>CM052082.1:6449930-6488175 GCA_028453745.1 Agapostemon virescens | reverse complement strand
CCAGACAACCCTGCAATAAATCACGATAATCCTTCATTGACCATTTCCCACTCCTTCAGATATACTCCTTCAGACAAACGTTTTCAAGCACACTCTTTCCATCATTTTCACAACCAATGAAAAAGCGCTACATTCCTCCACCAAAAACTACCCTCAACCAATCACGACAAAACCGAGGTGACGACGGACAGAACGCAACAAGACTCATCAGACTATACAGAAAACGCGAACGAGACAATTTAGAAATCGCGAACAAGACTAACAAGAAATCACAAACAGATGAATAGAAACATCACGAACAAAACAGAACTCGAACGTAGAAATCGCGAACATTACGAAGTGAAAATAAAGAAAGCCGCAACCACTACAATCGTGTAATTATTACGCGACCCAAGGTGCTCAGTGAAAATCCTTGTACGCTGAGAAGAAGGTATCACAGAATTGACACCTTCGCATACAACAAATGTTACAAAAGAGCTGTTACAATGCTTAGATATTGATTACAAATAAACAACATTTCATTGTGTCTAAAAAGAAGTGCATAATATTTATATTTGTTAGAGTTCATTTAAAATCTTCAACACGAGTCTGATTTGTCATAATATGGGAAGGAGTTAACAAGACGAGTCTGGTAAAATTCTTCAGTCAGAATAAGAAGCCTCCAGTCTCGTGTTTTGTTATGCCGACATAACAATCCGTAGTCTATGATACTTTCTCTTTTAATTTAGTTGTTTTTATTCAATGTAAATTAAAAGTTACAGTTACGAAAGGCTATCAAAGGACGCGGAGTCCGACGATTCAGGTAATTGCACCAACAGATCAACTGATATTTACCAACAGGCTTGGAAGAAAACCAATGTCCTTATGTATACATGTAACCGTAAAGTTCAAAGAAATTTTAAATGAGAAAATTCTGGAGTGATCCTAAGTACTGTCTTCCTTTGGCAATTCGCGATTTGACGTTTCGTTTTGGAGTTCTTAACGAAAAACATGAACCAATCAGAGCGCGACGAAAACTGGCGAATTGCAGCTCGGCGCCTGAGCCTGAGAAATATGAAAGCATACAGTAGTCGGAATTAAAAATTCAGACATTTTGATATAACTTTGGACCTGTAGGAGATATCGATGTGAAGTTTGTTCATTTATATGTAGATGAAAAATAAAGAAATTACTATTTAATTATTATTTTCACTCCATCCAAACCGACAGAGAGAATTTATTAATACTAAACCTACCACAGCCGGTCAAATGACCGTTTCCAGATTTTCTATTTAATAATTACTTAACATATAAAATTGCCTTCGTAAGAATCAACTCAATAGACTTTCTTATTAAGTCATATCTTATAACAAATTGCAATTTGCAATTTGCAACGTGCAATTTTTAGAAAATAATATATACTAAACAATTTTATTGTTCGGGAAGTTTAGTGTTAACCAGGACTACGCGGTGCACTGTCGTTTGTAAGTTCTCTTTAATTAAAGAGCATTCAAGGTGCCCCAGCATCGACAGTACAACCGAGGAAGTGGTGTTTTTACGTGAAAAAGTAAAACGAAACCAAGAAATTTCATCTAAATAGTGAAAAACAAATTAAAATGCACGATGAACTAATCAAATTGCAAGAAGCTGTATACAAAGCAAATAATGAAGAAGAAGGATTGACTTTCGGTAAAGATTTTATTTAAAGTCGTGAAAATTGGTGGAAGGTTGATATTTTTGACAACGAAAATAAATATTGTATTTTTGGTTCTGATGGAAACTGGATAACATGGCGAAGAGTAAACAAAGCGTTGACCCGAAACATTGAAAGCCTACGTTAAAATGGGAAGCGTGATTGTATGGGATTGCATTTTAAGTAACGGGGTTCGTGAACTAGTGTCCATCGAAGATAATGTAGACAAAAATGGATATTTTGACCTTTTAAAAGACAATTTATTCAAAAGTGCAAATAGTGTGGGAATCTAAAATACTTGCATGTTTTACTATAACATTATAATAAAAAAAATAAGAGCAGGATAGTGCAGGGATATTTGTCATATAATTGCCCTAAAGTTTTACACCCCTCTACAGATTCACCATATTTAAATGGGAATACGATATTTTATTTAAAACATAAGATAGGTTAGTGCAGAAATATTTGTTATGTAACTGCCGCAAAGTCTTAAACCCATCTTCAGAATCTCCAGATTTGAGTCCCATAAAATCCTTGGGACGAATTAGTGTAAGGAATTAAAAAGAAACCATTAAGTTCACAAAGCAAATTGCAAATAAGACTAAAAGAAGGATGGAATTCTATTTCTTCAGAATATTTAATAAGAATTCTTTAGAACATGCTCAAACAGTTAAATGATGTTATTAAACAGAACGGATATACGAGAAAATTTAAAATTTAAATTGTTCATAACTTATGCAAGATATATTTATTTTTCTAAAAATGTTTTAATATTTCTGAGACATGACAATGTGATAACATATTATTTAACACTAGAATTACCAAACAAGTTATTTTGACTGGTCCATAGTTTTTTCTTTCAAAATTATTGAAGTTATGAAAATGTTTTCATCAGAGATTTTCGGATGTACTTCTTTAATGACGTATACCTTGCAATAAGAATTGTATGAAGTTTTAATAGATGCAGTCTCGTTATTATTATAAAGCGATGTATATTGCATTTATTGTTTGATAGTTCTAGTATTGAAATGTACTTAAGTGACACGATACTTGAATCACGCTACCTTACATGAAGTAAAAGATAAAGGATAGTATTACGTCCGAATATTAATGAGAGTAATTATATATGTTCTGTACGTGTAAGACTATAAAATATAACTGTTATCATAGAATTATGCCATTCTTGAAGTGAAGCAAATTTTATCTTGCAGATTTTTTTGAATTACCAACAGCAACTGAGTTATTTAGGTGGCCTTTTTAAGATGATTTACCCTTTATATCCTGTTTATATTGTTCCTTCCGAAAACCGTCCGTGCGAAGGGAGAAGCGCGCGACCGAGGCCAGGTAAATCACCCAGATACGTGCCAACCATAAAATATCATAAAGTAACAGATGTACCGTGACACTGCAGGCAAAGACACTTGAAATCTGGACAACTGATACCCACATTTTTAAAGGCATTTTTCCGCGTTAGCCTACGAAGTTCTATAATTATAACTTCTTGCGATCCTGGGCACTCTATTTCTATTTCACTTCAATTTTCCCAATACCCACTTCAACTTTCCGACATTTCCACCACCTCTTTCGACACACCTTAGAACCAATCATATGCCATTTCCCAAAGACTATACCCAGAACCGAGCTATCTTAATCGTTTGAGTGCCAACTGACGGCGCAGTCATTGACTGTCGAAGTGGTGGGCTCAACTTCACTCAAGCACGTACAATGAAACACGAAAGTATTCGAAAGGTCTCAAATAAAATTTTTGATGTGTAAAAAATGTGAGGCCCATTAACAATTGCAAAATATTTTTATTCCTGTAGTAATATACAACCATCACGGTTATACATGTTAAAGTGGAAATGTCTTTGACAACGTAAATAATACTTATGAAAGATTTGTCGCCGACATTGGCTAAACGGAAGCCACAAAACTATTCAAACGACAAAACTTATAAACAAAATAATCCTTCGACAAATTGTAAACATTGGTTCCTTCGGTTGATGTTACACACTACCCGTGTTCGGTACAGCAAGTGTTAACAAGAGTGTAAATTTGAGTTAATAATGTGTGCCAAAAAGTCCGAAACTAACACCATTGATAGAGTACTGATAATGAAGTTGCACAATGACGGCAAGAGCTATGCCGAAATAGTAAAGTTATTATGAAGAAGTGAATCTACTATCCAGTACAAGGTAAAAAAATTAAAAGCAATTAGAGTTCTTCAAGATGAAGTCCATTCTGGTCGACCCAAGAAATTAAGGAAAAGATTGGAGAATGTAATTGTGCGTTAAATAAAAAATGGCCCAACAATTATGGCCTCAAAACTTGCTGAACTAGTTGCTCATAGCTTTGGAAAACAAGTTCATCCTGAACTTTGTTGAAGTATCCTACGTGAACAGAATTTTCATGGTCGTATTCCCCAAAAGAAACTATTTATTAGCAAAATCAACAAGCAGAAGAGACTAAATTTCGATAAAAAGTACGAGGGCAAGGACAAGGACTTTTGGAATCGTATTATTTTTTGGAATGAAAGCAAATTTAACATATTTGGCTCCGACGGATGTTATAAAACTTAGAGATAAACCAAACAGAGAGATGGACCTTAAAAATCTACGTCCAACCGTAAAACATGGAGGTGGATCCATAATGGTGTGGAGATGTATGGCGGCCGGCGATGTTGGAAACCTTGTCATTATTGATGAAGTATTAGATAAATATAAGTACTTGCAAATATTAAAAAATAATTTAAAGCAACCTGCGGAAAAATTAGAGCTAGTTGGAAATTTTCATTTTCAGCAGGACAATGGTTCTATACATATCGCAAATACTGTTCAACAATGGATCATCTATATTGTACCCCATATTTTCGAAATATCTCCACAAAGTCCTGATATCACTCCATTGAACACTTATGGACAAAAATTGGCAGACAACTTAGTAAATATAATATTAATTCCAAGGAAGGGTTAAAAATAAAAATTGTAGATGTTTGGAATAATAAAAGAAAAGAAATTACTGAAAATTTGGTTGACAGTATGCAACGTCGTTTGCAAGCCATAATAAGTACTCATGGTGGACCGACAAAATATTAAAACTATACTTTTATGTTAACAATAAATTACTCGTTTAATCGTTCGAATACTTTTATGGCGTCCGCTTAGCCGAGATTGGCAACGAATCTTTTATAAGTATTATTTAATATATACTTATATATAATATAAATATATTTTGTAATTGTTAATGTGACTCGCATTTGTTGACACATTAAACTTTGTGTCTCTCTAAGTACTCGCAAGTATACCTAAAATGACCCCTTAACACATGTGCTTGCCATTGACTATTTCTACAAATTGCTGAAATTCTCAGTGCATTTCCTCAACAGGATCAATTGACGAATAGGAAGACTGAGCAAACAATAAACCCTCTTGCCTCTGGGTTTCCCGGGGCTCATCGTACCATCTCACCACAATACAGGGATGACTCCCAATAAACTGACGTTCCAAAATCTGACTAAACTTCATGATTCCTAAAAAATAGTGTAACACAGGCGTCCATGCTATAAACCTCTGCACTCAATTTAAATTTCCTTTAAGACGTTGCTTGAGTCTTAACACCACGAAACTGTCTGAATTAACAATAAAATAAAGTTATCGTTACAAGACCGGTACATCAATTAATTCTATATGCATTCAAATAATTCGTGGCAAACGCGTTCGCGGACTTGACGCAACAACGACTCTAACCCACCGTATTGTATTCAATTATACGCATATCGTAAATTATTAATACCTGACAAAAGGACAACTAATAAAAACAGATAGAGATTTTATCGGACAAACGGAATTATTACGTTGCTTTGAAAACCCGTTTTCAACAACCGCTGACATATCAGCATTAAATTTCGTTACTCAGAAAATGATCACAGAGTCTGGTTATAAATCCAGTCTCCTGATAAACTGATAAAGCCGTGCATCGACACGTATCTTCGACGCGGTAAATCAATCCCATTCAAAGGGGGATCAAAGTTATCCGATATTTTCCGGCTACGTGATATGATTAATCGTTCGTTCGTCGGGCTGATCTGTCACCGGCTGCACATTATGGAAATGCAACTCGCCAGAAGCATGGCATTTTCGCGTCACGGGAACACACGGGGTCGCAACAGGCTAGAATATCGTAATACTCGACGAATGCGAGCGGTGCGGTTAGGTTCGCGCAATTTGTTCAAGTAATGATACGGTCGTTGGCCTGATAACCGTTATCCCAAGAGACTCTGTCAACAATAAATACTTGAAACGACAAACGAATACGAAATATTGGTAACTACAAAGACTGATAAAAAAGCATTGGCTTATTACATTTTTTCGTGACATTGTGATCCAAAAAGATGGTATATTAATATGTTAGCCCTCTATGGGCCGAATCTTTTTCAGAAATATAAAAAATTCATGCAACGGAAAATCAACAATTACATATGTATGTACGCAGATTAAACAAAATTGACCAGTTACTACTAAAACTACCGCGTAATAGACGCGACTGATGTACATTGTCTTGTAATAATGAGAAGAGTGCAACTATTCTGACTTTATCCCATTTTTATTACAGTGTCTGCTTCAATAAAGAAATTTATTCGAAGCATTCCAATAAAAATACTTTTATAATGTCTCGAATTGTGAAAGAAAAAATTACGAACCTGTTATTTTGACTGGTTCGGTAGTTCTAGTGTTAAACAATTTTATTATAATTTGTAAATTTGTATCTCTGCACTCATAAAATAGTTTGCACTTGGTGTTAAACATAGATGTACGTTGCATTTGGGACATTTTATTTTTGGAACCTCTTCGTTGGATTACACTGCAGTGTAACTTTCAAGTCACTTGTTAATATATCGACAATATAATTTATCAAATGATTTTAGCTTCTTATAATATAACTTATACGTCTAAGTTGTATAATGTCTCTGAGGTAACAAATTACAATATTGATAAAGGTTGGCAGCAACATGAACCTGAAATATCAAAGGAAATACTTTACAAGTTATCTGCAGATAGGAACCAACGGAACCATCTTCTGCAATTTACATTATTTGTGCTTCTATCTATTCTATTATATTCTACTTATTAAACAAAACAAAGCGTAAAATAACAACTTATTTGTTTGCAATTTCAATAATCATTTTGTTACTATTTGTATATGATACAGTTTTGTGACTTTCGGGTTACAGTAGGCTATTACGATAGATTTTTGTATATTTAGGATAATGCTTGTGCTTTCTTCTATTCTCAGAGTTACATATCATATACCAAAAATATGGATATATAATCATATAAAACTGTTAAAGGAATTAAAATTAGACGCATCAGCGGTAATAGATCTGCAGATTCTTTATCAGATTCTGAGTTCGATAAAGATCATCCAATAGTATTTACCCGACGACGCATAAATATTATTGACAGTGACGATGAATTTAGTACCGTATCATTATCGGATAAAGAAAATTCAGGACCACAAAAGATTGTTTAACAATCCGTATCCCAAAAGAATAATAGCTTTCGTCGCCCATCGAAAGGAGATTTCCCTGAAGACCCCGAAGGACCCTAGTCTTCTGTGACCCATTTTCGAAAACTATTTCACAGTGAAATTATAAGTGATACAGATGACTGTACCAATGCATATGCATTCTAGTGTGATCCAACAAAGGGGATCCACAAATAAAATGTTCCAAATGCAAGGTATATCTACGTTTAACGGCAAGTGCAAACTGTTTGATGGAATTTCATGATTAAGTTTTTTTTTAAAGAAATGCAAACATCGTAAGCCGTTGTTACTGCAAAGTTACAAAGTTACAAATTAAAATTAAATTATTTAAAGTGTTAAATTTTTTTTAATTTGCATATATAGGTTGTAATTGTTGATTTTTCGTTGCATACATTTTTTTATATTCACGAAAAAAATTCGGCCTATAGAGGGTTAATAGTACTTGTTTTGTAGAATTTTCGATATGCGTCTGTGCTGATCCATCAAAATTCAAATACATTTATTGGAAGTGGATTAACAAATATTCTGTCCGATGAACAGAACCGTTCCGTGGCTGTGAGGTTAATATAAATTGGCCTTGATAATATCATTTTAGAAAAATCATTAGCTTTTGTTAAATGAAATCTGAATTGGATTTGTAAACAGATTCTATAACATACAGATGCTATACAAATCAACGGTGAATCAATTTTTCCATAAGATTTTCGTTTATTCTATATTTTCGTGTATAATACAGTATTATAACTTACAACATTACAAAAAGATTGTTAGTTTGCTAGTATTGCCTTGATTCAGCCCATAAATGAAATATATAAAGAGTATACTGTATGTTTCATTTAACCACTTGCCCTACACCAACGAGTTTGACTCGTGATCAAGAGTTCAAACAGAATCTTCTAAACGTGTATTTCTTTGAGTTTCTTTAAGCAAAAATAACATTCCATTTAATTGTTAATCACATACAATCATTGGATTTTTGTCGTCCTGCGGAGGACAAAAAAAATCTAGTCACTGTTATCATAATATAAATCGTAGGTCAAGGGGTTAATATTCCATGTATCAAAAACAATAAACAAAGATCGTGTAATAACATTTATTTGACTATTTCTTCAAGAAAGTGTAAAAACCTTCGTGAACATTTGTACGTGTACAAAGATTAATAATCCACCTAGGAAAATTGGATTTATCCGGTAATATAGAATGTGACACACAAAAGCGAAACTTTTCATACTATACAATATATCTTCTCATACTTAACAACTTGCATTACCTTTAAGTGTTGTAGAATTATATGAAATAAAAATTCGACCGGAAAAAGAAATCTATGAATATAACTGGTCCTTATCGAAGGCTTTGTAATTTATACTTTGTCGATAAATAATTAATGTGGTAAATACATTTTACACTCTCCATGCGTAGAAGGGACGAAGGAGGTCGTACGGTCTGAAAAATATATAAAATATCGAAGTTAGTAAAAGAATGAGTATGCTGGATTAGAAGTTAAAAATCATGTCTGATCGATGACGGTTTCATCTACTTTATTACTAAAGACTAATTTTCCAAGGTACCATTATAGTGTCCTAGCCTGGAGTTTGTAGGTCTCCGTTGGATTCTAAGGTGATAAAATCTTGTTTTAATCTTGCACCTTGATGGTATGATGGACAAGAAAAGTTCCACGAACACACCTGGTGTACAATGTTGTGACCGGTGCGGCGTAACAAAAGGTGTAATTTATCATGCGACGGGGAACGCCCCTAAAATTTGTAATATCTTTCGAAGTAAAAAGTGCATAGAGGCCAGCTAGAGTTCTCTTGTTTCTCAACAATGACTCGCATATGATAAAATGCGACTGACATGTATAAAAGAATATTTTTCGAAAAAGGTTTCTTTCAAATTCGTTCCGTGGTCATTGTGTTTGCTGAAATTAAAATTGCGTCGCCAGACTTGTTGATCATAACTAAGTATGTATTATGTCACGTTCCGAGAGAACTGAATATACAAAATGAAATTTTTAAATTGAAGGATGTAGAGACGTGAGAAAATTGCGAACGCAATTTTTCTACAGCGGAGAAAAAGTTTCTTGCGCTTTCTTTAAAATTATCCGTCATATTTTTCGTTGTATAAATGTGTTATTACAAACGTGGCGTGTATACTGTGCGAAGCAGATGTTGCCTGTCCAAATAAAATATGACACAGCGAATGTAATATTTAATGCAATCTCGCTTGAATATCCATGCTACTGGTGAGTCGAAATCGTTGAAGTCGTGCTTAATGGGCCAATAAGGAATAGCAGGAGATAGGCCGAAAGGGTCGTTAGCCTGGTTCTTCGACAGTATTTTCACGGGAAAGAAGGAGGCTGGCATTCCTACCGGAAGTCGATAACATTTTCCAACGGCATCCGCGATCGTATTTCTATGCCAGCCTGAAACAACGAGCAACGTGAAGAAGACGCTTAGCCTGATTTCGACGGCGATTCAGATGAACATGAAGCAAGTTTATTATCTCGTGCACGGTAATGGGTTCCATCCGTCAGTTTTATTGCATATTTTTATAGAAATTTATGTCACGCGTTAATCTCTATCTCTGTAAACTCCGTCGTGCGACGATTATACCTCTCTTACTTATTATACTTAATCGAATTAACCCTTTGCACTCCAAGCAATTTTACTTTCGAAATGAAGACATTTCTTGATCTACAATAATTCAATTGCACATGGTCCAATTTCTTCTGTGTATGTAATGGTTATTACTATTATTCGTACGTGACGCTCTTCACTTTTTACCGATTTCGTAAATGCAAACATAGTAAGGTAAAAATTGTTTTAAGTAATAGTATAGTAAATTTTGTGACTCCTCAGAGGAGCCATTGGAGTTCTAAGGGTTAAAAGTTCATTTATAGTAACCCCGCATACATGGAACTGTTCCATATCAATATCATGATAAACTGCAGAGTATAACTATTGTACGAAGAAGCTAATGCCTAACTTCGGGGCATTTTTTCGTCCCAGCAGAATTCCATTTTACGCGGTTCATTTCCTTCCGTGCATACCAAATTTGTTACTATTACTCGTACGCGCAACACTTCAATTTTGACTAACTATTTAAATACAAACATTGTAATGTAACAATTGTTTTAAATAATAGTCTGACAATTTTTGACAAAAGGATCTTGCCGCGTTGCACAGTGGTCTGTCTTTGTAACGTGGAGCCAGGTAAATGAAGCATTTCGGTACACCTTTTGCAAACGAGAAACTCTTTGAAAATTTGACCGACCTGCTTGCGTTCTTTTTTAGGTGTCAGAAGAATTTATTATAACAACTTTGATACTCCAGTGGCAACTAGTTTATGTTAGAAAATTGTCCTTAACCCCTTGACTACGGCAGATGTTGAGACGCATGTACCGCGTACAATGGAATTATTCAAGAACAAAAAGATGTTTCAAGTCAGGAATTAAAATTGCTTAGAGTGCAAAAAGTTAACTTTTAATTAATTCTTGAAATATTCATTATTACACTTACTAATCTTATTTACTCTTGAAAATATAATACTATGCCCGATGGTGGTCTACCAACGTAGTAGAATAAAGAGGCGAAGCAAATGTTGTTTGGCATAAAATTAACTTTTGTTGATTTGTCTATAAATAGCAAACAAAATGCCCGTTGGTTACGCGTGCGTATCGGTTTTGAAAATGTGTAAACACGTTATGCCTTTGTCCTTACTGAATTGAACATATTCATAATGCGGCTGAATAAGAAGGTGAAAGTGTTTCGTTACATTGTATTGTGTGGCAATTTAAATTATGCTTCAGAAATAAATACGAAAGGGAATATATTTGCTTTGTGTAGGTTAACAAGAGCAGAGGTTGCAGCTCGGTCCAAGAGAAAAGGCTTTTTTGCGCCAGGGAAGCAAATATTACTCGGCTGGTATCTTTTTCGTAAATAAATTATAAATGCGACACGTAAAATGCCCGAGCAATATTCGTGAAATTTCGCGTGTTGATAAACTTCTAGAATGTGATTTACTCTTTTTAATATAATACACCGCCACGGATGTTCGGAATAAAAACAATCTGTAGCACCAACCAGCGACGGAAATTATTTCATGGGTTTATATGTATTATCGTATATTTTATATAATTTAAATCAAGAAGAGAACTTGGAGAATAATTTAAAAAGTTTTTAATTCAATTTTGGTGCGCTAGTCTTCAATAGTTTTTAAATAAAAGTGTCAATTTCGATTGATATTTATGCACAGTTCCAGCACGATAGTATTATCCATATTGTAAATTTTTGATACTTGCAAGTTTGTCAAATATAAGGAAATATTCGATTAACAAGCAATTATAACACTTTCTCTTCTATATTTTCATTATAAACAATCATTCTGATAGACATATAGAACACTTCATTAAAATAGGAATTTTTATGAATATCTATATTACTTGCTTTAAAAAATAATTTATTGAATGCAAAATTAAGAGAATTCTTCCCTTGATTAAAATAAAAATTCAGCTGGTACTCTCGTTTTGGCACGTCATAAAATCGATTTCCTTTCTTCATAATTCTGCATCGACCTCTGCATTTGTAATTCTCGCATAAGTATGTATAATTAAATATACCGTATAAAACACATGTATTTTATGGAATTTTTTTTCCTTTTGTTTTAAAGAATATATATACTTATTCTAAATACCCGTAAATGTATGTGAAGAAACCCTAATGCAAAAAGCTTAATACTTCATTTGAAAGAATTGCTTAAAAATTGTTAAGCAATGGGTTTTCCTGTATAGACCACCGAAAGTGTTGCACAATATAGAAAATGTGTATTACAATTGAAACCGTTCGGGAAGCATTACCATATACTTTCCACAACATATTTTCAATTTTTCTTTTGTAAAGTTTAACCATTGATATTAAATATTTCTTGAAAAACTGTAACAAAATGTGTTCTCTTTTAGAAGGTACTGTTACTTTCATAAAGATTCACGATTGATATTAAATCATTCTTCAAAATGTAAAATTAAATATATTTTGTTTTAGAAGATTTTTTCTTTCATAAAGTTGAACGATTAATATTAAACCATTCTTTAAAAACTGCAATAAAATGTATTTTGCTTTAGAAGATATTGTTTCTTCCATAAAGCTTTGCGATTGATGTTAAATCTTTTTGAAAGAGTGCAATAAAATATGTTTTGTTTTAAAAGATTCTATTTCTTTTCTATTCTATTTCTATTTCTATTGATATTAAATCGTTCTTGAAAAAGTGCAATAAAATGTATTTTGTTTTTAGAAATACTGTTTCAAAAAACGGTAGAGCCCCAGCAATATGAATACAGGTGACTCCGATTACGGTTCCATTCATGTAGAAACAATAGATTAAACAAAAAAGGTAACAATCCGACTCACAGTTTGCCGTATGAACGAGCAATACTCTCGACATCCACTGAAACAAGGGCGCGTATAAATTTAATTGATTTCAGGCGCGCTTTTACAGAATGTATCGACACGAATTTTATCATACGAGCAAACAATACAACAGCAGCATGTGAACGTATTTGCAAAGAGCTCGAAATAAATCTCGACGATTCCATAAAAGCTGTAATTTATCAGATAACGTCCTGGGAACGGGATGTTCCATAATCGGGGGATACCAACTCCGTCGAATTATTGGACCAGCATCGAAACGAGAAGATGAAAAATACCTACTTATCTGTCAGACAATGTGGAGGATTTTTTTTTCGAAATATTCAATTCCTCTGATTGTTAATTGGTTGCGTGAAGGAGAACAAGGGATTTCATGGGGGGCTGATTTACTGATAGAAGACGGCACGTCCAGGAGACGGTTTTCTCTCCGAACAAAAGAACGATGACCCTGATTTAGTGCCCCGCATAATTTCGTCTTGGCATTAAATTAATATTTCCATGCCTTTGTTCGCCTGTTCCACATAACTAAAGGAGAGAAAAGAATCTTGATGAATATAGTCTCTTTAAGGCGGCCCCGGTAAAATATAGAGAGCCGTGGGGTCTTCTGATGTGGGATTTCAGAACAGGATTCCTACAGAGAAGATTCTTTTGAAACGGAGGCGATCTTCAGCTTTCCTATACCCCGCAGACTGTTTTCAATGTTCCTGAAATTCATTCTTTTGTACGCTGCGTTCTAAGACCGCCTCTAAATGTATGTTCAATTGTGACAGACTGGACGTACAGTCCGTCATGAAAATATTCTGATGCAGACACGATTTCAATTTTTCATCTTTAAGTGTGTAATAAACGTACGGGAAACTGGCCGTGGTTGTCATATTTTGGTAGTTCAATTTTTCTAGTACAGCTGTTCCGTTGCGTAGCGCTTTGTCACCTTTCGTTCACATCGACGGTAAGCAAAATAAAATTTAGCAATTTCCGCGAGGTAAGGTGACCAGCATCGGCTACACTTGGTACACAGATGTCTGGGACATTTATCACGCGCAAATCTGTAATTAGTTACGTCCAAATCTGTAATTAGCACGCCCTTAACGATCAATTGCGCGTCATAAACCGAAATCTCCAAAGGGACTGGAGTCCGAGCTCAACAACCACCGTCTAGGTACATCGAGGACCAGAATCAGCGAAAATTTCGCCGCATTGCCAAATTCCGCAACGCGACAACTTCCCCGTCCATAGCAACACTTGCCAGTCCGCGCGAACCGCATTTCGAACACACGAATAGGTTAATATGTAAAAAAAAATTGTCTAATTGGCTAACTCAGTTAACCAATCATCCTAACTTCTGACTCTAACAGTTTTCCTTCTGGAAAAACTGTACTACAGCAGACAGTTCAAAGTCAACCTCCACACTGGCTATAGCATTCAATCCGTATTTTCCATCTACGTTTCGTAGTAATGTAAAATTTGGAATATAGGTTGAAGTAAATATTTATTTTTTTATTAACATACTTGACGCACACTTCTATTGTAACGTCCCGTTCCTCACGGTCGCGTATTCGAACGGAATTGTAAGATCCTGTTAGCGTAATTGCGTTTGTAAGACGCAAAACGGGTGGCCATTCTCGATATCTGAGTATGTGACCGTGTTACAGGGTACGAAAGGTTAGGAAGATCTCGCAACGATGGATCTTTAGTAGAACGTAACATGCACTCCGAAACGATGGTGCATTTCGCGAGATTCTAAATTTGACTTGAACGTTAGTCGAATTTATTTGTCTTATGACCCGAACGATGGTCAAAGATTCCAGTCTTGATCAACTCGCACGATAGTTGATCAAGTCGAAATGATTTTGATTGCTTTTTCCGAAATCCGTTTCCCCTTCCCTTCGTGATGTCCGTATGACAACTTGAAGGTGTAGCTGATACAATGCACACAATACCTCATTCGTTAATTTTCACCTGAAGGGGGAGGATTTTCTTCGAACGTTCCTTTACGGTGGAGGAGGAAGCCTCTCTTTCATGTTGCCGATGTTAATTAATTTTTTGGAAGGAAGGACAATACATCGGATTAGCGCGACAATGTTCGAAAATCCGCGCACAATGGTGCAGATGGTTTTATGGCCCAATTGCCCTGCTCGTCGTCGGTGGAGACCATCGACGGCCACGTCAAAGGATCACCTTTCGACCCGGTACCGATTGCAGGGCAGCGCGGCCTTTTTGTGTGCCACTCGAATGGGCATGTAACAATTTTCTAATCAACCCTTTCGGTACTACGGGTGACTATAGCCGTCCTCCATGAGATACTACTGAGGTACTACGGGCGACTATAGTCGCTTTCCATAAAGTGCCACGTATTGCACATTCGACGAGCGAATGCAATTATGACACATCAAGTATGTCACTTTGGACGTGCAGTTTTAGTCTTTTCTTTCGCAACAATTGTTTCTCACGATATAAATGTTTTTTTTCCTTTAAAAAACACTGTCAAAGCTTCCCGGGTGTAGCGTGAAGCGTGCATTTTTGTCGCAACGGCCCGTTTAGCGGGAGTACTGCGGCGGAGAATCCGCCCGTATCAAAAGGGTTAACCCGTCGAAGACATTGCAAACAAATGCCCTCGAACAGGTTGTTCCTCGACCCGGACGAAACACTTCTAGTTTGTTGTTCACAATTTCTGTCACTTAGACCTTCTGTTTGTTTGCGCTTTGGTATGATGTTCATTTCTAGATTGTTCACAATTTGTATGACATGTATATGAAAGTTGTTTCGTTGAAATACAGTTTGTTATTTCAATATTGGTCTTGTTACTTCCCGGTGAGAAGATAATCCGATCTTGGAAATCTGTTAGTCGGCACACGTCGTGCGGGAACAGTTAAAGTCATCGTCTTTTTTGCATGCTTTTGACTTTCTTAATATTTTTTTTAATGTACTATTACTTTTAGTAAATCTTACATAAATACATAAAATTATTGTTTTAATAATGTTTTATTAACGCTGTGTAATTAACAAACTGTATAATATCGACGAGTCGGTAATGTAAAGCGTACTGATTTATCATGAAATTCGGATCTACTGCTGTCATCGCAGAACTTGGTTTGGGGATAATAGTTAATTTTCTGTTTTAAATATCATCATAATCATAGATGATCGAATTAAAATGTAAAATGAAAATTAGCGAATAATATGGACGCAGAAACTTCAAAGAAATTATTTTGTAGAGACGGTGTAAAATAGGAAGGTCTTTTAACGAAGCCGTGAAAGTGTCTTTTGAACGTAGGATTAAATATTTGAAATTTTCTGCGGTACTGACAAGAGCCATATAAATATACATACTAAATAGTTATGATAGGCTTCAATCGCTTTTCACATAGTCTCTTTAGTTCATTAACCAAAAAATTCTTTTCTGACGTTAAAATTTAATTAAGCACTTCAATTGTACCGGAGCGATGTAGGAAATCATATAAAAGAACCACCTAGGAAATTCTCCAGCGTTCTAAAAAATATTTAATTTAAGATGAGTATGTATACTAATGTAATGTACAAAAAAAATTCAATCTCTGAATTTTAAAATCAAATCTGCAGATCACAAAATAGTACATTAGAAGGACGACAGACTGCACATACTATATTTATTCATACATGTCACATATAAGAAAACGTGTTTCATTCACACGAATCACCTTTACCATAGAATATGGTATACTATATGATATGGTAGGAATTCAATTGCGAACTACATTTTAGATAATGAAATTTTTCGTTAGGACGTACATTTTTGAGGAAGTATGCTGAAGTAATTTTAACACCGAATTCCATTACATTAACCCTCTATGGGCCGAATATTTTTCTTAAATATAGAAACATGTATTGTTGCGATGGCAACACCGAAGGTTGTCCGCACCTAACCCTGTGTTCGGAAATATGTAACTCATAAATAAAAAGGCAGGCAGAAAGTACGAAATACGACAGCTTGACCCTGACGAACGGGCACCGCTTGCGACGCACTTGAAGACAAGAAGAAAACCAGTCAATGGTTAATTTTACAATCGAAAACCTGCAATAAATCACGATAATCCTTCATTGACCATTTCCCACTCCTTCAGATATACTCCTTCAGGCAGACGTCTTCAAGCACACTCTTTCCATCATTTCCACAACCAATTAAAAAGCGCTGCATTCCTCCACCTCAAACTACCCTCAACGAATCACGACAAACCCGAGGTGACGACGGACAGAACGCAACAAGACTCATCAGACTATACAGAAAACGCGAACGAGACAATTTAGAAATCGCGAATAAGACTAACAAGAAATCACAAACAGATGAATAGAAACATCACGAACGAAACAGAACTCGAAACATAGAATTCGCGAACATTACGAAGTGAAAATAAAGAAAGTCGTAACCACTACAATCGTGTAATTATTACGCGACCCAAGGTGCTCAGTGAAAATCCTTGTACGCTGAGAAGAAGGTATAACAGAAGTGACACCTTCGCATACAACATGTATGTATTAAAAACCTAGAATTGCAGATTAAAAAAAATTTACCACTTTAAATAATTTAATTTTAATTTGTAACTTGTAACTTTGCAGTAACAACGGCTTACGATGTTTGCATTTCTGTGCATAAAAACTTAAGCGTGAAATTCCACAAAACAGTTTGCACTTGGCGTTAAACATAGATGTCGCATTTGGAACTCCTTTGTTGGATCACACTGCAGTGCATATGTATTGGTATGATCAACTATAATATCACTTATAATGTCACTGTCAAATAGTTCTCTAAAATGGGTCACAAAAGAGTAGGGTCCATCGGGGTCTTCAGGGCAATCTCCTTTCCAATGACGATGACAACTATTATTCGTTTGGGATATTGATCGCTAAACAATCTTTTGTGGTCCCGAATTTTCCGTGTTCGATGATGATTCGGTATTAAATTCATCGTCACTGTCAATAGTATTTATGCGTTGTCGGGTAAACACTACTGGATGATATTCATCAGACTCAGAATCTGATAAAGAATCTGCAGATCTATTACCGCTGATGCGTCTAATTTTAATTCCTTTAACAGTTTTATATGATTATGTATCCATATTTTGGGTATATGATATGTAACTCTGAGAATAGAAGAAAGCACAAGCATTATCCTAAATGTACCAAAATCTATCGTAATAACCTACTGTAACCTGAAAGTCACAAAACTGTTTCATATACAAATAGTAACAAAATGATGATTGACAGTGTAAACAAATAAGTTGTTATTGATATGCACACCCAAAGCTATTATGTACGCTTTGTTTTGTTTAATAGGTAGGATATAATAGAATAGATAGAAGCACAAATAATGCAAATTGCACATGATGGTTGCGTTGGTTTCTATCTGGAGACAACTTGCAAGACATTTAATTTGATATTTCAGATTGACGGTGCTGCCAACTTTTATCAATATTGTTATTTGTTACCTCAGAGACATAATATAATTTAGACGTATACGTTATCTTATAAAAAACTAAAATCAGTTGGTAAATTATATTGTCGATATATTATCACGTGACTTGAAAATTACACGGCCCCATGGAAAATTAAGAACCATGTCAGCAAAGATCCGACTATAGTTCGTCTTTTAATTTTCACGCTAGACCTTTCTTTCGAAGAGTAGAGACGTGCCGTATTAAAAGTTGAAGTCACAGTTATATTGAAAACCATTACGAAGTGATTTATTAAATATCTTCATATTTCATAATATATCTATTACACATATTCGAAATACGATGAAATTTGATAATAATGTGGAAGTAATAAATTCAGATATCTGTTAAATTTGACGACATGAATTTTTAATGTTTTTACAGTTAACTACTATCATAACGGCGGTTATGCGCAATAGATTGTAAAAGTTCGAAAAATATGTTTTTCAAGTTGTAGATTGAAATTCAACCGAGTAGTGCAGTTACGGTTCATTTTATGGTTGCGCATTATATAAGTGTGCCTGACGATGAGTACATACGTTAATTATTATAAACAATTAATGCATATTAAATTTTACTAAAAAGAACAATTTGATATGTTTAACATATTCTTAATTGTTCTTAAAAAACGGAAGACTAATAATAAAAATTGTCAATATTACGATGGAACTAAAGGCATCAGCAATTTGTGTTTTGTTCATTTTAATGCGTGGAAATATTTACTGTTAATTTGTGTCAATTTTAACTGGCAATAAGACAAATGCACTGACACGATTTTCCCTAATCGAATTTTGACGGACATATGCAAAATGCTAGTAAGGTTACGATTCAAATTTATAGCATTGCAAAATGTTTAATATCAGCTATTTACTTTTACGTATTTGTCGTTTTATACCTATTCTGCATTGAATTGTTGGTGCACATATTAAAAATTGGACAGTAACTTTAAACTTTTTAATAGGCAGCTTTCATGCCAGCGGATCAAAGTAGGTTAAGCGCTTATCGACGTCTATAATGCCATAAGAGCAATATTTTAAGCGCCTTTTGTTACTTACAGTGTCACGAACGCAAATTTATCAAGAGCCTTTAGGCGCCAACAGTGGTCAAAGGGTTAAACCTAATGTTCTGTTCATGTCGTGGAATAGCCCATAACAAAGACTTTCGGCTGCCAAATGTCCCCAATGGGCATAAACGGAAACGAGACAATATCTATTCGAACGGCATACAGAAGCTTATATTGCCCTGCAGTCGGCATCGGTCCGGAAGGTGCGTCACGGACGTGGCCGTCGATGATCGTCATCGAGTTGTAGGACAATATGACCATAAAACAGCTGCAAAATGCGGTAATCCGAAGTACGGCATTTTCCTCTCAAATTTTCGAAGGATGATTAACACTAGAACTACCGAATAATAAATCCAACGATACACGTTGTTTTATAGCAATAACGAGACTGCATCTATTTAAACTTTAGATAATATTTATTATAACATGTGCTTCGTTGAAGACATACATTCAACATTTTGTTAAGAAAACATTTTTCTAACTTCCGCAATTGCGAATGAAAAAAATTAGGGACCAGTCATCTTGACTGGTTTGGTAGTTCTAGTGTTAAGGAAGATACTCCCGTGTTCGGTCTGTGTCGAGGAATCGCGTCCGCACGATGACTGTTATAAGCGAAGTTGTCAGTTCTGTGATACCTTTTTCTCAGCGTACAAGGAATGTCGCTGAGCACCTGGGTCGCGTAATAACTACACGATTATAGTGGTTGCGATTTTCTTTGCTGACAACTTTGAAGTTTTCGCGAATTCTATGTTTCGAGTTCTGTTCTGTTCGCAGTGTCTGTATTCGTCTGTTCGCGATTTCTGGATAGGCTTCTTCGCGATTTTCGTGTTAGTCTCTTTGCGATTTCGTGATTGTCTCTTTCGCGATTTTTAGATTGTCTGATGAGTCTTATTGCGTTCTGTCCGTCGTCACTTCGATTTTGTCGTGATTGATTGAGGGTAGTTTGAGGCGGAGGAACGTAGCGTTTTTTAATTGATTGTAAGAATGATTAAAAAACGCTATATTCCTCCGCCTTAAACTACACTCAACTAATCACGACAAAACCGAGGTGACGACGGGCAGAACGCAACAAAACTCAGACAAGAACTTGTAAACCAGAAATCGCGAGCAGACAAGAACTCGTAAACCAGAAATCGCAAACAGACAATAACTCGAAAACCAGAAATCGTAAACAGACAAGAACTTGTAAACCAGAAATTCCGAACAGACGAAAAGAACTGCTAGAATCGAAATCGCGAACATAACACAACATGTATAACCGAGATCGCGAACAGACAAACGAACAAGTACTACAAAAAACGTGAACCGATAGAAAGATAGAAGTTACAACACAGAAATGGCAAACATTCCTTAGTTAAAAATAAAGAAATCGCAACGCAGCGGCATTCTTTGCAAGAAACAACAACATATACCACGTTTGTCAAAATCGTAGTGCAGCACGTTTTTATAAATAATTAGTAGAATGTCGAATGTCGAAAATAAGGAATATAGTTTTTTTCATACGGGTCTTCATTTTTGAGAAAATCGAGTTTGAAAGTTAAGTACGCGTGAACTTGAACAGAGTCTCCTTTTTTCGCTCGGTCTATTCCGCAATTTCCAATGTTGCTTGCATCTGTAATCAGTATTGTTTAGGATATAGTATGACTTTAATTAATAATTAGTCGTAAGTTTCAATACTGGATTTTTCTAGAAATTTACAAATGTTGTTGTCGACAAATTCTTGCTCGACGAAATAATTAATTAATGTACGCGTACGTAACAAAATTTCAAACTCAATTTTCTCGAAACGGAACCCCTGTATGAATAAAATTGATTCTATATTTTCAACTCAACTTCGTACGAGTCGATCATATATCATCTTCTTGTTGATTGTATCACGATTTCGCAAACACCCTGTATATTATATTGCGATGAAGCATACCAATTTTCTCATAAAAGTAAAAAAACTTGTGAACTTAGTATTCCAGTATACCCCAATGTATCCAAGAGGGAAAATGAAATTCCATATTTATTATAAATAAGGAATGAAACATGTACCGGAGAAAGATATTTAAATGTGAATTAATACAAGTTTGCGCAGCTTAAGCCTTCTCCCGCTGTAAATCCACTTAAATCTGCTTCCTATGTTACATTTCACGTATAAATCATCGTCCACGCTAACTCACGACAAACATATTTGAACCTATTCTACTGTCGCGCGAATAACGTCACGAAATTTCCTGGTGAACTCGAGTTAACCGAATTGGTACACAGACACGTCCCAGTTTTAGCTACATGTAATTATACAGAACTCGAGGCTTACATGCAAATCGGTTCCTCTTCAGTAGGATTTAATTGATCCGGTGTGATATGCTAATCTGATACGATTATGCGTCTTTCCAATAATGAATTGGGACCGTCATGGATCTGGAACCAATCGAATTTACAAACGTTTGCTGACGCAGCCCGGGACGTTATCGACGAAAGTAATCCTCCGAATGTCGCGTTGCGTCGTTTCGATGACTCTCCATGTTATCGTACTTTTAATAGCATTATTATACGTTGCTCTTAAATGTTGCATTATTTTTTTCATATATTTAAATAAATAATTGTGTGGTATGTGTGATGAGAATGAGAAAGACGTATAATGAATGAAACAAAAAGTGTATGAAGTGAATTTGGTTGTGCGAGAGAAAAAATGAGTATGCAGTGAGCGAGCATCCGTTGTGTTTTGAAAAATGTTTATTCGGGTTCGCCGGTCTGTTAATAGTTATATCAACGAATTAAATATATTATTATTTATATATCAATTCCTTAACAATAATGGCTGCAATTATATTTTAATCTAGAGAAATTATAAAATGTTAGATGAAACGACATGATTTCCGCAGGTAATGTAAATTAGAATTCCACTGGCACTATAAATCACTCCTAGAGATTAGAGTAAGAGAAGTACAATTACAGTGCACCGAGAAATGTATGCAATTTCTTCTTTGTCTTTGGTACAGTTGTTTCACATCTTCGTGTTTCTGTGTTATCGCGACACGAGCACATGTTTAGCACTAGATTCACGAATGTTGATTATATACCTATTTTTACTGAAGCCAGCCAATTTGACTCATACAAGAAAATTGAGTAAACATTGCGAGGTGTCATGATACATCATGAGTAAACATTATCAAGCAATTTTTAAACAAAAACGACGTTGCTTTTACTGTTTATATTACAATTTTTGTGAAGATTAAAATATATTCGTACACTGACATCCTAGAATATTTTGAGACAAGGTTAACATAACAGAAAGGATATTCAATTTAATTAAATGCAAGTAATAAAGTAAAACACAAAGTGATTAACGAAATATTGATAAATTTTCATTAGACAACGTACAATGTACTGTTTGAAAGCACTTCGACGCTATTAAATAATATAGTAACGAATCTACACATACATTATAGATAAAAGAATAAATTTAACCTGAAAAATGGAAATACTGTTACTAAATAGCTGTCTCAGAAAAATCTTATTTTTGCAGATATCAAAATAAATTTTTATTCTTTTATTTATTAACACTGGCGAGCCAATTTGACTCATACAAGAAAATTGTTGTTTCTTGCAATGAAAATAGTTCCAAATCAATTTAAATGAAAGGTTTATTATTAAAAAATTCATTGAGAACGTTTTATACATATAAACTCTGTTTTTGAAATACATTTTCCGCAAACAATTCGAATATATTTAGCACAAAGGTTCTTACATCTATTTATATTACATGATTCTTAAACTTGACAATTCTTCCGTGCATCAGTAGTATGAATTTTTGTCAATGGAATGGATGTGTTTTCGACATCTTCTCTATATTTGCTTCTTAGCTCTTCAGCCTCAACTCTTCATTGGAAAATAAAATCTTTTCTTGAAATATTTACACGAGTGGTAAGCTATAAATTTCAAGTGTTATGCGATTAACTGTTAAGTCATTTTTCCAGTCAAATTGGCTCACAACTGTAGAAATAGGTATAGCACATTCAATAATGCGAAATAAAGGGGCCTACGGGGGAGAGGAATCAACACTTACATATATTTCATTACGTGACTAACCGTAAATCTAGTGTTAACGAAGTCGTATTCTTCTTTGACACTTGTATCTCGACAAGTCATTGCAGAACAAGCATGAGAATTATTTTTGTCAATCACGATTACAAAGATTGTAAAAATATATTTAGGAAGAATATATTCAATACATTTAATTATTGACGCATACGATGTATATAACGTCGCTTCACATTTGAAAGAAGATATTCCTGTAGTGTTTATAAACTACTGTAATATATTAACTTGTAAAATTGTCAGACTATTATTCAAAACAATTTGTACATTACAAATGTTTGTAATTAAGAAGTTAGTAAAAATTGAAGTGTTGCCGTACGATTAACAGTAAAAAATTTGATATGCACGAAAGGAAATGAACCACGTGCAATGAAATTATTCTAGGACAGAAAGATGTCTCGAGATAGGACTTAAAATTGCTTAGAGTGCAAAAGGTTAATCTTCTATAGATCCATTGTTGAATCAGACTTTTCATTAAAATTAAATGACAGTGCAGCTCGTAACTGCAGTTGTATAATTATAGAGTAGTGAGGTAATGAATCGATATTACCAATCAAGAGGAAAGATTATCACATTAGTGACCTGAAGCCTACTAATAGATAATGAAATGATTGTTCGATTCGGCTGGCAACTAAGCGATTGCGGATTTTAAATACGAAGGAAAATTCAAAATTTTTACTTCAAAATATAACGTTATTAAATTAGATATTGTCCATTATTGTCGATGACCTTTTGCCATCCTTCAGGCCATATCATAATTCCATGTTAATAAAGCTTCTGATTTTTTCCAGTAAAAAACTGAATTAAATGAGATATTACATCATCAACGTCATTAAAAACTTTATCATTCGAAAAGTTTTGCATGGAACAAAATAAATGGAAATCTAAAGACGCAACGTCAAGGCTACATAGTGGATGTGGCAACACATTCCAACCTAGCTCCAACCAATTTGACAATTGATCAAAGATGTCTGGGTGGCTTTGCATTATCATGCGTTGTGTCAAATGAAATTCCTTAAGCTGGTGAAGGATCCATAAATCGAGTTCCTTAATGTTAAGGAACTGCTATGTAGCCAAACTGTTTTAATTTTTGTGTAATGCATGTATGCGATGCACTGAGCTTCTCTGCAATCTCACGTGTTGCGCTATGACGATCTGAATCGATAATAGCCTTGACGTCGCTCTTATCAAGTTTAACTGGACGGCCAGATCGTTGCACGTTTTTGAATGAAAAATCACAAAAACGATATTTGACAAACCAATTTTGACACTGTCTTTCTTTCAGAGCTTCATTTCCATATATGGCACATAACTCCTTGTATGCTTGCGACACATTCCTGCCTTCTCGGAAATAATACAATAAAATATGTCTGAAATGTGCGTTTCGTTCTTCCATACTTAAATTGGGATAAAAAGGAAACTAACTAACAAACTTTCTAACCTTATCCATCGCATTTTAAGCCAATTTACTGGAAACCCGGAAACGGTTACTTTTCCTTTAATAATTGAATTTTCTAGAGATTTGTCAAACAAAAATTTTGGTGAATCATTTGGAGTAGATTAAATAGCGCTTTCTTTTTACTTGTTTTGATTATATTGTTCCAATCATCTGGTGAAAAAATGTTTTAAATTTTTTCGCCTATGACTCAATAATAGCAATATCTGAATCATTAGGCAAATAGCTATGACCACTTACCTAAAATCTCATTTCAATAGACGCAGCTCTTATTTTAATACTTTGAACATGTTTCAAGTTATTATTTTTTCAACGTTTTTAGCACAACAATGTACATTAGAGTACGGAGTTAATCAAAATTGTCTCTGAAATAAATTATTTATTATTCAGTGGCCAAAAAATTTTCATCGTTTAATGGTGTTAATCTTAATTATTAGGGAAAGTTATTCTAAATATACAAATTTATGACTACACCAAGTGCTTTGACACTTAAATGTAAGATTTTTCGAAAAGTCAAGTTGTGCAGTGAACGGCTTATATGTATAGGGTTATTGCAATGCTCACGGCAGGTTTTAGTAAGACATTACGTTAGTTTCCGTTTAAGTGTTTACGTTTATGTTTACGTTAGTGTTTCTATGTTCATTCATTGTATTATCATCTGTTCTTTGAGTAAAGAAGATTATTAACGTTCGATTGAATCCGTTTCTACGCTAAACGCTCCACCCTTGACAAAGACTACACACAAACCCCTTACAATGCAAATAAATGTACTTAACAATGAGTCTTGGTCATTTTTCATACGGGATAAGAACCCTCACTATTTTTCGGGAAACATTCCCGTCGTGTTGGGGCAACATAACAGATAAGAATTTCGGAATACATTATTAGATTACATTCTTATAGACAGCTTGCTAATCCATGATTAAAATTGCTATTGCTGTTTGTTGGAAATCACCCATCTACATGCACGATCGTGTTCAATGCGTCGTACAGGTTCAACGCCACACGAGATGTCTATCTGCGTTATTCATTTATTCTTCTTGCATGACATATCCGTATGCGTTATTCTGTTGTTGTCTTTTTGTGCGTCTACACGTTTTTCAGTAATTGATGTATCAGTGCGGTTCAATTCTTTGTGACGATTTATAAATACTAATATTAAGAAATTCATCGTAAGTGCCGCACTTTTGATTAATTCTTTACGAATATCTCACCGATCAACCGTTTAAAACATATTAAACAGTCACCGGTAGTTAACGTGTTAACACTTTGCTGACCGGCAATTTTACACAGCAACTATGCCATGTCACCAGCTATTATTTTGTAATTGAATATGGAAGTAAAGTAAAACATTCTAAATAAACTCCAATAAATTTTATTTATACTGCATGAAATGAAATTAAACTTTGGGCATATTTTTTTATATAACTTTTAAAATATTGCGCAAAGCTTTTGCAATATTCTATATCACCCTGGGTTTCAGAAATTGAAATCGATAATGCAAGTGCAATGACGAGGTAACTCGTCACCGGTCACCAATGTGTTAAATAGATATAAGTGGTAACAGGAAAAATCATGTAAAAGTTTTACGCAGAAAAGTAATGATTATGTATAATGAATATGATCGGTTACTAATATTATTCATGAAGCTATAATAGATACAACTGCAAACTAATTACAACTGCAATATAGTTCAATTATATTGTAATTTAATTCTACTTGTGCTTGCAATAATTAGGTATTGAAATAATTCCAAATTTTGTGAAATAATTTCAAACAATGTGTGATTGAACTATTATGAAATTGTAGAATAATATAGTTCACTTACATTGCATTTCAGTTGGCACTAATTTACAGGAAGTTCATTCCTTTCTTATTCTACTGTCGAATTTTTACATTATTTTAAAATTGATTTTTTATTTTAAATGAGCGCCGCCCGTACATTATTCTTCTTTTATTAATTTTTTAATTTGTTAATTAATTTTTAGTAAATTAGTATTCTTTAGAATTATATTACAGTGACGAGCATAACTGAACCAATAACTACAAGCTTTATATAAATCACTATTTATTGCTAAGAATATAGAAGAATAACGAAAAATCAACATTATAATTGTTTTTAACATAGTTAGAAGTAATATAAGATATTTTTTACAATAATTAATGTTTCCTCGTTTAGCAATGACAAAGAAAATAGGTCGACTGTATGATTGGTATACAGGGTGTTTGCAAAATCGTGGTACAATCGACGAGGGGATGATTCCTTGCACGAAATCGAGTCGAAAATATGCAATAAAGTTTTTTCACACACGGGTTCAGTTTCGAGAAAATCTAGTTTGAAAATTCGTTATGTACACGTGCACTAATTAATTAATTCGTCGAGCAAGAATTTGTCTACAAAAGCAAGAAAGACATTTTCAACATTTGTAAATTGCTAGAATAAATCAATTATTGAAATTTATGGCTAATTATTAATTAAAGTCATACTATATCCTAAACGATACTGTTTACAGATGCAAGCAGCATTGGACATCGTGGGATATACCGAGCGAACAAAGCAGACTCTGTTCAAGTTCACGCGTACCTCACGAATTTTCAAACTTGATTTTCTCAAAAATAAAGCCCCGTATGAAAAACACTATATTTTTTATTTTCTACTAGGTTATACATGAGGAATCATTCCCTTGCCGGTTGTACCACGATTTTGCAAACACCCTATATACATCGTTTTGGTCACGCTTGAGCAACTGATTGATTGCACAGTAAACTGCTTATTGTTTATCAGCTTATTATATAAAAAATCAAAACGAAACAGTACGTGTAAGAACATCTGCATATCTAGTATTGAAAAAGCATGATCTATATCTAAATATTACAATAGACAAGATTTCAAAGAGAAGATATAAATCGCGTTGCTTGGGGTTACTGAGGTGAACGGGCAGATAGAAATGGCCGACACGCTGGCTCGACTACTAGTGATGGGCTCAAGTATTTCGCAAACAAGTTGGAACATTGACTGACTAAATTCGAATCCACTATAAGTACTTGAAACAGAAAAACGGTACTTTTAAGTAGACTTCAACCTCCATGCAACGCATTCAGACTCTTTCCGAGTACTGCATACGAAGGTAGCACGGTGGTACCTTCTTCTCAGTGTGCATACAATCACACTGAGCACCTACATCGGTATATATTATTAGACTAGTTTACAATGTTTGCGATTTCTGATGATTTCGCGCTTTCTAAATGATGGTACGTTTGCGTTATGGTTTGACATTTGATTTCTTGAATATTTGCGATTTTTATAACTCTAAACTTCTTGTAACGTCCCGTTTCTCGCAGTCGCGTATTCGAACGGAGTTGTAAGATCCTGTTAGCGTGATTGCGTTTGTAAGACGCAAAACGGGTGGCGATTCTCGATATCTGAGTATGCGACGAGCGATTCGCAATTCTTCTTCGATCTTTACCAATGCCGTCGGCTAAATTAATATTGGACGGCTAGTTCAATGTTTTCCGGCGCATCGTGTTATAGGGTAGAAAAAGTTAGGAAGATCTCACGACGATAGATCTTCAGCAGAACGTAATATACACTCTATTGTATGCGAAGGTGTCAGTTCTGTGATACAATTACAAAATATACAATGATATACAATATACACTGATATACACTAATAGACACTTATAAACAATTTACAAAATATCGTCCATAACTTATACTTCGACAGGATTCTAACACGAAAAATGCAAATATTATTGTTCGCCAATGGGACAAAATGATACCACATGTAGCAAATCTACGTTTTCTAGTTACACTTCGGGACAAAAAGATAACACACCTTATATTTTCCCATATTTTGTGTTAAAAGCTGGTTAAGATACATATTTTCTTTCACCGATAACTCAGAGCATGTCTGTGTATACAATTTACGAAACATCGTCCACAACATATACTTTGACAGAATTCTAACACGAAAAATGTAAATATTATTGTTCGCAAGGGGGACAAAATGATAATATATGTAGTACATCTACGCTTTCCAGTTACACCGAAGCTCGCGAATTGTGAACATCAACCTCGGACCATAGTTAATAAAGTCCGTGATATTATTTCTTGTTGTATATGTGTTCGAAAAAGGCGAAATATTAACAAAAATGAGTCACTATTAGCCAAATTTACTTGTCTTATGACCCGAACGATGGTCAAAGATTCCAGTTTTGATCAATTCGCACGATAGTTGATCAAATCGAAACGATTCAATGTGGTTGACTCGGCAGTCGAATTGATTCTGCTTGACTCGATAATCAAAATGATTCTGATCGCTTTTTCCGTAGTCCCTGACAACTTGAGGGTGTGGCCGATACGATTCATACAACACCTCATTCGTTAATTTTCACCCGAAGAGGGAGGTTCTTCTTCGATTGTTCCTCCACGGTGGAGGAGGAAGCCTCTCCTCCAGGTTGCCGATGTTAATTCATTTTTTGAAAGAAAGTACAGCACTTCCGGATTAGGACGACAATGTTCGAAAATCCGCGCACAATGGCGCGGATAGTTTTATGGTCCGATTCTGAAGAATCAGCTTTCGGACTGGTACCAATTGTAGGGCAATACAGCCTTTTTGTATGCCACTCGAATTGGCATTGTAACGATTTTATAATTAATCCATCGAAGACATTGCAAAGAAAAACCTTCGAACAGGCTGTTCCTCAACCCGGACGGAACACCGAGTAACAAATACATCGACAAATGGTATGCGAAGTGTGCGTCTGGTCGCATACGTTCGACGCTTATAGAAAATATCATCTGCGTGCGAACATCGCATGCGCAAGTGGCGAACACATACGTCCAGCCGTTTATGTTTGACGCTTATACGAAATCCTCCCTTAACACCCGCCGATCAGCCTACGGGTGCTAACGTTTTCGCAGGCATACCGCGATCCAAACATCGTCGTGCTCGCGCATGCACGTATAAATCCCAGTGCGCCGGGTCAACGTACGCAGAAAAGCCCGTAAGCTTCGATCAGCTGGTACTATTTCTTTCTGCTTGTTCGAAATTCATAACAAGCTCACGGATTCTCCTAACTGTTGACACACACCTGCTACATACGATCAGACAGGAAAGTCTCCACACCCCATAGAAAATTAATTGAACTTTCAGTATTTTTTAAAGGGGTGGTCGGAATATATAATTTTCGCAATATTTTGTATGTGCAGAAATATAACGTTTGCTATTAACCCTTATCACTCGAGTGGCGCTTCTGAGGCGCTACTAAAAATTGCCGTACTATTATTTAAACAGCTCTTACATCGCTACGTTTGCAGTTAAGAAATCGAGAAGAATGTTTAACGTTCTATGTATGAGTAGTAGTAATTACTAGTACGAAGGAAATAAACTATGTACAATAGATCTATTATAGGTAAAAATATTGCTTCGATTTTTTGATGGAATTGCTTCGAGTACAAAGGGTTCATGAGAAAAGAAAGAAACGTATCCTTTATTTCGGAATTATTCGAACAAATTGAAAACACAAACATAACAAAAATATGGTCAGAAAAATCTCCTTACACAGAGATTTACAAATTATAATTTGTTAATGAATAATCTATCTATCTTCCCATTAGTCTAATAATTTCTCAGAGCTTTTTTCGCATTGTACATAATAATTTTTTTTAGATACATTAGATTTACATTATTGTAATAATTATTTCTCGTTTTGGAATGGAGATATTCATTTTTAACGAAATAAGATCGACATAATCTATTCTATTCACTAGTACGAAAGAAACTAATTTGTTCTTACCTTCGTAGTACCATCTCAGTCCTGTTTTAAAACATTTTGTAGAATTGTTAGAACTAAACCGTTTAATTTCTTTACGAATATTTTTTCTTCATATTTTTGTTGCGCTCGTCATGCTGCTCATATTTATTGTTGAGAAGTGTTCGTATGTTTCTCTCTTTTTCACTAATCATAAACGCTCCGTTTGTAAATATAGTAACGCCAACATTGTTTACTTTTATTTCTTTTTTCTTGGAAAATATTCAACGTTTAGTAAAGTTTTGTGTGGTGTACAAAGACTATTGCGACTGACTGTATGTAACCGACATGTCGGTTGCAAAGTTTCCACATATAATATGAAGACATTATTTTGCAAAGTACTGTATTGTAAATTATGACTTTGATTTCCGACAACAAGTAACTAATACATAGATACTCTATTTTCTTAAATACTGAGTCTTAAGCAGATAAGACAACGACTCGTTGCCATTGTGCAAAGTTGAAATTCATGTTTAAAGTAGCCTAGGGAAATAAACAGGTACAACTCGATTAAGATAAAATAGTGTAATTATTTTGCAATTATCTTTAGTATTATTTTTATTATCGTATGATTTAAATAGCATGCCAATTTTATAGCATGTCATGATATTTTAACCGCTTGCTCTACATCGTGTCAGACACGTAACGCAGACTCTGAACAGAGTCCAATAAATCTGTATCTTATTAATTACGCTTAAATCGAAATCATGTAGTATTCGATTATTGTTAATGTAATTCTTAATTTTCTTTCTCTTTCAGCAAATAATGAACTGCAATAAAATTCTAATCACTGCAATCATGAAATAAATCGTAAAGAAAGGGGTTACTAATAGATTGGCCAATTTTCTTCAAACTTCGCACACATATACAGTAAAAACCCGTTTATCTCGTGAACTAACACTATGTACATATCGACAATAGTTTCTTTTTCTGTTTTGTACAACTGGTATTTTGATAACAAAAATTTTTGTATCATCCTAATTCACAAGGTAAAGAGATCTCTACTTTATGTGAGTTTTTCGTTTACAATTATTGAAGTTATAAAAAAATTTTACGAAAAAGTTTCGAATCAATTTCTCCATCGAAGCAGACATTCCGATACAAATTATACGAGAATTGAATAGATGCGATTTTGTCATTATTACAAAGCAGTATACATCGGTCGGATTTATTGCTCGGTTGTTCTAGTGTTAAGATATTAGTCGATATGAACGATGTGCTGCTGAAATCTTACGATAACTTGAATAATAATGAATATAATTCGATAAATAATGTTCGTGGCTGCTACAGCGTAAAATAGCTCCGAAAATGGAAAAGTAGGGTACTTTGAACGGAAGGAAAATGTAAACAGGGATGAGCAACATTTTGAAAGGGACGCCTAACGGCATCCGGTTGAAATCGCCGTAGCGTAAAGGACGTAAAACGATTGTATTTGGTCCGGAAATCGCTCGAAATCGGGGAATCCGTTCGGGCGAAAAGGAAATTCGATTTGAATTTGGCTGAGTTCAGATTTGCCCAGCCTAACCGGCGATAACGAGGTCGTCGAATCTGGAAGGTATACGAAACAGGCTATAGTTTCGATGGAAAATCGATATGCTTGTGAAAGACTCAACCGGTGAAACACTCGTGTACATAATACCGACCGTTTAGGAACTTTAGATACGAGACACGCCGTCCATGAAACTTACATACTTTTGCTGCAAGTATTCAGTCCCGATATGACTTGCAAAAGTTATAGTTTGATCAAGAAAGGAGCTTGGATTACTTGTTCTTCGCCAGTTAAATACTTCTAACACTTTGCAAGCATTTATTATAAAAGAATACTGAAACTGCGAAACTGCAGTAAAAGGTACAATAGATAAATTGAAATATTATATTTGAAACAAACACTCGCCAGGAGCACCAATTAACCGTTTGACTACAGCAGATTTTTGACAAATAGAAAATTGTTAAAGATATTTAAGCAACCTGTGCTTACATAATATATTACGTGACGAGTACGTGAAAATTAATGATTCTCGAAAGCAGAATAAAGAAATAGATATCACAAGAGTCGTAGTATCTTTGACGAAAAAGAGCAGGAGATTTTGGAAACATAGAGAGATCCGAAATAAAAGATCGAGCTTATTTTAATGCAGCACAAACTACAGTTGAATTTCAAGAAATTTATATTTAGCGTCACTACGGAAACTTTCAAAGAGTATTCGCTTATTATTATTAAAACTAGTAGTATTCGAAGAGTTTAGTTAGTCAGTATAGTTAAGACCCGTGTAAGGGAGAATGTGCAGAGTAAGTAAAAATTTTAGGAGAAACGACAAAGTAAATGAACATTATGGTTTAATAACGATTTAACACTAGAACTACCAAACCAGTCATTTTGACTGATCCCTAGATTTTTCTATCACAATTATTCAAGTTATAAAAATGTTTTCATCCAAAATTTTCCGATGTACTTCTTCAACCCCTTAATTACGGTAGACTTTGAGACGCACCGGCCGTATCATACGGTAAGAATTCAGATACAACATACGCCGAAAACGGCGGAATTTTGGGTAGAGATGCATTTTTGTGAAAACATATTTCAATAATCAAACAACTGAATTTCACTATATTAAAATAATATATATTTATTTGTTTGTATTATGAACCGAAATGCTACTACAAATATGAAAAATTTAATATTAATATAAAGCTTTTTTCACAATATATCTAGTAATCTAGTAAGCGTGATATAATTCGATACATGGATAAATGCCTAATCCTACATCACATTTCTTACATTCGTAATGCGTCTCATTTCATTTGTTATGTTTTCGACACAATACACATTTGCGTCTTGCGTTTTTTCAAATGGCTATACTTTTCACGCATGGAAACGGAAAATGCCTTTGTGTCAAGTGAAAAGCCTGATTATTAGAATTTCCACCTTTTGATTTACAAGCGTGTACTTTACCTGAGAAGTATTTGTGTAAAAGTTGTTTCATTAAATGTAAATGAAATTTACATATTTATTATTTATTAATACAAAATTACTTACATATTTATATTAATAAAACTGTGTCAAGCGGTATTAGGCGCCGTCAGTCTCAGGCGACCACAATGAGATAAGCGCCTATAGGCGCTCTCAGTATCACAAATGCAAAATTTCTAAGCGCCTCTAGGCGCCCATAGTAGCCTAAGAATTAAGTTGTTAACACGTTGATGTTTACACAATAATATATTGTATATAATTCATATAATATTAAAAAATACTCACACTTTTTCAATAGATTTAATTGAAACAGAAGAACACGAATGGGGTAAGCAAATCTTTTGCTTCAGGATAGTTGCAACTTTCCATTTAAATTTTAATAAAAAGTGATGCGAAAAGCTAAAGAAAATTGCTCCGCATTCGACGTGTTAATGAAATCGCTCGCATTGGTTATGGATTTCTGAGAATATGTACGGGCTCGTTGTTTATAAGAAATTAGTTAATAAACTACAGTTTCACAATATATTATTCGAAATTAGACAGTGTACAAATACCTTCTACACCTACTGTATGTGCGCGAAGCGTCCAGCCGTGAACGCGAATGTGTATGTATTGGTACATATAGAACAAGGGCGGAAATGAGAATTGCGTATCGCGAGCGAGAACAAACGAGGGAGGTTCAAACGAGAACGGAAAGAACGCAAAGTTCCATGTTGTCAGTTTGCATTTATAATTATTATTATTCAAACTATTCTCTGTCTTCTAAATAAATCTATATTAACACTATGCCGTCCGGGGACACCCCGTTAGTGTCGCGCAAAAACTATCGCGCAAAGGTCAGCGACACCACGTTGATGCCGTGCGCAAAACTATCAATATTGAAAATATGCGAATCTTGAATAAAGGATCATTTACCAGCTGCTGAAGAGAACTTGGAGGTCGCTACTACATCGCGTGTTTCCAATCATGATTCGATCGACAGACTTTCCGGTCAGCTAAAGCAACACCAGCTAATACAAATTTCCGAAACCGACAAACGAAAACGAAGCAAGTGCCATGTATGTTCCAAAAACAATAAAAGAAGGACAATAAATTTAATGCGTAAACCTATAGGTGCTCTCAGTGTCGGAAACGCAATATTTCTAAGCGCCTATAGGCGCCCACAGTAGCCTAAGGGTTAATAATGTACATGTTACAATAAGAATTATGTGAAGTTTTAATAGATGCAGTTTCGTTATTATTACAAAGCAATGTATACCGTAGGATTTATTGTTCAGTAGTTCTATTGTTAATTATTTTTACATCGAAATATCTGTAAATTAAGGTTGCATAACCGATAGACACGTTTTTAACGACCTCGTCGTCACTATTACCGGCTGCACATTGGTCGTTAAGCCTTCCCAGCTATAAAGCAAATTGAACTGAAGCCAGTATTTTGACGCTTCATAATCCACTCGACCAGTTTTGCTGCGCGTTACCGAATAATTTAAGCGCTTAAGAGGTGCTGCTACACTGGTTTATTGTATCGCACCGTTCCACGCCATTTCAGTCGGCACTTTTCTCCGGACTTTCGCTTCCGGAATTGTGTTATGAGCCTCGTGCATACGTTTCTGGAAGACACCATCGCCGTCGTCGTTTATCGTACTAAATGATGGGCACACATAAAATATTCCATCGAGAATTGATTATGTCGCACTGAATTTCTCTTCGAGGAAATTGAATTCACACTTTGTGATTTACAGCTGGGAAGAAAAATTAAGTGGACGCCTGTTACATCCCACTAGTATACTCATACTAGTATATTTATATGAACTAGCCAGGGTTCACGGTATCCGGAACTGACTCTTCGATATCGCAAGGAGCAGTTCAAGAGTGATAAATTTAGTTTCCTGAAAGTCAAACCTATATTTATTCATCGTCCAAAATTGGCTGCCGAATATTATAAATTACTTGAAAATTATGTGAGAATTGCAAGTTTGGACGACGAACAAATACATATATGACTTTCAGGAAACTAAATTTACAACTCTCAAATTGGTCCTTGCGATATTGTAGAGTCAGTATCCGATACTGTGAACAGTTGTAAGTTTATATGAATATACAGCTTTCTTCTATATGTGCGTGGATATAAATGCATACAATTGTTACATACTACTAATATGCATTTGTCTTAATTAGATATATCATTATTTATCTTTCATATGATTGTGATTGTCAGTATCATTATCATTGCTAACATTAGCGTTATGTATAACAACATCATCCTACAACCACCGCTTGCGTTGCGTCATCTTTGACTACAATTTGAGTTTATGCTACGGTCGATTTTGGGTTTGTCATTTTTGAGAAATCCTCTGAGTGCCTCTTCCGTAAACTTATTACTTTACGACTTCGGGTACGGCTATAAAGTATCACCGAGTTTTCGCAAGGAAAACTCGACCGTACTGCTTTTAATGGCACTTGACGTAGCGTGGGCCCACCTATAGTGCTAGGGCCCATAATTTATGGCTTGGTTCCTTAGAATATAAAATAGTCTTCATGTAAAAGCGATATAACAACGCCATTTAACCCTTAGCACTCCAATGGCTCCTTTAAGGCGATACTAAAAATTGTCAGACTATTATTTAGAACAATTGTTACGTTACAATATTTGTATTTAAGAAGTTAGTAAAAATTGAAGTGTTGTGCGTACGATTAATAGTGACACATTTGATATGCCCGAAGAAAATGATTAAATGATTGAAGAAAAGGGTTAAAAGCTAATAACTTATTTATAATTAGTCCAAAAGTTTTGAACATTTTCTAGATGTCAGAAAGATTAGTTCATTCGATACTGTGTAATACGAAACAATGGAAATTATGAAGGAAAAAGTAAAGGTGACAAGTTTTAACATTTTTATCTGTGCTATAATGAAAGTTTGAGTAAACTCATTGAAATATTATGGAAGAACTGAAGTTGCTACGAAGTAGGGATAATTAAAAATTGCAAAAATGTTGAAAAATTGAGATTAAGATTATTCGGAAACCAAAAATTCAAACTTTTTGCATTTACCAGTGCCTACAGCTCTATTATGCGCTAACCGATTTTGGCAAAATTGTATGCACGCTCACAATTTACTTAGATCCACGAAGACATATTTTAAATTTTCGTTATAGTAACAGATGAATGAAGTAAAATTCGTAGCCTTCAGTTTGTTCTTGCTAATTCAAGTAATAATAATTTCAGAAATTCTTTTTACAAACTATCTAGTGAACCAACCCTTACATTTCAAAACAACTCAAATTGTTAGGTTCAATTTTAAAGAAGTTATTATTTTTAAAGGGTCTGTCTCGTTTCCTGTTAAGTAACGATTACTTTATTGTTCATGATCACGTAGGAGAACGAGAAATTAAAGTGAACATTAAAAATGCCCATACAATGATTTATTATAATGAAAAAGTTAAGCTTACATTATTTATCGTTGAACCTTATTGAGACAGAAAATGTACGAGAGTTTTAATGTCTATTAGAATATTCGTAAATGATGTTAATATGTAAATGTAATTACGAGAATAAAGGTATCAATGATGTAGTCTGACAATGCGATCACAACCATCAAAGAATAAAAGTAAAAAAAAAGTAATTTATAAAAAATGAAATTACAACTATCCTTTAACCCTTTGCACTTGAAGCTGTTTTAACTAGAAAATTAAAACATTTCTTCTGACGTAGGATAGTTTCATTCTACATGAGTTATTTTACTTTATGTATATGGGTTTTTTTTTATTGTTACTCGTCTTTACAATTGTTAAAGTTTTATCAATTTCTTAGATATTAAGATAGCGATGTTAAAATTGTTTTAAATGATAGTGTGGTTGGAAGTTAAGCATTTTGTTTTCGAAATGGGAAACAGACTAGCCGTACTGATCTACCCGCAGCAGATCTCAAGTCAGTAACTAATTCTTCCGGCCAAGCATGTCCATAAATATTTCAAAAACGACAGTGTACCACTTGATCGCAGCACAGACCCAGACGCGACGTTTAAACAATTTTAGACACTAACAAATAAGCACTGGAAGATTTCAGGTAAGTGCTTCTTTCTTTGACCTTTCTGTCTTTTGACCATCTATCATAGTTCCACCATGTAAGGGAAGAATATGATCTAAGAACAGCCGATCATTGCTTCTACTGAACCTCTTATTGTACCTCTGAAAGCCTCATAGTAATATATTTAGTCCGGTATTATTCCGTAAAGCCATATAAATCCGGCTGGAATACATTACGTCGAATAGCATGCGATGGAACGGAAATAACGCGATTTGCATGGGATCATTCGCACCGACAGTGCTCTCTCGGTTTATTTCTATTGAAGAGATCTTGTAAACGATCCTGGTTCACAGGCTAATTTTAGTGGGGAACGAAGGCATCGATGAAACCGAGTCTTTTGAAACGTGTCACACTTTGGAACAATTACATTTTTATTCCACTATAAACAAACCGGAGGAACTGGTGGCTCACGGCCACACGGTCTCAATTACCTTTCTGCCGAGCCGTTTCCACATTACGTCTCTACATATTGTCCACATTTTGTCGCCAAATGTACATGGAACGAATACGCTCTGCAATACCAGCAGGTATCGAGACGCTTTTCCTAATTAGATTCCTTCCGCGCCATAAATCAGGGCCTGGTCGTCACAAGCTTTGCGATTCACAGAGAACCAAAGTACGTTACCTGCGAAAGAGTCCTCAGCATTGTCAAAATGCCATC
>CM052082.1:6341568-6410077 GCA_028453745.1 Agapostemon virescens | reverse complement strand
TCGTTCATCACTGGCAGGGGGGTGCTGTGGCGGCTCTACCTCCTACTCTCGCCAGTAGAGGGACAGTAGGACGAGACTTTCCCGCTAGTTCCTGATCCCCCTCCAGTTCATATATATACCGTCCTTAACCGCCTTCCACTACCCAGCGTCTAAGGCAGGGTCCGCTAGTCAGCCTTACTGACGAGTCCTCTAGCGGACCCAGGACGAAACGCTCCCTCTTCCTTCTTTCCTTTTCTTTCTCTCCACCACACCTTTCTAGCAGCCGCCACAATTCAAAACCTACCGAATTGTATATAAAGTAATCTTTTTGTCTTTTTAAGTATTTAAAACTTGCGATCAAAGGTATCTAACTTTCGCGTTAGTAAAACTCTAAACAGATGGTGGTGTCAAAAGCATCCTGTGTTACAAACGTGGCTAAGTGAATTAGAAAATTTCGTAAAGACTCATTGTTTCAAATTCAGTCCTGAATTGATGTAGAGCCAGCAAAGAGCCCGACCTAGCCCGGCTCAGCCAAGACCAAAACCTTTGGTGGACTTTGAAGGTAGGTTCTCCGTAAACGTACAGCTGCGATGGATGTCAGTTCTGTGTAAGAATGAAGCTGTAAAAGGTCGACGTAAATTCCAGAAAATTCTCTACCAGTGCTAAGAAGTTTCTCTGTTCTACTAAAGTTCCTTTCGCGACAACGTCATTAATTAACAAAAGCATCTTCCATTCGATAAATTCAAGAGTGGGAATCTGTGTGAGGACTACCCGTACAACTCGGAATGTTCAAAGCAGAACCTCGAAACGTAGAACGTAGAAACATTGAACATCGTAAATTTTTGAACGGGTGCAGTGTTTGGGACTTTCAAACTAGAATTACCGGACCAGTCAAAATGACTGGTTCGTAATTTTTTCTTTCACAATTCCAGAAATTGTAAAAGTATTTTTTATTTCCGATCCTTTGGAGCGGAATTTCATAATTTCTTGCCTGCTTTTCGTTCATGCGTTATAAATTACTGAGGACAGGGTTAGGCATGTACAACCTTCAGTGTTGCCGTCGCAACAACGATATACATCGATCGCGTTTATTACTCGGTAGTTCTGGTGTAAAAAAATGTACTTACGTTACGAATTCCATAATGCTGTTATCTCATTGGTAAGTTTTACAAATGTCTTGATTATACATGAACATTTGAAGACGATACATTAATGTTAGCAATAGATATACAATAATTAGTATTATAATTTTAGTAATTTCATAATTTTATATAATAGTATTAGTAATACGATAGTTAGTAATAATAAATCATTTATAAGAGATATCGATGATATTTCTAGTCTAGTATTCGAACTTTAACTATATGCACGGTGGTCAACGCAACGTGTGCACCGTTATAAATTTCAAAATATGGGTTGCACGAAAGAACGTTATATACAAAAGTTATATAAAGTATATTCATTATTTTTATAGGTAGAGGCATTTAGGAGATTTGAAGGTCAACTTTGTTTTTTTTAAATAGAATACTATATTTTTATCGAATTGTAAGTAAAAAAGTATTGATCATTATTAGCCCTAAACTTAATAGCTAACGAGTAATTTCACGTTAGCCATCACGTAAACATCGCTGTCCTGCGGAAATCTATGATATAAGGTTGAATCTCCAACTTGATATTACATGAAGAAAACTTTCAAGTAATAACGTGAAATTACTTGTTAGCTATTAGGTTTAGGGCTAATAATAGTCAATACTTTTTTACTTACAATTCGATACTCTACCATATTTTGGTATAAAAAATATAGGATTCTTTTTAAAAAAACCAAGTTGACCTCCAAATCTCCGAAACGCCTCCACCTATAAAAAGAATTAATGCACTACATAGTGTACCCCCATAAACCATGTATATTTTTGCATATAACATTCTTTCATGCAATGCATATTTTGGAAGTTATAACGGTGCACACGTTACGTGGACCACCCTGTATATTGTACAAGAATATGACACTCAGTAGTTAATCTAGAATATCGGAGAACGGGGAACATTCAGTAAAAATGTAATTTAATCGATTCCCTCGGTTATCACAAAAGTGGATCACCTAGCAGGGCCGGTGGTCATGATAAATTCGGATTTTCTTGCCGAGTAATCGTGCTGCGCCTACATATTCACGCGAGATTACATATGCATCCTTCGGCCGCGAATGCATATCCGGAGACATGCATAACAAGCGCGTGTATCTACATCGTGCTTACGTTTGTGCACGAAAATCTCCGGAGATTACACCGTGGTCGGTTATATCTACATCAGCGATTTCGCCAAACACTGAAATCTATTTCTAATGTTCTACGGTGTTCTTCTGTTGTTCCGTCTGATGTTGTACTGTTCGAACTTGTATACCCGATAATGCAAAACTAATTTAGCTTCGGGCAAATTATTCTAAAGCTGTTTACCTGCTGCACTGCTGCACCACTTTTCTTTTGAAATATAGCCTCAAACAGTTGAAGTGCATTGCACGTTTTTGTATAACAGGAGAACATATTCATGTTACAAAAGCATATTTTAATTGAACTTTCGTGAGAGATAGCACATAGTAAATGATTTCACACGTATCTGTTTTTATGCTCCATCATCTACACGTTGAAGGAGCGAAACGAGACCTCAAATATATTTTGTTCAAAATTGTTAACATCGTGATATTCTTCATAAAGGCATTTCGGTTTATTGAGATTTTCACGCGCCGAATTATTATTAATTCACATCAGTGGCTCCTCTGAAGCGACACTGAACATTGTCAGACTATTATTCAAAACAATTTGTACATTACAAATGTTTGTAATTAAGAAGTTAGTAAACATTGAAGTGATGTCTTATGATTAACAGTAACAAATTCGACATGCACGAAAGAAAATGAATTACGTGCAATGGAATTATTCTAGGACAGAAAGATGTCTTGAGTTAGGAATTAAAATTTAATGGATTTAATGGATAAACCATAATTATTAGGTTGTTCGGAAAGTAATTTCGTTTTATTTTTTCATGAAAATGAAAGACGGTTTTCTAATAGTGAATAAATATTTTATTGAAAATAAAAACCAATTTTTTTTAAAACGAAATTACTTTCCGAACAACATTTAGTACTTAAAATTTTTAATTAAAATTTTTAATTAAAATTTTTAATTTAAAATTTTTAAATATCAAAATTAAAAATTTTCCAGCATATGAGAATTTGAGAAGAACGAATAACTAGTTGCAAAATATTATTAATTTTATTGTAACATTTTTTTATTAGTGAATAACAATTGAATATTTTTTAATTGTATGATATCAAACAATATATATTTTCTTTAATTTCAAGGGAAATTTATTGTTCTCATAGACTTGTGCCTCTTTAAGAATTAGAAAATTTATTACATTAAATTTGAAAGTGGCTCATGTCCATTTATAGTAATAAAAATATATTACCTTTTGAACGATGTTAATAATGCTGTTTGTGTTGATAAATTATACAGTCTTATGAACACAAAACCATCATACTACCATTTTAGTAATTACCAATATTTTTTAATTTATTAAAACGCAAACCCTTAAATATCGCTTTAATATTAAATTTAATATTAAATATTCCTTATATACTAAAAAGAAAATATTTTTTCATGAAATAAGTATCACATTTGAGTGCTATGTAAATACTATACCAGAATAAGTACTCATTTAAAGGTTATAGTCTGTAATGAAGAAGATACGTTTTCATATATGAGCCGTTCATTGCACAAATCGATTAACTCCATAAAACAAAAAGTGGAGAAATATGATGAAATAATGTGTATTGTTTTTTAAAATTCCCTATATAATATAAACTCAAATAAATATTGTAGAATGCATAAATACAGATGTAGCTTTCATCTAACAGTATATAAAATTAATAATAAAGAATAGCCAAAAAGTTATTAAGTTAAGTTAAGTTAGTAAGAAAAAATGGCCTTTGCGCTGATTTAGAACAACATTTACATATCTGTCCGTCGCTCGCCCGATATGTGTTCCTAAAATATTTTTTACAAACTGGACTATCATGTCTGTCTTTTCGAAAATAATATGTAAAAGAATGGGATCTTGGTTCTTTAGTGTTATTCACCTTCTTTTTATTTCTTTAACTTTAATACAATCTTTTAAGCAAATATTTTGGTCAAATTGACTATGTAAACTATAAAATGCCTTCATGGCAGCCTCTCTCTCATCTGGAAGAATTTTTTGATTGCTTCTGACAGCATCTGCATATTATATCGACAAATGTTTTTGTAGGTACTAAATTTCCTCCTGTATTCCTGTATGCCAAACCTTTTGTTCTTTTGAGCTTTTGTAATTTCGGACTCAATTATCAGCATTAAAACTTCTTTTCTTTCCAATCAATGGTTTGTTGCAATATTTTTACTGTTGCAATCAGAAGAATCCGAAGATAACCGTAAACGTTTTCTTGAACCAGACTTATTGTTGATAAAAAGTATTGAAGGAACCATCGGATGATTCACTATTTTGCACACCCACATTATTATTAGTTGCACTCGTCTCGATTATAACGGTATAATTTTATTTTTTTAAAACCAATGACAAATTAAAATAATTGTTTATAATAATTCTGCCAAAATATGATATGGAACTGATGTTGAAAAAGCTGAAAAAATGTGTAGACCGTGTAAGACTGGTAAAGCACACGGTAGAAGTTAAAATATACAAATTTTACTTTATTCTTAATAATAATTAATTTGACTTCATTAGTACTTGATACTGCGACAGTTAGACTGTGACTAAAAAATTCACCGTTATCATTCGGAGATTGCTAGTGCATTTGAGTTGCATTTTTTAGTTGCAATGATTTACATTAGAGTACGGATTTAATCGAAATGTCCTCTGAAACAAATTATTTATTATTCAGTGGCCAACAAATTTTTGTCGTTTAATGGTTTTAATCTTAATTATTAGGGAAAAATATTATAAATATAAATATATCATGTATGTTTGTTTCATTCGTATTGAGACATTACTGTACTTGGCTGCAAAGTGACATGTACATATTGCGCATAGCAGTTGTTCACATCTATATGCAACGCGCATCGTGGTTACCTATTTGTACAAGACAGCTGTATATACAATTTTGTGTACGAATAAGTACAACGCTGGTCTGCTTGCTGATACAGAACACTTCGATTCAATTCTACCCCAAGGAATCTCAAACCACTTGCCTGATCATCTCCTATCTGATTCCACTTGCTATTCCACTAAGGTCTCATTCTCTGAGTCTAATCACACTTCATCTTAATCTACTTAGTCCAAGCAACCTGGAAATCTAATATCCAGAATTGAACGCAAACTACAATCACTGTTCATTAGATACGATACACTTATTAGGTCCACTGGTCACTAATGCACTATTTGTATAATGTTAGAAAGTAACAAGGAATTCGAGTTGGAAAAATGGTATTAATGAAAATGTTTATTAAGACTCCAACTGCCCGATCAAAAACCTAAAAAATTTTACAAAATCAAAGTAACTTATTTGATGAAATAACAATTTAAAATTTTGAATGTATAACATATAGTTATCCTTCAATCTTCTCGTATTCCCAGATTTCAACGAGAGGTGCATCGATTATATAAATGTAAAAATTTATTTTTAAACATGGACAAATAATTCTGTCACCCATATGTAGGTGATATGGCAGTCAAAGTATTAAATGGTATTATTAATCTAGCAAGTTGTAAAAAAGTATTTATTTTAAATTGGTGTCATTTATGTGTAATAGTTTACTTTACACTTGGATTAATTATTAGCACTATTAATCTATGTCATTTTAAAGCTACAAATGAATTACAAACCCGACGACTGAAACAGTTAGAGTTTGCGGAAATAATTATACGATTAAGAACAGACTAATTACTTATTGAAATTAACTCCCTAATCAATTGTGCATATTTATAGAAATGTACGTTGATAAGGAATGACTTCGAGACAGTGAAATGAAATAGAAATTATTATTATTTATTTTGAGGATTATATTAAATCTTAAACGATGTAAAACAATCATTAGTATATGTTAAAGATGTTAATATACTAAATTTAGGACGTATGTACAATAAGATTACATCTTAACATGATATAAAGTATGGCAATGGAAAAAATCACAAAAATACAATAAATATGTTTCTTTGGTTAAAAGTATATATTAAAAAATAGTTGTTCAGTTGTTCAAGCGACTTTCATAACATTTGTTTCCTTACATCTGCTTTTTTTCAATTTTACATGTGCAAAACTGAAAATTATGTTTTCGTAAGTGTTACGTTTTAAAACTTTTTGTCCTTACATTCAGTATATTGGATCTCCTATTTTATGAACCTATTGTTAAAGTATACTTACAACGTGATGTTAAACAACAGAACGGTACTGCTGACAGTTTATTTATGTCATACAATTTAGTATACAACATTTTACAAGAAATGTATAATTTCATTGAAGAAAAGGTCTATTACTTTAACCCTCTATGGGCTGAATGCTTTTCCTAAATATAAAAAGACGTATGTATACAACAAAAAATCAACAATTACAAACCTATACATGCAGATTAAAAAAAATTTACCAGTTTAAACAATTTTATTATTTGTAACTTTGCAGCAACAACGGCTACGATGTTTGTACTTCTGTGTATAAAAACTTAAACGTGAAATTCCATACACAAGTTTCCACTTAGCGTGAAACATAAGTGTACGTTGCATTTGAAAAATTTTATTTTTGGAACCCCTGTATTGGATCACACTGCAGTGCATTTGCATTAGTGTAATCAACTATTGGGTTGTTCGGAAAGTAATTTCGTTTTTTTTTTTGTGAAAATAAAAAACAATTTTCGTATAATGAACAAATATTTTATTAAATTATATATTGGCCATTCTGGTCCAATACCTTTTGCCATCTTTCTGGTAGTAGCATGATTCCAAACTCATAAAATTTTTAGTCTTTGCTGGCAAAAAACTGATCGAGGTGGTTCTTGACCTCCTCATTTGAAGTGAAGGTTTTACCGTCTAAAAAATTTTGCAGTGACCGGAACAAATAATAATACGAAGGTCGCAGATCTGGAGAATATGGCGGGTGTGGCATTGTATCCCATTCAAGCTGTAAAAGCTTTTCGCGAGTGACCAAATTTGTATGAGGTCTCGTATTATCTTGGTGGAACACTACACCTTTTCTGTGGATTAATTCTGGCCTTTTCAGTTGAAGAGCATCATTCAGTTTGCCCAGTTGATGACAGTAGACTTCCGAATTAAGTGTTGTGTTATCCGGCAAAAGCTCAAAAAAAGATCATCATCATCTTTTTTGCTCCATGATCTCTTGCGTTTGACATTGTTATATACAACCCATTTTTCGTCCCCAGTAATGGTGCGCTTCAAAAATGGATTATTTTCGTGACGTTTGAGAAGCGATTCACAGACGTCAACGCGATGACACAAATTTCTCTCCGTGCGAACATGGGAAACCCATATATCGAGCTTCGAGGTTAAACCCAGGCCTTTCAAGTGGTCATAAACAGTTGAATTTGATAAATTTAACCTCTCACCGATCTCACGTCTTGTTATTCGCCGATTTGCATCAACCAATGACTTTATCGTGTCTTTATCAGCTTCAACCGGCCTTCCAAAACGTGGTGCATCTTCGACATAAAAATTGCCGGATGGAAATTTTGCAAACCAGTTCTGGCACTAGCGTACTGTCAACACATCTTCTCCATACACATCGGTTAATTTCTTTCTGGCTTGAACAGCATTTTTACCTTTTCTATAGTAAAAAAGTAAAATATGACGAAAATGCTGCTTATTGCCCTGCATATTTAAAAGGGCACCAACCAAAAACTACTGCGTAGAATCAATTGGACTTTTTCACACACAAACCTTGCTATATCAACTCTCAAAACATATAATGGTTATGCGGCTTAAGTGTGAAGTTGGGTGCAAAAAAATACAATTAAATCCTCTGTCGGGAAAAAACGAAATTACTTTCCGAACAACCCAATATAAAAACTTTCATATTTTAAATATAAATTTAATATTTCATAGTTTAGTTATAAAAACCTTCAGAAGTTATAAAAACATTTTCGATGATCACTGCAAGGTGCAACAAAAATACACATTTTACCGTAGAAAAACTATTGATAAAACTTCTTGAACAAAAACAAAAGAAGAGGCAACAGCACGCGGTGTTCCCAGGCGGTCACCCATCCAAGTACTAACCACGCTCAATGCTGCTTAACTTCGATGATCAGATGAGAATCGGTGTATTCAGCATGATTTGGCCGTTGCCAATATATTTAGTGTTAGAAATGAAAGAAGTTCGTCCTTACTAAATTTTTCAATAACTTTATTTTGTATATTAACAATGTTGTATGCGAAGGTGTCACTTCTGTGATACCTTCTTCTCGGTGTACTAGGATTGTCACTGAGCACCTTGGGTCGCGTAATAATTTCACGATTGTATTGGTTGCGGATTTTCTTTATTTGCACTTCGTAACGTTCGCGATTTCTATGTTCGAGTTCTGTTCTGTTCGTGATGTCTGTATTCGTCTATTTCCGATTTCGGAAAAAAACGAAATTAATTTCCGAACAACCCAATATGTCACTTATAATTTTACTGTCAAATAGTTTTCGAAAATAGGTCACAGGAGAGCAGGGTACTTCGGGGTCCTCAGGGCAATCTACTTTCCAAGGGCAATGATAACGATTATTCGTCTGGAATACTGATTGCTAAACAATTTTTTGTGGTCCTGAAATTTCCTTATCCGATGATGATGCAATACTAAATTCATCGTCACTGTCAATAATATTTATGCGTCGTCGGGTATGTACTACTGTATGATCTTCATCGGACTCTGAATCTAATAAAGAATATATATAATTCTAATTCCTCTATTACTTTTATACGATTATGTAACGATATTTTGGGTATGTGACATATAACTTTGAAAATAGAAGAAAGCACAAGCATTATTCTAAATATACCAAAATGTTAAGGAAATGAGAATCCCTGTATTCGTGGAAAACTCCACACCTCCGAAAAAAGCATATACTGTTCTAACTGTACGTGGCCCTTCTTTAGGGATACCTGCGTGCACTCGCAGGTATGACCGTTTAGGTATAAATGTGCGTACTGCAACAGCGGAAAGTTAGTTGTCCTGTTCCCGTGCTGTTCCGTCCGTAACGTACGTCCATCTAGTAGACGCCAATATTGTATTCCACCTTCTTCCTTTCGAATATATATATATTCCACCTTCTTCCTTTCGAATATATATATATTCTATCTTATATAGAATATATATATTATATATTCTATATAACTATATATATGTAGTTATGTTTCACTCCTTTCTTACGCGAGACTTTTCACTTTAATACAAATACCTCAACACAAAATCTATCATAACAGCCTACTGTAACCTGAAAGTCACAAAACTGTATCATACACAAATAGTAACGAAATGATTATTGAAATTGTAAAAAAATAAATTGTTACTGATATGCAAACTCAAAGCTATTACGTACGCTTTGTTTTGTTTAATAGATAGAATATAATAAACTAGATAGAAGCACAAATAATGTAAATTGCACAAGATGGTATTTTTGGTTTCTATTTACAGACAACTTGCAAGGCATTTAATTTGATATTTCAGATTGACGGTGCTGCTAACTGTTATATAACTTAGACGTACACGTTATCTTATAAAAAACTAAAATCATTTGGTAAAATGTCAATATGTTAACATGTAACTTGAAAGTTACACGGCCCCATAGAAGGTTAACATATTTTTGTAATAAATGAAGTTCTGCAAAGTTTTCGTTCAAATTGACTGCTTTACGAATACTTTTTACACTCACTCTACGTATGGGCCTAAGACAATGCAGAGTTTCCCTTTGCGGGCTTTCCGCAGCGGAAAGGCCGGGTAGCGTGGCTCGCGGGGAACACGACCAGGTTTTACCAATGAACTGGCGCTTTATGGTTTTATTGCTTTACTACCGAAACTATAGGACATTGGAGATGCACGCGATTGTCAGCTGCGCGCAAGCCGTTACTTGCCGAGGTCCTAGCCCGAAATAACCTGTTTCGGCTAAACTATTGTGCTCGTAATAAAGCAATCGACCTCGTTTTACAGAAGGCTAGAATGCAGAGAGCTAAAGTAGTAGCAAGTTAATGTCACGGAGCCTAGACGATGTAAACGATAATATTAGGAATGAAAAGAGAAGGAACTTCTTACTACAATTCTGATTAATTAGTAAATAAATGTATAGCCGACTACGAAGTTTAGTGAACATCCTTCACTGATAACTTGATTAACTCTGTGCACTCGAACGGTAACTCTCGGGCACCACTGAAAATAACTGCAACACTGTTAAAACAATCGTTATATCGCTATGCTTGTGTCGAAGAAATTTGTGAAAATTTAATCGTTGCAAGGACGAGTAATAGTAAACAAATTTTGTATGCATAAGATGAAATATATCGTGTAGAATGATAATATTCTAGGTCAAAAAGAAAGCGTTGGGGTTAGAGCTAAAACAGCTTCGAGTGCAAAGGGTTAAAATGGAATCAAACGACAAGTTTTCTACGACATGTGTAGAAAATATTTTGTGTTTAATTGCCATGTGTTATAATTTCAGAGAAAACAAGTGAAAGATACCATTTTTAACTGTCGTACTTATACTACCTGCAATGAAAATTTAAAATATGCTTTTTTTTATATGAAGTTCCATCGAAATCAGTTGATACATAAAAAACCTATAGACAATAAAAAATTTATTATATTTTATTACAAATTATATATGGGTCATAACAAGTTTAATCAATTTCCATGAAATTCTCTGGATACGTATATAACTTACTCATTGTTACATCTGTATACGTATATTTTAAATTTTCCTCATACGCGCAGATAGGAATATTCAAAATTGCGATCTCTAACTTTTATGCTCGCGATTTCGACTAATGCTAATTTTCGAATTAACTTATTTCATACATTATAAAATAAACTAGTTCACTTAACATCTCAAAAAAAGTAAATGAAGCGATATTACCTAATTTTTAAAGAGTGCCTACTTAATTTTGCTCTTGGCTCTAAACGTTCTAAAACATCATGAACAACAAAAGAATTCCAATTGCTGTGATCGTAAAAGAAATGGTACTACGGATGGTACTTTGAAATGGTATTTCGATTCTGTTGAAAAAAAAACATACTTTCTTGAGTTCTGCTACCTTTGCTACGAGGGTGTGATATAAATTTCGAAATATTCTTAAAGCACAAGTTCAAACTATAAACGAAATATGAGAATAAAGAGAACGGCAGAGGTAATGGTTGAAAATCAGACAGGAAGCCAGGGAGAGAAGCTGAATGGGCTAGATAGTAGGAAAAGAAGAAAACACAAGGTGGCAGCAATTTAAAGAGTACGGATGACGAGCATGTCGGGTGCTGATGGCTCGGATAAGCCTGAGGGCTCGCGATTTATTTCTCGCACACTGGGGAAAGAACGTTATAATTAAGTAGTTGTTGACGGTGACTCTTGAGAACGAACTCGCAACACATTCTTTCTCGCTCACGAGAACCTGAACTGATCGACGCTCACGCTTGTACGGCACGTCACCACGGCAAGATTTATTATATAAGAAAACTTCGTCGGCCGGCTTTTGTTTCGTTGTTTCTTGCCGTCACGGGTCGATCTAAAGTACCGATCGTGGTGCACCGACGAGGAAAAAATTCACCACGAATGTAAGGAATGGACTGGATTTCCCCGTCACCAGTAATGAATTGAACGAGAAGGTTCTACGTAAAAAAGAAGCATTCATATTAATCGCGAAAGAAAAAAGGCGATGTGGCAGCGTGAAAGAATGTTCGTATTGATCAAAGCTGTAGTCGCTACGTGCCACCTTGACATATAGTGTTCACTGTATTTCACTGAACTCGTGTGTTGATGTCCCTGTGTCGCGAATATGCTTTCGCAACCATGGAACGAACGAAGTAATACAGAAATATTTCAAAGCTTCTATTTTAATTTGAGCTTTACGAGGATACTCTTGTGCAGTGTCTTGTCAGCTGGGTAATATATCAACATTTCTTTTATGAAAAACTGTGCTGGCAGTTTTTTTTAATTTTCAGAATACTTTATCGGGCTGCGGAAGTATTGAAATAACATTTGTTCAACGGGAAAGGAATTTATTGTCCAAATAAAAACTGGAATTGAAAATTTTTAACGGGAAAGGTATTTCCTTGTCAAAATAAAAACCAGAATTCAAAATTCGAAATTCTATTGCTTTTCATGAATTTATGTTATATGAACTCTAGTCAATGATAGTACAGCTTGGGAACGTGGAAGGTATTTATAGAATAGATTTTAATTTAAATATATATATATATATACATAGACAACTTTAGACGATGTATAAACATAGATTTGACTTTCAAGAAACTAAATTTATCACTCTTGAACTGCTTCTTGCGATATTGAAGAGTCAGTTCCTGATATCGTGAACCTTTGCAAGTTCGTATATATATACGAGCTTCTTCTATATGTGCGCAACTATGAATGCATACAAAGCTAGGCCAGCCCCTGCCTGAAAAGTGTTAATAATTCGTCTCGATCGGTGATGTATACTGTAGGGATTTCGAACTCGTAAATTCATATAACAAATTACGCGGGGTCGTAACTCCCGCTTCGCTTGCTCGCGACGGACATTAGCTACGCTTGACACAGTTGCGTTTGACTACGACGATTTGACATAAAACTCGTCTTTTGGAAATAAACACTTAGTATAATTAATATTTCATAAAATATACATGACTACGTGTCAACTCATGCGTTCAATAAACTTTGAATGTAATAACAAAATAAATAACCTTGTAAGTTTTGAAGTTCGAAATGTATATTACTTCTGTTCCGATTTATTGCTATTGGTTGATTACGAAATGTGCGGTGTTCCGGAAACAGTAACGTCTTTAACACTAAAACTAGCGGACGGTTAAAAATGACTTATTACTGATGTTTTCTTGTATGGTTATTGATATTTTAAGAACGTTTCCACGAAAACATTAACACGAAAGCACCCATTGTACGAAATTTGAATAATTAAAACCTTGCCATTATTATAAAGCAGTGTATATTAATCTAAATTAGTGTTTGATACATCAAACACATCAGCGAATTCGCGTCTTCTTAATATGCCTGTTTCTTGGTAAAGTCAAACTATATTCCTTCTTCAGCAGAGCGGTCTGCGTTAAGAGATTCGAGATTTTCTTTGGGAGATACTTTATCCTTGCAGTGGTCAAAACCGTACCATAAACTAAGGCCTAAAGATCGCTCAAGTTTTAGCCATGAACACCACCCACGGTCCTGACCTATCGAAATTTCCGCAATGCTGCCAAACATTTTTCTTCGATGACCAGTGTTCCGTTCAGATCGAGGAGCAGCCTGTTCGAAGGCATTTGTTTGCAATGTCTTCGGCGGGTTAATTAGAAAATCGTTACAATGCCATTCGAGTGGCACACAAAACGGCCATATTGCCCTGCAATCGGTACCGAGCCGAAAGGTGACCTTTTGAAGTAGCTGTCATTTTCGAACATCGTCGCGCAACTCCGACGTACCATCCTGTCTTACAAAAAATGAATTAACATAGGCAACCTGAAGGAGAGGCATCCTCCTCCACCGTGGAGGAATGTTCGAGAAAGATCCTCCACTTTCAGGTGAAAATTAACGAATGAGGTGTGATTACAATCGTTTTGACTATCGAGTCGAGCTGAATCAATTTGACTACCGAATCAACAACGTCGAATCGTTTCGACTTGATCAACTACCGTGCGAGTTGATCGAGACTGGAATCTTTGACCATCGTGCGGGTCATAAGACAAATTCGATTAATGTTCGAGTCAAATTTAGAATCTCACGAAATGCACCCACGTTTCGGAATGAATCTTACGTTCTGCTAAAGATCTATCGTCGCGAAACATTCCAAACTTTTCGTACTCTGCAACACAGTCCGCCCGAAAACATTGAACTAGCCGTCCAATATTAATTTGGCCGACGGCATTAGTGAAGATCGAAGAGGAGTTGCGAATTGCTCGTCGCATACTCCGATATCGAGAATCACCACCCGTTTTGCGTCTGACAAACGCAATCGCGCTAACAGGAACTTACAACTCCGTTTGAATACGCGACCGCAAGAAACGGGACGTTACACCAGCATTGAAGACGACAACTAAAGATTCTAAAGAACGCAGCATGCTTTGTCTAATCTTGCGAGTTGCACGCGTCAAAAACAGTTTTCTCAAAAATAGCTTCGTCGTTGCTTACCTCACAAACCAGCCCCGACCATTCGCACGTCAAATGTTTTGTTGTACGTGCCGATGGTCGCTACATAATTTAATATAATTTTAATTTATTTCCCCTATTTTGTTATTTTGCAATCAATGTCAGTTTTCGACTTAATAAATATTTTACATATGAAACAATAAGTATATTAACTTGATTCTAACTGTACACATTGTTTATTTCTCAAAAACTGTTTCACCACGGCCAATGTTTTGGTATAGCAAAAGTTTTGTTTGTATTACGAATGGCATGAATATAATGAAAATATTGTATAGAATAAAATTTTATACATATGAAACGCAATAACCGACAACGATGTCGTGAAATTGTCATAGAAATCGATAACAGTTTTGAAATCGATATGTAGGATCATAAAGTAACATTTATTGAGCTGATATAATGTTAATCCTCAAGGACCAAAATCGAAACTGATATAATCAGAACCCATTTATTTTTAACAGTAATAACATTAATTCGGTCCCTATATCTGTTTGATCTTCCTAACTTTTCGTGCCCTGTAACACGGTCCGGTGGAAAACATTGAACTAGCCGTCCAATATTAATTTGGCCGACGGCATTAGTGAAGATCGAAGAGGAATTGCGAATTGCTCGTCGCATACTCAGATATCGAGAATCGCCACCCGTTTTGCGTCTGACAAACGCAATCGCGCTAACAGGAAGTTACAACTCCGTTCGAATACGCGACCGATAGGAAGGGGACGTTACATGATTCAATTATTCAATATTAATTGACGGGAAATACATCAGCAATTTTAAGAATTGACGTATTCGCTTTACGTAAAATTTAGACTTTACATCCCTACGTGGGATCATATTTAATATATCACATTGCTCGTGAAAATTGTTCACAGTTTCTTATGGTCGTCGGAGTAAGAGTGTTTTCGGAAAAGTCTAAGCTGTGACGAAGAGAAATTAAGAAAAGAAACGAAAAATAATTAAATATCGCGACGTAGAAAAATTTAATATTCCGTAATATTTCTATGGACTAGAACATAACGAAGTAATTTCAATACAAGTTGCTTTTTTCCGGCGAAAATAGTTGAAAAATTGGTTTTTCTTATTTTGAACTATGGCGCACCCTACTAAGAAATCTGAAAAATTCTGTTTCGATAATGCGATGGTACTGTATACAAAATTACTTCGATACAAACTCTACATTTTTTGGGAATTTTCATTTTTCATAACCATGATTCCAAATTTAAAAATCGGTAAAATTTCTCAAAAATGCAAATCAACAGTTTTAACACGTCAGAATTTTTTCGTAATGTTTATGTGCAATTAATTGGGGGAAAAATCGGTCAAGAATTGTTAATCCGAATTCACCCTATAACTTTACCCCTGGTCACGACAGAGGATTAAAATATTACATGAAGCGGTTTCTAGGTATACCCTATCCAATGTCACAGGAATCATTTAAATCGGCTGAAGGACATCTTTTACCATTTTACCCGGCTATACAATTTATGTTCGGCTACGAACACCTTATTAGTAGTATATACGAAGGTGGCACAGTGGTGGCATCTTCTTCTCAGTATGCATAAGATAGCACTGAGCTCCTCAATCGCGCAATAAACTACAGGGAATGAACCTATGTATACTCTATTACACCGAATTACAATGTTTGCGATGTCTCAATGACGGTATGTTCGCGCTGTCGATTGATATTAAACTTCTCATCCTCAAATCTCCGAAATATTGAGACATTGCGATTTCAAAAACATTAACCGTTTGAGTCCGAAGCAGCGCGATCGCGCTGTTCAGATTTTATGTCGAGAAAACACAGAATATTTCGAGCATTGTGGACAACTGACAGTGCGTTACCGATTTTCGAACTCGCGCGCTCAGATTTACTGACGCAAGCACATCACACAGCTCCTTTTAATGTAAATAGTACATTTTACAATAGGTAGAATAATACTATAATAATGCAATAATACATTACAACAAAGCGCCATCGCGCTGCTTGGGTCTTTTCTTACTCATTTAGCGAAAACGCGGTTGCGCTGTTTTCGCATTAATCGCGGCTACAATGTAAAAGAAAGCGTTGCGGATTAGATACGATCAAAAAGATATACGAAAATGTAAAATTTGGGTTACACCCGAATTGATAGGAATAGATTTTTACAAAAATGAATCTAAACAATGTCGGTATTGCAAAGGATTTGGACACCATAGAAGAATGTAGCAAACGGGAATATAATAATTCTCACAGTACTCAAATTCCACATAGAATTCTAACTTTCGTGGAGGATGAAGAAAATCTAGCCACTGTTATCAGAGAATAAATCGTAGGCTAAGGGGTTAAACTTCTATCAAAGTCACGTCTGGTGTTGTTCGTCGTCGCCTCGCTTCGATCGTGATTGGTAGGGGGTAGTGTGAAATGGAATAATATAGCGACTGTTAATTGGTTGTAAGAGCGATGGAAGGAGTATACCTGAAATTGTGAGAAACTGTCAATGCAAAAATATTGTAATTTATTGTTGGTTTCCAGCTCGCGGTGTCCATCTGTCGAGGTAAAAAGTGTCCGCGTACGATACATGTAAAATGGCGGTCTCCTTCGGAGCCGATTTAAATAGTTTATTGTATTTATTTCGAGTATGCTCACTAATTTGTTAGGGGCACGGCGAGGCACGTGCAACCTTAGGTGTTGCTGTCGCAACAAATAGGAAACGGTCACGGCTGGGACCTACAAGTTGTGAGTCGACAATACGTGCCGGTTCGTACGCGGAGAGCGGGTCAATCGACGAACGGGTTAACCCCTTGTAGAAAGAGAAGGGGAAAATGCTGACCCGGGGTGGGAAATTTAGTAGATACTACCCGGTTCTTTTGACCGGGTCAAGCCCCCCCCCCCCCCCCCCCCACGCAACAACAATGGGAGCGGTAGCGTAAATGCATTTCCTCCACCCCCTTAACACATCAATGACCAGCAATTTTTTTTACAATTCATCTCGCGCCAGCGGCTATTATTTCGAAATTTAATGTGAAAGTGAAACAATATTGTAGGCGATTGGAATTTTGTCGATTCCACATTTAACCTTTTCGCGGGACCGTTGAAGATTTAAGACGTATATTTTTCGCGAAGGGGCTAAGCGAAGCGAAATCAGACTACGCGCTTTGGGCACATTCACTTGGGACGTTTCCTCCAATTTCCTCGGAGATGTTTTCTACATCGAGGGGACCGAGAAATGTCACTCTCTATCTGCATCTCAAAAGAGAACGAACTGGGAAATATATACTCTTGTTACAGTACGTTTTGGATTTCACTGCTAACGTTTTTCAGTTCAATTTCTGGTCCACCCACCATCCATCCTCCAATATAAATAAACTTCAATAAATATTATTTAATATTTGTTTTTGGTGTGACAAATGGTGTAGCACTCACTTACGTTTACGGGGGTAAAGGGGTTTAGAGGTAAAAAAAAATCGACTATTTTTTATTGCTTAAATCAATAGTATTCTATCCAGAGAATATGTTTGTAAAACCCCAAGTATGAATAAACATCAGAACAGTTCAAAATGAGTGTCGAACGCCGACGTGTGCCGAGCGCTCCTGAACGGTTCCGAAACTTTAAACGCGTTTTTCTCGAAACCATGTTTTCCAAATTTGCGGGCACGATTGAGAGAAAACTAATCGACGGATCTACTTGATTTTTTTTTTAACGAAAGAATATAAACATAGTTTCTATGTGAACCTACGATATTGGCCAAATTTAATATTTACAAAAAGTTATAAACGAAATAAGGCAAAAATTTTATGCGAAAATCAAAGATTTCACTTCTATCGGCTATTTTTAAACTTTCTTTTCAGAAATCTTCTTAGGTTTTAGGTTCACATAGAAACTGCACTCGTTAGCTTTAAAAAAATCAAAGAGTTTTTTGTTTCACACGATTCTACGAGGCGTTAGAGTGCTCGCAAATATGAAGACATTTTTTAAGGCGTCTGCGTATTCCAGCTATAAATTCTGTATATGTTGGTATAATTGCTCATAAAAATTAATTTAAACAATACAATATATGTACAATAAATGGTAAAAATTCCACAAAAATCCATCCAGTATTTTTTTTTTAAATTCACATAGAAAGGCTGGTTTTGGCCTTCTAAACCCCTTTACCCCCTTAATGATACAAATATATCTTGTTCCGCTGCGCGTTCCTTTTGAAGAGCATACTCTACGCGTTCTAGTTGAATTTGTTTTCCTGCGAATCACTATTTTTTTCTAAAACGTGGATTCTCAGCTTTCCGGAAAGCCTGAAGGGTGGATCATTGTAAGAAGTCGTTTTAGATATACGTGAGGAAGTGTCGCGTACTATGTTGCATTTTTTGGAATCTACAGTTATCCATTCCCCAGCTACTTCCAGTTGAAATTTTGTGTATCTTAGTTTATTTTGTGACTGATAGTTACAGTAAATTTTGATTGCATCGAACAAAGTGAAATATAAAGTAACAAGGAAGAATGCAACAACAATTACACTCTATGCTCTCGAAGAACGCACTGACTCGAAAAAGCGCATTGATCACGAGTTTGCTCGTAGCCGGTCAGCAACGTTTGGGTATGAAGACACAAGTTAATTCGTGACCGGTCAACAGTGTGTTAACAAAAAGAGTCCTACAAGTGGTATCCGCTGACACTCGGACAACACTGGTCGGGTTTTCAAGCGTACCAGATGGTCGTATCTAATATTCATGTTCTGTTTGTATGGGAGCTAACGTTTCCATCACAGTACTGTCAATAGAGTTCCATTTATCAAGGTTTTTGTAATATGTTTCTGAATACGTTTTTATATTTACCCATATTTCCGATAGCAGTCCATAAAATTTTTTATTAGATTGACAGCCAGGCTTCGTGGTGGAGTGTTTGATACGTATGAAATATTATACGGCAGCCCCCTTTTACGACTCAAGCTGTATACTTGAGATCATTGTCTCGTTTCAAGTGGAAATCTAGAAATCCTAGTTTACGAGTGCTGTGTTCGTGCTTGTTCGTTAGAATGTTTAAATATTTATATTTATGCAGGATATCGGAAACCAACGTTACATTTTTCTGATGTATACTACCATGCAACAATGTACGTGAATTGTCTTCCTGTTTCACTGTTCTATTTAACGTTTTTCGTACCGAGCCAAAGTATTATACCTATACGAAGAATACCGGGCCAATTTAAGCTTCTATGAGACGAATTTTCTTCTTAAATATTTTTCTTTCTAAAAAATATAAGCAACGAAAAATCAACAATTCCATATTAACCTATAATTATAATTATAATTAATCTATATATGCAGATTAAAAGAAATTTACCAGTTTAAACAGTTTTATTATAATTTGTAACTTTGTAACTTTGCAGTAACAACGACTTACGATGTTTGCACTTCTGTGCATAAAAATTTAACACTTTGACTTCCATGTCACCCATACATGGGTGACAGAATTATTAGACCATGTTTAAAAATAAATTCGTACGTTAATATATTCGTTGTATTCAATTCAGTTGATATCTGCAGAATATAGGAAGGTTGACAGATAACTATATGCTATGTATTTAAAGTTTTCAATTGTTGCTACGTTAAATAAATTAATCTGATTTTATGGAATTTTGAGGTAGTCAGCTGGGCAGTTGATGTGTTAAGCGTGAAATTCCATAAAACAGTTTGCACTTGGCGCTAAACATAGATGAACGTTGTATTTGGAAGATTTTATTTTTGGAACCCCTTTGTTGGATCACACTGCGGTGCATATGTATTGGTATAGTCAACTATATCACTTATAATTTCACTGCCAAATAGTATTCGAAAATAAGTCACAGAAGAGTAGGGTCCTACGGGGTTCTCAGGGAAATCTCCTTTCCAAGAGCGATTGCAACTATTATTTGTCTGGCATACTGAATGCTAAACAATTTTTAGTGGTCCTGAAGTTTGATTATCCGATGATGATTCGGTACTAAATTCATCGTCACTGTCAATAATATTCATGCGTCGTCGGGTAAATACTACTGGATGATCTTCATCGGACTCGGAATGTGATAAAGAATCTTCGGATCTATTACACTGTGTATGTATGGACAGTGTAATATAGGTATAAATACCTGTATAGGTATTGTATTGCAATACCTGTTCGGTGATTCTTATACACTTTACCATTCTAAAACCAAATCTGCACGTAGAATTGCTCCATCACGCAACGTTTTCGAAAAATATTGATTTTTGTAAAAATGCATGATTTTGATAAAAAAAATGACGTGGTACGCAAAAACTAAACACGCGAGAAAGTTCAACTTTGAGTCAGCAGATAGAGGGGACTCTCCTCTACACATCCATGTAGCCAATTATATTTTTATGTACTCCTTAATATTTGTAAATGGTTGTTAAAGTTTGAAAATGTGCTGACGCGGGTACTTTATACGCTCTATTTTTGTATTTATGTCAAAAATCCTTTATCTAGCAGGAATTTACTATACAGGAATGCATTCTGCAGACATTTCTGGTAAAGAAACCATTCACGAAAAGTATTTGCTTCCCTTAATATACGAGAAGGATCAGAAAATATTCATTGACAGCTTGTGCGCGACGCGTTCGCGCCAGACGACCATTGCAGCCTTTTCTCGACTCACCAGGGCCGTCGCTATGCGTAGTCGACGTTGGTACCACTCAAGTATGTCTTTGCTTACTATGCTTAATTACATACATTTGTTTTTGACTTTTTGGGTGCCAATCATTATAAAAAATTATAAAAATACGAGTTATATTCACATTTCATTGTGGAAATGCTTAATAAAGAAAATTGAATACAAAAACTTACCTATTTCTGACGTAAACAAATTTAGACATGTTTCCGCCTTGTTTGACGCTTGTTCCTGGTATCCCGATTTTCAGTAATAAGTGTCCAACAGTAATCAACAAGCATCTATATGAAAAATCTTGATGAAAGATTAATGCTGGAATTGTATTTCTTGTTTGCATTTTACAGCTTACACACTACAAAATAGTTACAATGTAAGGAAAGACAGCAATGCGGTGACTGGATGATTTTATTTCCACTAATAGTTGTCTTATCTTCGTAATTGTCTTATCTTAATAACAGGTATTGCAAAATTTTTTTGGTGTTGTACAGTGTTATCGCTAACGCATCTAATTCTAATTCCTCTATTACTTTCGTGCGATTATGTATCTATATTTTAGATATATGATATATAACTCTGAAAATAGAAGAAAGGGGACAAGAATCATTTAAATCGGTTGAAGAGCACTTTCGACCATTTTATCCGGATATAGCTTTTGTACTATTGCGTTGAAATAAATCATCGTTTTCACACTTTCCTGTTTGTATGCTCAACACTGTACATAATGGATAGATATTTGCACATTTCTCTTACAATATGTAAAACATACGGAGCTCCTTTTGGATCGTGTTAGGTTACGATTACTTCGAATTCCAAAATCGAAACATTTTTTTTATCTAAAACAGCTCCATTGTACATGGTTTATTTCCTTTCGTGAATGTAAAGTTTAGTACTATCACTCATAAGTGTAACATTCCAATTTTTACTGACTTCGTAAATGCAAACATATCGATGATTAAATTATTTTAAATAACAGTTCGGGAATTTTTAATGTCGCCTCAGAGGTGCCATTGAAACACTAACAGTTAACTTGAAATTATTTGATCGATAGATAAACTGCGTTTCCTTGTTAAAAACATTATTTTATATTTTATTTATACGTCTAAGAGTTGCGTCACTCTGTGGTGGTTTTACATGAAATCTTATGTTAATTTCTCGTTAATATACAGCCAATACTACGCGTACATGCCAAATCATCTTACTTTCAGTTTGTGGTCGTCGTGGACCTGTACGGCAATATTGTGGAATCAGGATCCCCATAATGTAACACGTATGGAGATAAGGAAAAGTCTGAGACTCCGTGGGTTCAGGAAAATGCGGATTCGAGTTCTGCTGTGTCGGTTTCCTATCTTTCCTAAGATCCTACAGTATGACCATAAAACAACTGCAAAATCCTTGCTAATCCGCAACACCATTTTTCTTTAGAAATTTTCCGCGACATCGGCGATATAAGGGAGAGCTTCTCTCATCCATCGAGAAAGGATATTCAAAGAAGGTCCACCTCTTTGAAGTGAAATTCAGAAATCCTAAGTTGCGAGGATCATATCGACTACACTCTTAATTTCCCGACTCAGATGACGCAAAGGAAGGAGGAAAAGGATCTCGCAAAAAAACGATTAGAATAATTTATGACATTTTCTAATCAACATTTTAAACGAACTAGAACAACATTGTCTACATACATGTATTGATCGCATCGAGGTGTAAATGGTAGATATAACACCTCGTTCCTCGCGGTCGCGTATTCGAACAGAGTTCTAAGTTCCTGTTAGCGCGATTGCGTTCAAATTAATTGCGGCCAAATTAATATTGCACTACTAGTTCAATGTTTTCCACCGGACCGTGTTACAGGGCACGAAAAGTTTGGAAGATTTCGCGACGATAGATCTTTAGCAGAACGTAAGATATACTCCGAAACAATGGTGTATTTCGTGAGATTCTAAATTTGACTCGAACATTAATCTAATTTGTCTTATGACCCGAACGATTGTCAAAGATTCCAGTCTCGATCAACTCGCACGGTATTGGTCAAGTCGAAATGATTCGATGTGGTTGATTCGGTAGTCAAATTGATTCTGCTCGACTTGATAGTCAAAACGATTCTAATCGCTTTTTCCGAAGTTCGTTTCCTCTTCCCTTCGTATCGTCCGTGTGACAACTCGAGGGTGTGACCGATAGGATGCACATAACATCTTATTCGTTAATTTTCACCTGAAAGGGGAGGATCTTTCTCGAACGTTCCTCCACGGTAGAGGAGGAAGCCTATGCTTCAGGTTGCCGATGTTAATTCATTTTTTGGAAGACAGGACGGCACTTCGAATTTGCGCGACGATGTTCGAAAATGACAGCCACGTGAAAGGGTCCCCTTTCGGCCCGGTACCGATTGCAGGGGAATACGGCCTTTTTGTATGCCACTCGAATGGCATTGTAACGATTTTCTAATTAACCCGTCGAAGACATTACAAACAAATGTCTTCGAACAGGCTGTTCCTCGATACGGACGGAATAGGATAGTAGGGAAACGTCTCGAACTCGCATTATCAGAAACCTGTACCAAAGATACACAACCTTCGACGACGTCAAATCATTGACCGCGTCACAACGCGATACGAACGAATAATAATTATTGGTCCGTTTATCGTCGCGGTGGGTTCGTGGCACATGGCGTTCAGCAGTCGTGTTCGAAATTATCGAAGTACTGTGGTCGTACAGTCATCAAATAGTTTGGCACCGATTGTAATATTTTAAAAGAAAAGATATATACTGGCTAGCGAGTCGTCAATTGAAATTAAGAATGAGAAATAAATTATTAATACATCAAACTATAATAAAATCCATATGGACCTACGGAATAAAACTGCGGGACACAGTAGCAAAAAGATGCACCGCAGTACGTCAAAAGCGAAGACATTTGGAAGAACCTGCAAGTCACTTCTATTGAACCAGGGGTACATCGATTTTCAGAAAGATGTAGAACAAGAACGGCAAACCATCCTAACCCGCTAACTAACACAGTGTACAATACCAGCCGCAGTGGCTTAAAAGAACATATCCGCAAGGTGTAACAGCGCAAACATAGACGTAAATCCAACGTAGATACAACATAAAAGGCTGCTGACTACAGAGGAAGCTCCTATACTATACCACCACAAATCAAATCGACTTGCCAAATGTTAACCTGACAAATTGCAAGGAAATGGAATCAGGGGTTAAAACAAATTTGTTGAAGGCACGACGAGGTGCGAGAAACTCTCAGTGTTGCCGTCGCGACAACTGTGGTAGAGAGAAGAGTGAGAAAAGGATAAATCGAGAGGATAAAAGAAATGTATACGGAAATAAGAAATATGGTGAAGACAAATGAAGGACTGAGACACGGTTACCCGCTCGGCCCAACACTGTTTGCGATATTCATAGCGGACATAGAGGAAAATATGAAAAGAGGCAGAATGGGTGGGGTCGCGGTGAAAAGTGTGAGATTCCGGACACTTGCAAATGCGTACGAAGCGGTGGTAGTAGCACGGAGAGATGAGGAGCTAAAAGGAATGATGAAAAGCTTGGAATGATAGTTGGACAGGAAAGGATTAATGTTGAATGTGGGAATAGCCAAAGTGCCAGTACTCCGAAAAGGAAGAGGTAACAATAAGAAAACGGAGTGAAACTGAAAGGGTAAAGGACATAGAGCCGAGAATTTTGTTACTGTGGCAGCTGTACCTCCTGTGCTCACCACCAGAGGGACAACAGAACGACTTTCCCGCTAGTACCTGATCCACCTCCGATTCATGTATACCAGTCTGCACATACCAAACCAGAATTTGTCCATATGTGGCGCTAGCTGTCAATGTAGTTATCGTCAAACCACATCATTAACGCCATTTTCTTCATCTGATAAAGATTTTCCACTCACAACTCCACAAGTTTCGTACAACAGCATAGTTTTTAATAACGTTGAACATGTCGAATTTTATAAATGGAAACTACGATTTGCGAACAGCATTGATTTTCTGTTACTATGTGAAAAAACTGCTTCGGAATCGCATCGAATGCTTGTTGAATCTTACGGTGACCATGCTCTTAGTAAATTGCAATGCTTTGAGTGGTTTAAAAAATTAAAAAATGGCGATTTTGACGTGAGGAACGAAAAACGTGGAAGACTACCGAAAAAGTTTGAAGACAGCGAATTGCAAGTTTTGTTGGATGAGGATGACGCTCAAACTCAATAACAATTCGGGGATCAATTAAATGTGACACGACAAGTCGTGGGAAAAATCCAGAATATAAGAAAATCAGATTAAAAGTTATTGGGATTATGGAGTTTAAATACAAATAACTGCACTACTTTAATGTTAATAAATGCATTGTTTTAAACTGAATGAAAGGAACGTCATTACTATTTTACTTGATCACAGAGAATGAATGCTAAGGAGCTGTTGACCACATATCGGTGAATGAGCTGCAACAAAGTAATCGGAACTGCCTTCGAACTTCTAAGAACGTTTCATCGTTTCTCTGCAGATTCGTACTATGTTGATTCAATATTGCACGCAGGAAATATACAAAGTATTCAATAAACGGCAACACAAACTGATTTTGCATGTACGATTTGCTAATAATCGTCGTATTTTGCACATCACGATAGCCTCAGTCAGTACTTCCATTCTCGTTAACATTGTTATATATAGTTCTTTCTATAAAGGGAAGGTGGTCCTTCGAGAAGATAGTCAAATCATTAAAATTAGCCGACACACCAAGTTCAAACAGCCAAAGTCTGACAGATTGAGAAATCCAACACAGACCGCAACACGAGATGAGATGACTATTTTATTGAGAAAGGGTGGAGCCAGGGTGGAATAGATCAGATGAAAGATGAAACAATATGTCAGAGATTTAGGTTTACCAAAATACCCGAGGAGAAAGTCAAAAGGGGGGAGTCAAAGGTTGCTAGGAACAATGACGTGTGTACATTTGAAGAGGCGAAATAAGTAGTGGGAGAAGGAAGAAGAAAGAAATTTCGATCCGTATGGAGAAACGTTTGGGACTTTGGAACGTTTGATAAGAGAATACAATGGAACATAAAGAGCGGTTGGGATAGAGGAGGTAGTTAACGGTAGAAAAGACGAGAAAATTGAAAACATGGTTAGACATGGTACATAGGAAGAGAAAAGAAAAAGAGAACGGGTTTGAAATAATGTGATAGGAGACCATAATTAAAGAGAGAAAGGAGGAGCAATAGATGAAGAAAGAGAAAAGAATGAAATTATCAATTTCGATAGTAGTAATGAAAACAAAGAACAGAAATGTGAACGGTGGGTGAGCGAATGGAGAAACTGAAAGGTTGAGGTAAAATTATACTGATCAGGTTTATGCTAACCTAGTTCAATTTCTTAGACGTGAGGCTAAAATAAATAAATAAAGTGAAAGTTATACAATACTATCCGTACAGATATGGACTGTATCCTTTCAGCATGGATAAGACAAATCTCCTTTAACGCATCCGAATATACATGTTTATACGTATCCTATTGTGTTGGTACAGACGCACATCGGAATCGATTCGACTGTCCGACTGTTTTATCGCAAACTGACGTTGAAACCAGGCGATTCTATCGAGGATGTAAATCCTCAACTCTAAATTCAACAAGACTTATGATCCGTTAAAGTAGTTGAGTTGGTAAGAAGATGCGAGAAACTTGTATTAAATTTCACTGACTACAATATACTTTATTTACAGAACAGAAATAAATAAAATTACAAGAGTGAATCGTGCCGAATGAAAAAGTTTTGTGGTATGACGAAGAACTGAATTAAAAAATTGTAATTGTAAAGTAACTATTTTAACCCTTTGCACTCTAAGCAATTTGAATTCCTAACTTCGAGGCATTTTTTTGTCCCAGAAGAATTCCATTGTACGCGGTTCATTTTCTTTCGTGCATATCAAATTTGTTACTATTAATCGCACGCGCAGCACTTCAATTTTTATTATCTTCTTAAATACAAACATTGTAATGTAACAATTGTTTTAAATAATAGTCTGACAATTTTTAGTGTCGCCTCAGAGAAGAAATTGGAGTACTAAGAGTTAACACTAAACCAACTACAGCGGGTCAAATGACTCTTTTCAGCCTCTTTATTTCGCAATTATTGAAATTATAAAATTGCCTTCGCAGAAATCGATCGAATGGATTTCGTGATTGAATTTTACTAAAAATTGCACGAAATGTAAAAATATTAAATCTTGTCATTGTTACAAAACTACATATGCTAGCCAATTTTAAAACCCGGTAGGTTTAGCGTTAAACTAACTATCGTGCGCGGGGAATCCGTGTCTCTCATTAACGTACTGTATGCAAATTAAGTTTCAATAGTATTTGAAATTTCAAATTATTTTCCGAAATAATTGTTAAGTTCCGATCCATCACTCCTTTCGATAAGTAGACTGCGAATTACAAACAATTTGAACGTCATAAAGTTGGTCAACGTCAAGTTTGCAATAAATTTTTCAATTTTTTTTCGTTCATACACAGTTCTAGAAATTAGCTATAACGGTTGTTACGCATAATTTCTTGATTCCTTGTACAAATTGTAGACGATAGTGATCATTTTGGTTAAGTGGTGGGAAATAGAGACGACTGTAACTTAAATTATTTATGTAAACTCGGTGACCGTAAAACACTTGAGAAGTATCGGTAGGGACTCGTTCTGACTGTGTCCAAGAGAATTCTACTTTACATGTAATCCATCATCCTGACTCATTGCCAGAGTGATCGAGTAATCTAATCTCAGTGACGTACCCTAAAAGTTACGGAATATACGTTTGAAAGAGACTTTTTTACGGATACGTCATTCTATAACAAAATACCGACGAAGAAAATGTAGAAATGTTATGATCAATAGGTTACATGCAATCAATATATTATTCATTTTTATGTAACCATTTCTGAACAGTGAATGAAAAAACGATGAAAACAATTTATAACATTTTTGAAGAAACCCTGTATAGCGATTAGAACAAAATTGTCTACAAACACGTATTGATTCATTGACGTGTACTCTTAGAATATTTTACACCATAAACGTGTACCGTTCATGTCTAGGTGCAGTCTGAGATCATTTTGAATCATCAATGCCACACCGATAGCGTCGAGATGCACTCTTAGAACAATTCCGACATTGAAAGTGTACTAATCGTTTCAAAGTGTACTACTAGAATGCGTTTGACTATTACACCGATTGTTTGCAAAGTGTACAGTTAGAGTTGTACTGCATGAACATACTTGACATCATGAGGTATAGGAATACTGAATAATAATCGATTGTCGCAAGATCACCCTTTGGCATTCATGTCACCAAAGATCCACCAGGAATAATTTGAACCAGCCGTCTAATATTTATTTGGTGGTCGGTAATACAAGCATAAAAAAAAATTTCGAAATATCTGTGGCTGCGTTCTACTTCCACCACTCGCCAACAGAGGGACAATTGGACGACTTTCCCGTTAGTACCTGATTCTCCTCCGGTTAAAATATGGTTGGGAAGTTTCTAAAACATTTGGACGCGACAAACCGTTTGATGACAGTTTTCTTATACGTTGCATTTCATTTTTGTAACAACGACGCACAAAAGATAAGAATATGAAAAAATTCATGATCGACTACTGTGATCTTATACAGGGTGAGTCACCAAACGTTTGCACCTCAAATATCTTTGTTGTTTCTAAAGATACGTAAAATATAAATAAAAGTTGAATGGTACAATGGGGCTGACATGATGCTATAAAAAATTTTGTTTTTATGTCATTTTTTTAGAGATACAAGGTCACCTTGACTTTTTTAAATGGAACCACCATTTTTTAAACACCTACAATGAATTGGAATAGCTGGCTTTTGTCCGTCACCTGCGTTCATCGCCATGGAATAGGAATAAACGTGGAATAGGAATCAGCTGATGAGTTCACCGTACACTGTAAGGGGTCAACGCCCTGTCCTACTATCCTGCTGTCCAGATTTACAAGCATGCAATGGATTTACAACTGAATGAGCGAGTTTACTGTTAATGACAGTATTTAACAATTCTTAAAAGCACATATCCTGCATGTTCTTTAACGCGATTATCTATTATTAAATTAGTTTTGCGAATCGTTTGTTGAATTCTGTTCGGACAAAGAATTATTTAAATTTAAATATCGTTTACGTATTACGACGGGGTTACTTGTTGTTTATCTTCACAGTACGTATCGTATAAAAATTTCATATGGTACGCGTGAGATGTCATGCATACCAGAAAATTAAAACGGCTGACACGGCTAAATTGTTTATTATTTCGGATCTGAAAAATTAGTGATTATTCTTTAGACATTCTGAAATAAAAATCAACAGCGTTATTCTTAAAATTACTATCGTTGCGTAGTAAAAAAAATTCGGAATTTTCGCGCTCTCTGACTTCTGCTCGCGCGCCTGGTCGACGGAGGGTTGATCGCTCTCGTGCGAGCGCGTACTAGTTCGCGCGCTTCGCTCTCATTGGCTAGTCATTTTTCCACCATAAGTTGTTAACAAAGCCGCAGATTGAATTTTCGCTAAGAAAAAAGTTGCTTCAAATGACCTCAGGAATCCCTCATTTCCCGCTGTCACGATACTTTTGGGACACCCTGTATACTTATTCTCACGGAGAAACTGTAATCTTATATCCAAACTTGAAGTATCTTGATTCTAGAATAAATTAACCCTTAGCACTCGAATGACGGCCCTAAGGCGCCATGAATACTTGCCACCCTATTATATAAAACGATTTCAACATTGCCATCTTTAGATCTAGGAAATTGATAAAAATGTAACAGTTGTAAAGATGAATAACAAATAAAAAAAACCCATATACATATAGTGAAATAATACATGTAGAATGAAACTATCCTATGTCAGAATAACTTTTTTGATTTTCTAGTTAAAACAGTGCAAAGGGTTAAAAGACGGCCGAAATCGTCAGTTTTAAATATTCCTCGAAAATAGCGGGCTCGGTCGGTTCGCTTCGTAAACATTCCTACATCTGATTTTAATCACTTGGTTTGCGTCTTAACAATATGGTATGATTTTAATTAATAATTAAACGTAAATTTGAATAATTGATCTATTCTAGTTCTTTACAAATTTTGAAATTGTGTTCAAACTTTATTATCTCGAAATTGAACCCTTGCATGGAAATACTTCATTCTGTATATTCGACTCAATGTCATGTGAGAAATCATCCTCTTGTCAGTTGTACCAAAATTTTGCTAACAGTCTGTAATATGTAACTTAACGGCTTGTTAATCAACACCGAGTGTCGGCGAAAAGCTTTTGAAGGTTACTCGATTGAGTGACCTTGATAATATACATCAATTTTATTGAAGTTTGATCTGCTAAAGGTAACATTTACTTACAGTTTATTGCGGGCCAAGCGGTTGTTATGTTATGTGTATAATTCATCTGAAACAACAAAATAAAGAACATTTATAGTTAAATTTATCTAGATACGATGTTTGACACAGTAATATGTTTATTAGCTTGAAAAACTTATCCAAACCGCAAAACAGTATAAGAAAATGAAAGTGTGATTGTGTTACGAAGCAACAACGTGGTTATTGGTTAGCGTGGTGAATAATGAACGGAGAAACAGCTGTTGGTTCGTATGGCGTTATGACGCGGATAGTGGTTCGGCGTCGACGAAGGTCGTAAATCTTCGACTCAAATTTTTTAAAAACGCGAGTTCGAAACGATTCCCTACTGTCTTTTCAGATGATAGGGATGATACTTTGTAAAAATGACTAGATAATTTTCAAAACACAATTATTGTTTTATTCTTACTTGGGAAAATCCAATGACACTGTTGGAGCTCGAAGGAAGATCACACAGAATATAAAGAGCACTTTAGAGTTATAAAAGATACATTACACTTATGGACAGAACGCAACAAGACTCAGATTACACAGAAAACGCGAACTAGAATACACAGAAATCAAGAACAAAGAATCGCAAACAGACGAATACCGACATCACGAACAGAACCGAACTCGAACATAGAAATCGCGAACATTACGAAGTGGAAATAAAGAAAACCGCAACCACTACAATCGTGTAATTATTACGCGACCCAAGGGGCTCAGAGACAATCCTAGTACACTGAGAAGAAGGTATCACAGCAGTGACACTTTTGCATACAACAGGGATATTCTCACTGTTCAACGCGCGCGAATAATATGTTCTTAATTCTATCGAATTAATTTATTTCGTGCGCTGCGAGCGTTAACTTAATATAGTTCGAAGATTTAGGAGTGCATCAAATGGTTTTAACCCTTTGCTTGATTTTAACCCTTGATTACTTTTAGCTTCGAATTTGTACACATCTAGGACATTAAGAACATCGGACACGTACACATTTAGGTTTTCAGAATCTTCAACTTGTACACATCTAGATCATTCCGAATCTTGGACTTCGATCGCGAGAACGTGCTTGAGTATATACTGAACTTTGCACTTGATACATCGCGAGAACACTTTGAACTTTGTAATTGTGCACATCTCGAGACTTTCTAACATTTTAGTACAATAATGTAATTTTACAAATGCAAAATACATTAAATCTATTGTCGTAAACTAGAGCGTTATTGCCTTGAACCAGCGGCAATTCGGATGGAAAAGACGGTCGAAACACTTAGAAAAACCAGGTAACGATTAGAGACAAGACATTCAATTAAAAAATGCATTCTTGTAGCTGCTTCAAATTATAAGACATGGAACATATAACAAAGGAAATAAAATTCTACATTTTATTTTCCCTTACATTTACCCTCTGAGTGCGGTGCTGGAGTTTATTTTGATTCAGAGTATCAAAATCGTCATTTATTTGGGAAAATTCTAGCGATTCAATTTAGTGAAAAGTTGTTAAATCAGAAACAATAAGTAAGGTATCTGCAAATGAATGCCGAATAAATAACCAAAAAACGAACAACGACGACATATCGATATTTTACTCTTTATTATAATTACCGCACGTGACCTGGATACTGAAATTGCGAAACACCTTGAAAATACCCTGAATTTACCTGTGAACACTATGTTTGCTTCCGAATGAGATCTTTATCCTTTGTAGGCATTTTCTGAGAAATAATTGAAAGGGACGAACCGTCGCGATTCGTCAAGAATCGATATCCACGGCGAGCTACCGGCGGTTTACGAGTTTATAGCTGCCAGATGTGGCAGAAGGCGCCGAGGTTTAAATCCCGAATTCGGAAAAAATTGCAAGTGACTCTTATTAATATTCGGACATTGTGCTATTCAAAAAATTGTTGCTAGTTTCGATCGTTTGCAATAGTAAATCTGGAGTTATTGTTTTATAATATAACAGAACATTCATTGTAGTTTGTAATAACATACATTGTATTTGTTTGTTGCACATACTTTTCTTAATACCAAACAGTGAACTAAATTATGTCGAAATTTATCGTCGTACAAATATTCGGATACATAACTTATTCTCTCATTTCTTGCGAATAACGACACACCTTTGTTGTCTGTTTACAAACATAATGTCGAGCAAGATGAAGAACACGCTTTACGATATCAGTTACTGTTCGAAAGCCGTTAGAAATTCTAAGTATTAGACGAAAAAGTAAATATACTTTATTTGACGTACGACAATTAGTAATTTTTTACAGAGAAAAAGAGAAAACATATCGGGAAATAGGTAATCTTCTAAAATTAAGTAAGAGTACCGTAGCTGATATGATACGGAGTATAATGAAGAAATTCGAATTGAATCAATTCCTCAGAAAGGCTGACCACAGAAGCTTGACGACCGAGAGAAACGTATTATTTTGAGAAAAGTAAAAGTGAACCCTGGTTTCAGTGTTCCAACATTAAGTGCTGAATTATTTCAAGAGATAGGAAAGAAATTTCATCCAGTTACAATACGTCGGGTGTTGAAAACAAATTGATATAATGATAGAGTAGCGCGTAAGAAACCGTATATAAACGAGGCGAATCGCAGAAAAAGATTAGCTTTTGCAAAACAATATGTTCACGAAGAAAAAACTTGGTGGAATAATGTAATTTTCGCTGATGAAAGTAAATTTAATTTGTTTAACACCGATGGACGAAAATTAGTATGGCGTAAACGAAATCAAGAGCTGAACCGAATAAATTTAAATCCAACAATACAGCACGGTGGTGGAAGTATTATGGTGCGAGGGTGTATTTCATCTAAAGGAGTTGGACAACTGGTTTTTATAGAAGAAATTTTAGATAAATTTAAGTGTCTCAATATTTCAATACAAAATCTTAAGAAAAGTGCGATTACAATGGATGTAGAAGACACATTTAAATATTATGAAGATAATGATCCTAGTTCAAGGATACCTTTTATATAAATGCCCAAAAGTATTACATCCGCCACCATAGTCACCAGACTTAAATCCCATTGAAAATGTATGGGATGTTTTGAACAGAAAAACTCAAACAACACTGATAAGATCGAAGGAAGAATTAAAGAAACGATTAATTGAAAAATAGAGACGTATACCGCTATGTTACTTACAAAAAGTTATAAACAATATGCCTAAGCGGTTGCGACACGTAATTAAAGCTAAAGGCTATCCAACGAAATATTAATTATTACTTATATTAATAATTTTCATGTTTAAATGTTATAGTTTGTCAAGTGTCCGAATATGTTTGCAACGATAATTTTCGGCATAATTGAGTTCATTGTTTGGTATTAAGAAAAGTATGTACAAGAAACAAATAAAATTTATGTAGTACAAACTACAATGAATGCTCTGTTATATTATAAAACAATAACTCCAAATTTACTGTTGCGAAACAAGCGAAACTAGCAACAGTTTTGTGAATAACATAATGTCCGAATATTAATAAGAGTCACTGTATATATAGTTCCTAGTTACTGTACACATGTACACTTTACAATAATCTGTATTACAAATAATCCTAACTTTCTCTCGACCAAGTAATATTTTTCGTGATATTTATGACAATTGTTCTCAAGTAAACCAAACACTCTGACCAATCAGCCTCGTATTCATTTCACGGGACTTTTCATGAAACAAACTGGAAGGATAAGCGCTGGACGAAGTTTTATGGCAGGAGGTCGCTGTTGTTACCCTGGGCCTTGGTTCTTTGACTTTAGATTCTTAAGACTAGGACTCAAGATACAGAGGCTGCACCTTCTTCGACTTGAGGCAACCCTTAGGCCATAAAACGTCGAAGGCTGTACAAGTGACCACTTGAACTACGTTTTTCGAGACGATCGGGTTTATCCACCAGTTAACATAAATCGTTGGCAGATGTGGGTGCACTTCTTGGGTCGGAAAATTTGGTCACCCCTGGAAATGCTCCAAGTATCCCCACTATCTGTCCTCGATTGTCTTCACTTGTACAGCCCTCCAGCGAATCGTAGGGCCCAGTGCATATTCGTAGATTTTCGTTGGTCCACCCACTCCTTCTGAGAGAAGGGATGATCAACGGAAAGAGTAGGGACAAGTCTTTATTAGGGCGAACTTGCTGTTGTCAAGACAGACACACACACAAAATTCATAGAATTAGCATCTTGTCACATTTCGTGTTATCCGTCGTACTTTGTACATCACGATAGCCTCAGTCAGTACATCTATCCTCGTGAACAATGTTTATATATTCCTTTCTATAAGGGGAAGGTGGTCTTTCGAGAAGATAGTTAAATCATTAAAATTAGTCGGCACACCACGTGCAAATGGCCAAAGTCAGACGGATTAAAAAATCCATCACAGAATGCAACATAAGCAACGTACGGTAGTGCGCGATAAGTATTTGAAAGAGCGGTAGGAAAGGTACATTGGTAAGATACCGATTCCGTAGCTCAGTCTGAGATTTCATATATTTGGGAATCGAAGGAGTCAACGATGAACGCTTAACAGTGCGAACGTGTTCAATTTAGATCGATTGCTTTCCATTCGTCGACGAACGGGCAACTTTAAAATTCATGAAGAAAAAAGAAACACGCGCAATCGTGCGTACTGCTTGCACTTGTAGGACACCGCTCCAGGTGTTAGCGAGGGTTAGCTTGAGGACTGGAAAAGAGTTGCTTAACTCCCGGTCGGCACTCATCGTGAGAAGATGTCTTCCAGGTTTTTAGCCGGGTCCCCGTGTAATTGACTTCCGTGAACTGAAATCTTGTCTCGAAGTTTCCCGAACCCTTTTCTCCAGCCGCACGAGAGGATTCTTAAGCAGTTGGAAGTATTATGACGCTCCTCGGGATAAGAATTATGAACTCTACCGTGTATCCAACCGGTGTTCCCAAACTTCTTTACCATATCCCGTTAGAATAGAAGAAGCCTAGATAGGATTTCGGTGAACGAAGCTATCCCGCGGGACGATGTTGTTCCGTGTGGAACATTCATGAATAGAATCAGACCGGGGAAAATTGAAGCAGATTTCTAGAATACTAACTAGACAGCTACTCGATTGCAATGTACATGTTTAAAAATATTTTCATAATTGTACGCGTCTTGCAAGTAGACCACGCATACACTCTCCGACAAAATGATAGATAGATGGAATTATATACGATGAATTTATGCAGTATTTGCTGCACAGATGCACTGTAAGAGGGCCATAAAAGTATTCGAACGCGTAGAGATCAACGGAGAAAACAACGTTTTCATTCAGAAGACGTAAAACATTGGTGGCTTCACTCTGTCTCTAGATATTGTGTAGTACATTCTGTAGCGTTAACTAAAAAACATTGCCGTGTTTCTACTAAAAATGAATGCAAATGGAGGAGAAACGAAAATGCGCGTGAGACTGATTTTGTTAAAAATACACAAAGACGGAAAATCTTATAGATAAATAGTACACTCGCGCTATCGTTAGTTTCCTATGTTAGGATGGAATTATACGAAAATTACTACGTTATACACTGAGTTCTACGTGAAACGCACCTTCCACGATTATGTGAACGTAATGTAGATTGACTTTAGTTCAATGAGTTCTGTAAATTGGAAGAGAAACGCATAATCCAACACAAACGAAATGATAGTACACTTGAACTACGTTTACACATTCTTCGGCGTTTCGTGAACTTGCACGAAATTATTACGTTCAATTTCTGTCAGGAGATTTGTCACATTGCTATTATCGTAATGGGTCGTGACAGAAAGCTTAGCGAACGCGAAATTAAAACAATTTTAGCTCTGCGGAAACAAAAGTTGCCTATCGCTCGAATTGCAAAAGAAGTTAATCACAGTCGAAAAGTCCTATATAATTTGCTGAAAAATACAAGTGCATACGAAAAGAAGAAAAATACTGGAACGCCAGCAGCATTATTTGAACGCGAAACACGAGCAATAATACGTATTACTTCCAATTCTTGTGCCATTGTGAGAGAGATCGCTAAGAAAACTAGAATGGAAGAAAATATACAAAATGTTCATCGTGTACTCTGGACTAGTAACATTATAAATCGTTGTAGATTAATGGCAAAACCATCGTTAACCGCCAAACAAGGAGGCACGTTTGTTATTTGCAAATGCACATGTATTTTGGAACAAGACTTGAAGAAAGGAATTTTCACGGATGAACAGAGGCTCAACCTTGATGACTCAGACGGATGCACGTATTATTATGACGATGTTCGTAAACAATCACTGACAAAAATTCAACGTCAGATGCAAGGAGGTGGAGTAATTATCTAGGCTGGTATCGGATAGAAAAGAAAAACAGAAATTATGTTTATTCCGGGCACAATGAATAGCGTCAGTTATCAAATTTATACATTTGCAGAACGCATTACTCTTAGAATGTATAATGCTGTATAAACTTCTTCATTCTTTTAAATTTTCTGGAAGATGTTACTCGCGATTTAACAGTATCTAAGAAATTTGTAGAGATATTTATCTATTTTCAAATGTTTAACTGTTTCAGAACCGGACGCATTGTATTCTGGGTACTTAATGTTGGTGTCAAAGACTATACATTGGGATTATGAGAGGGTTCAGAATGGGAATACGCAAAGTGAGCGAGGATACACTTTTCCAATATATTGTACAGCGAGATTTCTTACGAGACAAAGGCAATACTTACTTTTAGAAGCTTCGCTGCTTCGTGATCTCGAGAAAAACAGGGCCTAGTCTGAAATTATCCACGCTAACGCTGCGGTCCCTAATCAATTAGTTACGGTTGCGTTCGTCTTTTCTTTCTTCGTGAATCTTAAATTCGCCCATTTGTCGACGAATGGAGGGCAATCATTCTTCCAGTGAAACAGGCCAACGAAATGTCGGACACGGTCGTTTATTAGCCAGTGAAACATCGGTGGTTGGCTTGTTTACCCTGATTTGAATACCGGACGAAACTTTTGCTCTCGCGACCCTGTTTTTGCGGGTCGCTGCTCGTTGAATCGGAACCGCCAACGAGATTCGCAGTAATAAATCGAAGAAGAAAGTTGCACAAACGGGACGACGACTGTTTTCGATTGAGGTAATGTACGATGTTCTTTTTCATGCGGGTAACAGGACCGTAGAGACAAAGAAGCCAACTGGTATAAAGGAATCGATAATGGCCGAGGGGATTTTTAAGGAGAACAGAATTTAATCAAGGAGAAGCATTGACTTGTACTACTCGCACGATGATCCTTATTCTATGGGTCTCTTCAACCACGAACCTTACCATCGCGTGTTCGTTCGAGGACAGGTCCACACTACTTGTCTCTCGAACGAAAACCCTTGCTCTCTGGGTCTGACAAACAGATACCTATACTACTCATGGCTTCTATTCTACCGGTCTGATCAAACACAATCTTATACTACTTAGCGAATAAGTGGTTCTCGTTCGACGTGTCACACGAAACGTGAATTTGCAGCACATCGATGACGAGAACTAGTTATAGAATCAAGGCCTCCATTATTTTACTGATTATGCATTTATACTAAATAAATCGGTATATTTAAATAAAAGTAGTGAAAAGGTTCATAGAATTTAGAGAAATCACAGAACTATTTTTAACTTACTATCTTATTCGTAAAACAAGAAGGAAATTTTTACTTGCTTCCAATTTTTCGCAATTGATGCACAAAATTTCAATTGTGCACAACGATCTCCTGTCTACATATTACCAGGTATGCATATATGAAACCGGATTTTTCTTTAGAGTAAATACACGTTTTATTTATGAAAATGATGAGTGACGTTTATTGTATGGAAATGATACAAAACAGTTTATTCGAAATATGGCCCATGGATAGCTACACATGTTTCCCACCTCCTTGACAATTTGTGGATTCTACGCCAAAAAAACTGTTCGTTTTTTGAGTAAGATGTGAAACACTGGTCGGCAAGTGTATGTCTTATCGGTGCAAATGAGTAATAATCAAATGAAGCCAAATCTGATGAGTAAGCCGCATGCGAAAGTATTTCCGAACTAAACGCCTCGATCGTTTTCTTCGCCGGTTCTGCTGTGTGCGATAGTACATTATTGTTGGAGTTCGCTTCTTGAATTTAGCATAGCTTCAAACATTCACAAAATACAACCATACTGCTTTTACCTGCCAACGCCCGCTGCCGAGTCTACGTCACCGCCGATCGGAAAAACCCGCGCTCCCACTACCCTTAACACTTCAGACAAAGGACAGAAATGAAGCACCACCATAAGTACATAAGCAGCCAATGTATCCATACACATGGAATTTAATGGGAATCAGTAAAATAAAATCTACTTCAGTGAAAATTTTTGTAGCGTATTGCACTATCACGAAAATAATCTCTAAACGTTGAGTGTAGTTTTAAGAATAGTTTCGGAGTTAAGAGTGAGAGCGAGAGTGAAAGAGGGAGGGGAAGAGAGAATGAGTATCAGTTTCATGTCGAACAGGATGAAATGGGTAAAGCGGTGGCTGAAAAGAGGTGAGATCGTGGGACAGAGACAAGGAAGGGAACGTTTCGTCCTGGGGCTGCTAGAACACTCGTCGGTAAGGCTACCTAGTAAGCCCTGCCTTACAATCCGGGACAAAAAGATAGCACACCTTATATTTTCCCATATTTTGAGTTAGAAGCTGATTAAAATACGTACTTTTATTTCACCGATAACTTCAAGCATGTCTGAATATGTAATTTTCGAAATAACGTGCGCAATATATGCTTCGACAGGTTTCTAATGCAAATATCTATGTTTACAAGTAGAACAGAAAGCACATGTAGTAAATCTACGCTTTCCAGTTACACCGAAGCTCGCGAATTGCGAACATCAATTTTGGAACGTAATTAATAAAGTTCGTGATATTATCTCGTATTGCGTATTTGTTTAAAAAAACGCGAAATATTATCAGAAATTGGTTGTGGAAAGAAATTGAACACGTGTGAAATTATTTAATTATTACACTAATTATTAATTATTTAATTATTACACTATAATATAATTGAAAGAAGAATAATATTCGGGGACAAAAATAGCAAAAATTATGAATAGAAGTCGAAAAGTGGTAATGAATTTCTTGAAAAATCTGGAAAACTATGGTAAAAAGAAGAGTTTTGGACGTTCGCAGTCTAAATGCCTGGGAACGACGCGCAATACTAAGAGCAGCATCAAATTCTAAGATGACTGCAAGGCAATTTGCTCAAAGTGTTGGTGTAGACACTGATATAAAGAATGTCAGACGTGTTTTAGAAAAATGCAAATACATAATGTGTTGAAGCTCGCCTCTTGAATTTAGCATACCTTCAAACATTTACAAAATACAACTATACTGTTTTTACCTGCCGACGCCCGCCGCCGAGCCTACGTCACCGCCAGCCGGGAAATCCCGTGCTCCCGCTACCCTTAACACTCTAGACAACGGACAAAAATGAAGCACCACCATTGCCCAATACTTGGTCACCGAAAGTAGTATATAAGCAGGCAATGTATCCATATACATCAAATCCGATCGGTCGGCTCACGGTGACGCTTGTACATTTGAAATACGCAGAATAAACTTCTATCCAAAACCACAAGGTTCTAGTAGGGTCTCACATTTCAATTTTACACTCCTTCTCATCAATTTGCGCTGGAGCGAGTTCGTGCTTTTACAAGGCACCGCCTCCCCGAACCGCGGCACGGACGCCTCAACAATTTTCACGCAGCAAAATCATTCTGTGTTGCATTTTAATCCCATTTTCCTATCTTCTAGATCGTTTTCAAACACATAGAGATCGCTTCTAGTGTCACATTTAACACTAAACCTAACGAATATTAAAATTGACTAGTGTACATTGTCTTATAAAAATGACAACATATAATTTATTTAGAATTTCTGTGATTTTGTATTATAATATATGATTGGATAAAGAAATTTATTGAATCGATTCATATGAAGACAACTTTATAATTGCAATAATAGTAAAATAGAACATGTAAGTAGGGTCAATTGACCCCTTGTAGTATGTTTAGCGTTAATTGCTCCGCGAGTTTTTCGCATGAGCGTTATCTTCGTCCAACAATGTTTGCAATTCGCTGTCTCAAACTTCTTCGGTGGTCTTTCATGTTTTTCGTCTCTCACGTGAAAATCGCCACTTTTGAATTTTTCAAAGCGCTGTGATTTACCAAGAGCATGGTCACCGTCAGCTTCAACAAGCATTCGATGCGATTCTGCAGCAGTTTTCTTCATATGGTAACAGAAAATCAATGCTGTCGGCAAATCGTAGTTTCCATGCACAAAATTCAATATGTTCAATCCTATTATGATATGTAAGCCAATTAACCCTTTGCACTCGAAGCTATTTTAACTCCAACCCCAATGTATTTTCTCTGACCAAGAATATTTTCATTCTACTCGATGCATAAGAAATTTGTTTACTATTACTCGTTCTTGAAACGGCTAATTTTTTACGAATTTCTTTGATACAAGCATAGCAAATGTAAAGATTGTTTTAAACAGTGTTGCAACTATTTCCTGTGATGCCTGAGAGTCACTGTTCGAGTACAAAGGGTTAAATACCCAAATACTCTTCAAAGTTTAGATATGTATCGTGAATGTTTGATCTTCGCCGGTTTCATTTATAAGCGTGTTCTAATTTTTCAATATGACTAAAGATGAAGCGCAGCAAAGAGCCTTCTCGGCACATGTTACGATTTTCGAAAACAACTCCCGAAGCCTACCAAGTAATCTGAAAAACGCATTCTAAGTCAGCTTAGTGGTACGAAACGTGAGTGTTGGTTTTGAAGATTCTAAGAGAATGTAAGTAAAATCATTCTTTTCCTTTTTAATCACGGAATTTACTTATTACCAGAAAAGCGAGAGGAAGTTAAACTAGCAACGGAGAACATTGCGAATGGAAGACAATTGAACCTTCTTGCGAAATAACCATGTCTTTCTTGCAAAAAATCCTTTAAAACTAACCGGAATTTCTAATAATAAAATCAAATTCAACCGTCCGCAAGTAATCGTCATAACGTAATGAAAGGCAGTGGTATAATGAAAGTCTGCAAACCAGATTACGCTTCTTTCATAAAATTCAGCCAATCTCCCAGTACTCCAACTAATTTATGAGCAAGTTCTAGATCGCAAGTCGTTAAGATAATGGTAGACAAAGGACCGAAACAGGCCTCGAGCAGATTAGGACAGCGGAAATGACGAATTTAGCAGGGATCAACTTTGGAGCTTATTGGGAATTAAGCCGCTTAACGCTTCCGCTCCAAAGATTCGCCGAACTTCGAGCAAAGCGGCTCGGAAATTCAATCACTTTGTAAAACACACTGTGGAACGCAGGAATTATTCACACGGCCACCGACATGACGTCGATGATCCTATTTCTTTTTGTGCGCCAACCATTATTATCTGGAATCTCAGGAATCTGAACCAGAAACGGAATAGCTGAATTTGAACGAAAATTGGAAACAGTGGTGCCAGAAGTGTCCGATTTCGCGTCGAATTACCTATGTACAGGGTATTTCCTATCGAAAAATATTTAAATAAAGATTTCTTTTATACGAAAGAAGGAAATAAAATGATGTAAATTAATTTTTTTAGGGTAAGTTGCGGAGGAAATTTTTAAATCTAATTCATTCTCTTAAATGGAATCATAAATTTACATATTATTACGGCGGCATGTATTCAGATAAATTCAATCTGCATAAAAGGTCTCCTTCTTATATCCTAGACCGACTTAGTGGGGCAGAATTACCGACGCGTAGTCAAAAATCGAAGAAATACTCCAATTTAGTTGAACATTAGTATTTTGACGTATTTAGGTCGCTGATTATAAAATTTAAAGTAAAAATTACAAAAAACAAAATGACGGACTCAATATGGCTGACATGTTACTGAAAAAATTGTCAGAAGCTATCTGATTGTTAAAAATTGTATTTACCTGGTATATAAATATGAAACTGGAATATTTGTATAGCAAATACACGTTTATGCTATGAAAAGGATACAAAATATTTTATTCAAAGTATTATCTATCGGCAGCTATACATTTTGCCCATCTCACTGATAATTTGCAGATGCCACGCCAAAAAACTGTTTTTCATTTAAGACAAACCAATCATCTAGTCATTTTCGTACATTTTCGAAAGGTGTAAAACTGCTCAACAAGTGCGTGTTCCATCGATGCAAATAAGTAATAATCGAATGGAGCCAATTCTGGTGAGTAAGCTGCGTACGAAAGTATTTTCCAACTAAACGCCTTAACCCTTTCGGTACTAGCACTCTGTCCGCCGTGACAGGCCCGCTGTACAAGCTGCCGCTCAGAAAATGCACACATAGCACGTGGTCACAGTCCTCTTTTGTATGAAGACTTTCCTGCCGGATACATTCGACGCTCGTACACATAAGTCATCGGATGGTTGTCGGATATATCCGGTACTCGTATCAAAAGGCTTAATCGTTTCCTTGACCGGTATCATGAAGCAAAATCGCTTTATGTTGCGTTTTAATCCCCTTTTCCTACCTTCTGGATCATTCCCATGGCTTTCAAACGTATGGAGACGGCTTCTCGGGTCACATATAATAGATCCATGATTTGTTGTTGCGTTTGTGCGTCATCCTCATCCAACAATGCTTGCAATTCGCTGTCTTCAAACTTTTTCGGTGGTCTTCCATATCCTTCGTTTGTCACGTGAAAATCGCTACTTTTGAATTTTTTAAACCACTTAAAACACTGTCATTTACCAAAAGTATGCTCATCGTAAGTTTCGACAAGCATTCGGTGCAATTCCGCAGCAGTGTTTTTCAAATGATAACAGAAAAGTAATGCTGTCTTTAATCGTAGTTTCCAGGTAGAAAATTCGACGTGTTCAATGCTGTTAAAAACTATGCTGTTGTATGAACTTGTATGGTTGCGAGTTAAAAATTTTATTAAATATCAAAGCAAGAAAATGGCATCTCTTTCTCACCCTCAAGCTTTGTCCTTGTTGCACAATATTCGAACGTTTGCCTGGTCAGGTGATCCCCAAAATTCTAACCTTACCATACTATTCTAATGTAATCCTTAAACCCTCACAACTTAAATTAGAACCTATATACATATACACACTTCATTCTCTCTTAAAACAGTCAGCACAGTAATAGTGTAATAAATGTATAGTACTAGTATAGTAGAAGTAACTGGCAGTAACAGCAAGAGAGAGATTTTCTTTCCGAACACACACTTAACAAGTTCTTTCGACCAAGCAACGAGATTTCTACCAAACTACTTATGTCATTTACACTCACAAAATTCGTTAGAAAAATATACGAAAGTAACTTAACCCCTTGCACTCGAAGCTATTTTGGCTAGAATGCCAAGACATTTCTTCTGACCTAGGATATTTTCATTTACATGAATTATTTCATCTTATGTACATGGGGTTTTTTTCTGTAACTCGTCCTTACAACAGCTAAATTTTTATGAGTTTCTCAGATGAAAGCATAGAGATGTTAAAATTGTTTTAAATAATAGTGTACCCATTTTTAAGGGTTAAAATAAAATATAAGGGTTAAAGCCCTCGCATTTTTTAGGAAACGTCCCGTTTTGTCGTGACAACATTAATAGATACAAAATAATTTCTCTTTTTTTATGTTCTGTGTTGTAGTTTACTTAAAAAAGCTATAAAACAACGTTTATGAAGTAAGCAAACTGAATGTATGAGAAGAGAATTTTGTTTGAAGCAGTTGAAACCAACCTTCAGATGAATAGTAAATTTCTTATTGAAATGTTTCGTTTTATAAAAGTTTTTAAGGAAATAGTTAAATAAAGTCGAAGAATCGAACGGAAGATGGCGATAAACAGAAAGGAATAAATATAAAATATGTGAGGGCAGCGAAGTAGAATGGTTGAGGAATTGATAGAAAGAAAAGAGAAAGTGTTAAAAGAAAAAAATAAACGAGGAAGTGTATAATAATCGTATAACGTACAATATGTAGGTTAACCGTTTGCACTCGAAGCAATTTTAATTCCTAACTCCAGACATCTTTCTGTCCTAGAATAATTCCATTGCACGTGATCCATTTCCTTTCATGCATATCAAATATGTTACTGTTAATCGTACGGCAACACTTCAATTTTTACTTATTTCTTAATTACAAATATTTGTACTGTACAAATTGTTTTGAATAATATTCTGACAATTTTCAGTGTCGCCTCAGAGAAACCATTGGAGTGCTAAGGGTTAATTCTGTTTATAATTCGAATGTAGTTAAATGTCAATAGTTACAGTTAAAGTAGTTACGTTTTAAGTTCGACGATAATATTCAAATTACGATTAAGATATGATATGAATTTCTGAAAGGTAAGAAACATTTATTATTGTAAATCAAGTCATAGAATGACCAGGACTTATAAAAAGTTTATGTCTCATAAATCACTTTAACGTGAATTATCAATATCAAAATCGTATTTGATTACATCGTATAGTGCTTACCGTGACGGATAACAGTCTCAGGGAGTCATACGTCGTAAATAAACCGTACTCTTGAAAAATGACTTTAAAACTTTCCAAACTATTTTATTCCATATATTTACAGCATATTATTCCATATATCCTAGTGTTAGGTACAACCGTGAAGTAGGTGATTCTACATTAGAAAATAAATTAAATATATGGAATGAATCCTTTTTATTTGAAAAAATCAACATTCAGTTTGTGCGACTAACATAGGAGGTGTCCCAAAATTTAAATATCATACTGTTTCATATATTCTACGGCGCTAAATAAGAAAAAAATGTTGTGTAAACATAGGTCACACAGAGTTGTCTTAAAAAGTTATAACAAAATTACGGGATTCAAGTAATATAGAAATAGTAATCGACTGGCTGTTATTGCGAGCATTGGCTCGAGTAGATCAATGTATTTACTACTTCGAAAATTTCATGGTTAATTAATATTCTATTTCAAAATGTCTACTGTTGTTAACAATGCATGATTGACAGCGATCAAAAATCGAATTTATACCTGTGCGAAGTTCCTTTCAATTCTGTTTTATTTCATTGAATGCATTATTAATCTTTTATATTAATTCATTACGTGAATTACCATCCAAAGTTGCCCACAGATAAAAATCAAGTAATGTAAGATCGAGCGGTCTTGGTGACCAAGAGAGCAATTTCTACATTACTTGAATTCCGTAATTTTGCTATAACTTTTTAATAAAGCTCTGTGTGACCTATGTTCATACAATATTGTTTTCTTATTTACTATCAGAATATACTGACAAAGTTTGATTCTTAAACCCTGGGACATTCTGTATATCAGAAATTGATCCGATAGGCGTGCTCACTGAACTTTCAAAATCGATTTTCTCGAAAACGATGCGTCAAATGTAAAGAATTTATTCCCGTCGATCGATCTGTTTTCTCATGTAGAATCACCCTTCATGTGGTTCTACCTAATACCAGGACACCTTGTGGACATATGAAATAAAACAGTGCAAATACTTTTTAAGTCGTCCTCCAATAAAACGGTTCCACGCAATGAGTATCGTACGATGTAATTTAAAATATCTTCCTCTCGAGAAACTGAATCATCATTTTCACGGCAAATATTTTTTCTGTCTCCACCGATCCAGCTATGTAGATCACGCTATATTCACATTTATTCTGTTAAGCTCCTTATATGTATTACTTTGTTCTAATCTTAAAAAAAACAAAATTTCGAAGCGGATTTAGAGTAAGAATTATCGCCTTCTTCTACCACGTCTCCCTAATGACAAAACACGAAATTTTAAAGCGGATGTAAGTTTTGGTTGTTAACCCTTTGCACTCGACGCTTTATTAACACTTTTCTGACCAGCAATTTTATACAGAAACTATGCCATGTCACCGGCTATTATTTTGTAATTAAATATGGAAGTAAAGTAAAACATTCTAAATAAACTCCAATAAATTTTATTTATACTGAATGAAATGAAATTGAACTTTGGACATATTTTTATATAACTTTTAAAATATTGCGCAAAGGTTTTTCAACATTCCATATCGCCCTGGGTTTCATAAATTGAAATAAATAATGCAAGTGCAATGACGAGTTAAGTCGTCACCGGTCACCAATGTGTTAATTCGAAAACCAAGGCGTTTCTTCAGACCTAGGCCATTTTCATTTTATACGATTTACATAATTTTATGCACATAGGGTTTTGTAATATTACCCGTCCTTACAATGATTAAATTTTTATAAGTTTCTCAGATGCAAGCATAGTGATGTGGAAATTGGTTTCAATAATTAAGTGACAACTTTCCGTGGTGCCCCAGAGTCACCACTAGAGTGCTGGTGGTTAATACGTATGCTTGAGTAGCTGTCTTCAAGTGACACAGGTAAATGATAAATAAGACTAGGCGAGTAGTTTCAGGCAACAGACAGCTTCTTCCACTTACTTTTCCCTGACGCCTAACGAAATTCTGTGCGCCGGTATGCAACGATCACGGGCGACTGATTTTAAGAGTCCGGGACTTCGTAGGGAATATGCATATTCCATTTTGATGGCACTCTTGAGGGCTCGACAGCTGCTCCCGCACATGCATGCATCCGGGCCCCAAGTTTAATTCCGACTTGATCTCGAGAATAGCTTCCCCGTCAGGTTTCTGGAGCATTGGCCTGCTGCGTCGAGCGAAATGGTCCGCGACCGGTTTGGTAGAATTCTTAAATGATTGGATGCCGTGAGACTGCCTAAGCTTCTCCGACCAGACACGAATATTAACCCGTTGCACTCCAAGCAATTTGTTAAGACGCGAATAGCGCCTTAAGAATATTTTTAAATGAATGAAGAGGTTCATGGTACGGACGTCTACGTTACGCTATTTTTGAGGAACCGTCCGTCTGAAATGCCAGACGTTTCAATTAGTATTCTTAGCAGAGCTCAGAATATCGACTTATTAGGGTTGTCCTTTGTAGACACGTGCGTCTCCGAGACTTCAACTTTTGCACTTAATAGCAACTGACGTACCATAAACCTCCAGATGTGAATCGCTAGGTATTAATGAGCGCGCGATCACCATCGGGTCGGTACCTGAGACGTACCGTCTTGGGGACATTTTACTGCTGTTCTCACCCTACCAGTGCAGAGTGAGCGGCAAATTAAGAAGCCAATCAAAGTTTACATATAATTTTGTACGCGTTCATTGGAAGTGGTTGTTTATACCCCATCGCTGAGTACTAGCATATGTATCCGGTCATGCGACGCCTCGCGCTGCTATTTAACAGATTGGTGACCGGTGACGAGTTAACTCGTCATTGCACTTGCATTGTCTATTTCAATTTATGAAATCCAGGGCGATGTAGAATGTTGCAAAACCTTTGCGCAATATTTTAGAAGTTATATAAAAATATGTCCAAAGTTCAATTTCACTTCATTCAGTATAAATAAAATTTATTGGAGTTTATTTAGAATGTTTTGCTTTACTTCCATATTCAATTACAAAATAATAGCCGGTGACATGGCATAGTTTCTGTGTAAAATTGCCGGTCAGCAAAGTGTTAATTTCACAATGGGCTGTTATACTTTCTGTTACATAGGCTGTTTTACTCTATTTCACATAAGCCGTTTTAGATATACTTCATACACTGTTCGGTTATTTTATAATTTAAAGTAACATTGTAATATACGGTAACGGTCTAGTCAGGAGTGCATGTAATCATTAAAGTTCACAAGTTTAGAAGCAAAGTTCGTGTACCGGTCATCTAATTATCGCTCTTTCTTTCCTCGCACTACCTTACAAGTGCGGTGAGACGTGTATTAGACTACGGCTCACTAATATTGCTGAGCCCTGTTAAGACGCATAATATAATTTTAATTAAAAAATCAAGACATTTTTTGATCTAGCATAATTCCATTGTATATGGTTCATTTCCTTTTACGTATCTAAAGTTGATTACTATTACCCGTATCTCTAACTATTTAATTTTACTAATTTTTTAAATGCAAATACAGTGATATAAAAATGGTTTTGGATAATAGTACAGCAAATTTTAGTGTTACCTCAGAGGAGCCGTTGGAGTACTAAGGGTTAAAGCGGGTTTCGTCACCGATATTCCAATCATGATAAACGACTCGAAAAATTATTGATCATCTAACTATCGATAAATTATCCGTTCGACTAATGGCCGTAATTTTAGCAGTGCAAAGTGGGTCAGAATCGCAAAAAGCTAATCAATATTCATGTCTCTGTTAAATACCTAGTATTAATTACAAATAGAATGGTTTTAATATGAAATATGAAATGAAATGACGTTGATTAGTATATAAGACAAGTGTGTTTCGTTGGATATTGCATACATGGCATGGTTATATGAATTACCACTACGTTTTAAGGTAATTCTTTTGTAAATGTAGTGGCCCGCATTAATATCCTAACACCATGATACTCGAGAAGTTTTTTTCTGTATATCTACACTGTTAATGGACGTAAAGAATTCGTCGTTTTGTAATAATAAAAAGCACTTATTTTAAATGCTAGAAATGTAGTTTTTAACACGTTCTGCAATCGTATATGAATCCATGGTTAAAATTGCCTATCATTGTAGATTAGATATAAAAGAATGCGACGAGAAATAAACATGGCGTTTGACAGGTATTCTCATTTAACATCCTAAAGGTTTTTTTGGATAACCTTGCACTACTGGGATAAAAGCATTATGGAACCCGTAAATAAGAACATTTTTTGAAAGCTGTAAAAGCTTAATTTGGAACCTTTCGTAAACTTTCGTGGTATATTTTGTACAGCACAAGTGTCGAAGGTGAATAAGAACGTGGGACTTGGTATACACGTACGGAGCGGAAGGTACAATAGTCGCTTACGTTTCGAGACGATGAGAAAACAATACATCCATTTCGTGGCGACAATAGTATGAGTATACTATTACGACTGCAGGAATTTGAAGAAATGGCAGAACTTTGCCAACTTTGCCTCCGGTGGTCGGAAGTGCTAAAAATGGTGTATGTGAAAAGACTTTTGCAGGAACCGGCTAAGTTATTCTTGAGGTACAAAAAATTTGCGAAGACCAGGAATAGAATGAAAAGGGTAGTAAAAGAGAAGTTCTTTTGCGTTGCCGATGGCTATCGTATATATAACTGTACATAGTAAAAGAAGGATAAACAGACCGAGCAAGTGACATATCTAATGCAACGTGTGAAAGAAAAGTGTTTCGACCGAATGACAGTTATTTAGAGTGTCTACGAGAAGTGGGATAAGACAGTTACCTGAGCGCAATGTGACAGGTATGAATAGGTGTGTATTTTTGGGTTATTTGGGTTATTTTAGTAACAATATTGATAACGGTTGACAGCACCGTCAAATATGGCATTTGACAGATATTCTCATTCAACGTCGTAAAGGTACTTTTGGATGACCCTGTACGTTTGATAGATAAGCACACGTAACAAACCATTATGGAGTTTGAACTCATCGAAGGATAACTCCGTTGAATTATGATTTTTATTTAATGTCTCCATTTATCTCCTTTTACATTTGTTACAAGAAAAATAATTTCATGAAAAAGGAAAACGGTTTACAGTCAAACCTGTTTTTGTGCGGTAGATAGGGACCGCAGAAAAAAAACCGCAGAAAAAAAAAATTCAAAAACTATATCATATCTATGATATCACTGAATATATCACTATATCATAAATAGCTATAAGAAATAATTTTTCACATCATATTAAAGAAAATTTCATATACCGCACAAAAAAAGACTGTATTACGATTAATTATGAAATCAGGTGATCTGCCATTTTAACGAGTACCCGTAGAGATATACCTTATAGAGAATTCTGAAATTACAGGACTGAGAGGGAAATGAATTTGAGTATATTTTCGTTTCACTGAACACATAATTGTCGGCATAAATTTGAAAACAAAACAATTAATAGTAATTATTTTTGTAATATTGCTGATTAAGTAGGAAATCCGTCAAAATGACGGGTCCCATAAATCTCGTGTTAAAACTCCTTAGAAGTCTATCGAATGGCTTCCTACGAAGCCGATGTTATAACTTCAATAATTCTAAAATAGAAAATCTGAAACAATTGAACCCACAGTGGTAAATTTTAATCCATAAATATAGAACGCCATCAAATCATTTTTAATACTGTGAAAACAAATGCAATTAAAATTTTCGTATTGAAAGTAGAAGTAATATCATACTTGTAATAGTATCTATTTTATTACAAGTTATATTGTCATGTTTTTTATAGCATGTGTCGATGATTTTATATTATTTGCGAATGATAAAACTGCTGCTACGAAGAAGCAACGTCACTTTCGTGTCATTTCAGTACACCGAAACAAGAGAATTATAAATGAAATACGGTTTCAAAAAAGAAAAAAAAGAACTTGTTATGCATTTATCATCAACTAATATTTATGCTAACAAATATTTGCAATAAATATGAAAGATCAATTTTTCAACTGTTTCAATTCATGCAATTTAAATATTGCATAATTGTTTGTTTGCAAAAGTAGTATTCTTTCCTTAACCCTCTATGGGGCCGTATAACTTTCACGTCACATGTTAATACATCGAAATTTTACCAAATGATTTTAATTTTTTTTTTAAGATAACGTATACGTCTAAATTATATAACGTCTCTGATGTAACGAATAACAATATTGATAACGGTTGGCAGCACCGTCAAACTGAAATATCAAAGTAAATGCCTTGCAAGTTGTCTGCAGATAGAAATCAACGGAACTATGTCGTGCAATTTACATTATTTGTGCTTCTATCTATTCTATTACATTGTATCTATTAAACAAAACAAAGCATACATAATAACTTTGGGTTTGCATATTAATAACAATTTATTTGTTTGGAATTTCAATAATCATCTTGTTACTATTTGTGTATACTACAGTTTTGTGACTTTCAGACTACAGTAAGCTATTATGATACATTTTTGTATATTTAGGATAATACTTGTGCTTTTTTCTATTTTCAGAGTTACATATTATATACCCAAAATATGGATACATAATCACATAAAAGTGATAGAGAAATTAGCATTAGGCGTATTAGCGGTAATAAAGCCGAACATTGTTTATTAGATTCTGAGTAGGAGTAGTATTTATCCGACGACACATAAATATTATTGACAGTGACGATAAATTTAGTATCGAATCATCATCGAATAAGGAAAATTCATGACCCCAAAAAATTGTTTAGCAATCAGTATCTCAGATGAATAATAGTTGTCACCGTTCTTGGAAGGAAGATTGCCCTGAAGACTCCGAAGAACCCTACTCTCCGGTGAGCCATTATGTGAAACTATTTGACCGTGAAATTATAATTGATATAGTTGACTATACCAATACATATGCACTGCAATATGATCGAACACAGGGGTTCCAAAAATAAAATGTTTCAAATGCAACGTACTTCTATGTTTAACGCCAAATGCAAATTATTGTATGGAATTTCACACTTCAGCTTTTATGCACGGAAATGCAAACATCGTAAGCCGTTGTTACTGCAAAATTACAAAGTTATAAATTATAATGAAATTGCTTAAACTGGTAAATTTCTTTTAATCTGCACATATAGATTTGTAATTGTTGATTTTCCGTTACATACATTTTTTTATATTTAAGAAAAATATTTGGTCCATAGAAAGTTATCCTTTCAAACGTTACAATCGGTGACGTCGACGTGATTGTAAGATTTGTTGCCGTATCGTCGTACGTATAATGCAGAGGCGTTATCATAGGATTCCGATCGTTGTGAGAGCGTTGTTGGGGCAGTTGTCGCGACAACGAAGCGAGTTGCTTTCGAACCTTCTCGAGTAGTGTATGGTCCTTTGGAGAGGACATAGATGCGGCGTCGATGGTAAACTGGTCAATTTCTATTAATCTACATATATAGATTTGTAATTGTTGATTTTCCGTTGTATACATTTTTTTATATTTATGAAAAAATTTCGGCCCATAGAGGGTTAAATAAACAAGATGTTGCGTCTTTCGCCGCATGAAGAATATAAAACGCGCATCAATTTGTCACACAATAGTCTGCTTGTACTACTACTTTTGTCTTACCAATTCAGAAATGACCACATTTGTGATACTGTCTGACTATCTGCGCTTATATTGACTTAAACAAAACGCTCGATAGGGCGTCTTCGTTTTCTTTATACAGTAAGCCAATGTTTGAACCACTCTTCCATCGCAGAGTGAGACATTCGCACCGAAAAGCCGGAAAAAAGTTGATTCCAAAAAGTTTTCATAAGCCCTACAATTCTTGCTGCGCAAGGTAGTTGAATGTTTGAAGAACGATGTGTGAGGATCATTTTTTTAATTTGTAAACTCAGAAAGCGGTATATTTAATCGAAAATTACGAGATATTACATTACGCTTTGCGTTCTTAAACGGTCTCAAAAAGAGTTTTCGTTTATTACCGATTTTCAAGCGTTTTAAGAAAATTATGTAAATTTTTGCATTCTAGAAGCTTTTCATGAAAGCATATGGAGCAGTTTCGAATAGGTTTGACTTCTTTATCGTCTCTATTAATATAATTACTAATATTTTGATATAATCAGAAATGTATTAATTTTCCTTTTGATTATTAAACATTGCTAACGATTTTGTTATACTTCCGAGCGATTCCCGGTGCTCTTTTTGGTGCCATTACAGTCTGCAAAGGTTTCCGATTATAGTGCAAAAAGAATTGGTTGCGGATTCATCTGGATTGAAGTTTTATAGCTTATTTAGTATTAAGCGGTTGGTTTAGTATTTTCTGATGAAAATTAATACTAATTACTTTACAATATTTAAAATTACATATTTACTTATTAAGATGCTTTGTAATCCACACATTTCGCATTAAAATAATAATTTACATAAATTTCACATAATTGAATATAAGTTTCTGATAATCTGAGGAAAAATAGTGCCAACAAACGTTAACCCTTAGTACTTGAATAGCTCCTCTGAGGCGACACTAAAATTGATCCGACTCTAATCAAAACAATTTTTACATTACAATATTCGTATCATAAAAAGTTAGTAAAAATTGAAGTGTTGCACGTACGATCAGTAGTAATAAATTTGATATGCACGAAAGGAAATGAACCACGTACAATGGAATTATTCTAGGACAAAACGTGTATCGATTTTGGAATTAAAATTGCTTATAGTTCAAAGGAGTATTCGATCATCTGCAAACTTTAATATATTCAATTTCGAGAAAATATTTTTTCGATAGGAGAATAAGTTAATTTTGATTTTGTAAATGTTAAAATATATTGTTATTTCCATAATGTTGTAGCTGACGTTAAAACAAATTCAACGGCTTACTATATTATGACCTTGAGTCAAATACTCGAGTATACATATACCGGTTGGAAAACTGGTCAAAATTCAATTTTTTTCGAAATATGCACTGTTGACACTTATTTTCGTTTCCTTTTGTTTTTACAGAACGGTAAGATTCATTCGAATGTTTCGACTCGTTTGTATTGAAGATGCGTGACTATCAGAATCAATAAATGCTCTGCACTTTCGACCTTGCAGCTCGTATTTTATATTTGCCTTGTGGTTTCCAAAAGTTACTGCAATTACTATCCACTGTTATCTGTTTAACTTCGTACGTAGTATCCGGGCATCTCGGCAGAATTTCCATACAATTGTTACACTTCAAACACTTTGAATCCTTATGCTTCATCGAGCAGATTTCGCGCACATGACTTTGGGCTTCACAGTTGAAGCATCGGATTTCTACCTTGCGCGTTTCCATCGTTAGCCTGCTGCATGCTGGTTTCTCCTCTGCCCGCTTCGCTCTTGTCTTCATGTTTGCCTTCAAGTTCTCGTAATGGACAAACTTTGCCTGTATCTCGCGTATATTTGCGGCACCATATAATATAACGTGGGATCAGTATACCTCAGACCAAAATTCGTATGGAGTTCAGAAAAAACTTGAAGGGTTTCGTGAGTGAGTGCGGTAGTTGATCGGCTATGGCACGAAAAAGGGCAGAGGTCGTGTCCCGCTGCGACGGTTCCCTCTTTTCCTAAGATCCTATATTCGGAAGATTGTCCGTGATGGAGAACGGAGATTGTGGCGAATCTACTTCCTACACTCGCCACCAGATGGGCAATTGGAAGACTTTCCCGCTAGTACTTGATCCGCCTCCGATTCATATACAGGGTGACACACTCAAAAATGTACACCTGAATAACTTGGCTGCTATTGGTACTAGGAAAAAATGCATCAGACCAAAACTATTTCGTATCGAGGGACTGATCATCCAATGTTAACAGTTTCTTTTATAGGTGGAAGCGTCATGGAGATATGAAGGTCATCTCTGTTTTTTTAAAACGAACGATATATTTTTTGACCTACATTTCGAAAGAGTATCAAGATGGATACAATGACCTATTAGAGAAGTCAAACGTGGTCTATTAATTTCTTTCTATCGAACTTCATCGATAATTGTACATGTACGTTGTCGATAACTTCGTAATAGACGTTTTGTGGTACAACTCAAACGCCGAATTTTGTATGAATTGAATGTAGAAATGGCGATAACTTCTTTCGATGTTACAATTAGTTAAAGAGAGCGGAATGGGCATTGGACGCTATGTGAGCGTCGATAAGAGCGACTTATCAGGGCTGCTTCTTGTTGAATGATCAACTACCTATCTCCGACCAGAATATCTTCCGTAATTCGATTCCGATCGACCTGGAAACTGGCATAGAGTCTACCAGTGTGTCTAGCTACGTGTAGCCAAAATTACAAAAGAATCGGTGACCCCAAAATTTTTTTGAATTTTTCCAACTTTTTCCACGAGTAGGGTCGTCCCAGCAAAATTGGCCAATCTTTGCGGACGTGCCCCGGCGAGACTATCAGCACTATCGACATGATTCAAACGCTAAAATCTTGCCAAAACCATCCTCGTTAAGAAAAACGCCTCATATCGTGGCTAGCATTTCAGGGGACTCGAGGACGCTTCATTATATCGACCCCATTTTTCCCATTTTCGCGATTTTGAACACCCCGAAATTTCAAAGTCATGCCACGGCCTCAATCCGATTCTGATCTATCTGAAATTTGGTATACACACTGCTCACGCGTCCAGTTACTTGTAGTCGGAGTTAGAAAGGAATCGGCGAAACTAAATTTCTTGACCTTTTGCGGAGCTGGAATCATGAATTGCCAGACCGGTCCTTACTTAGTCATTCTACAATCAGCGTTATGTCGTACCGTCATAATCCCTATTCCCTATCCTTTTAAGGGACTCCTACTTAAACCCAAGAATATCCCGAAATTCAGGAATAAACATTTTCACCATGTTAAAACTTAGGCCATCTTCGCATTCGTGTATCTAAAAATTAATTCTTATCAAGCTTTGACAAATTATATTCCACCGCGCATTTTCCTTACTCCGACCAGAGTTAGATCGAGGAGTGTCTACTGATGAACTAGTGTTTAACACTAGAACTACCAAACCAGTCAATATGACTGGTTCCTACTTATTTCTTTCGCAATTAGTGAACTTATAAAAATGTTTCCAATAATAATTTTTCGATGTACTTCTTTAATGAACCACATCTTATAATAAAAATTGCATGAAGTTTGAATAGATGCAGTCTTGTTATTACCACAGAGCAATGTATATCGTTGGATTTATTGTTCGGTCGCACTAGTGTTGTTACTTTAAAAATTTCGCAACGTTATTAACCCCTCGTTCGGTATACGACATTCTGCTGGCAAATGTATGCTTGCTTAAATATTATTTTGTAGTCCAATAAATCCACCAATCGCATTGTCATTTGGAGACAGTGGCAACGCGTGGTGCTCGTTGGGGGGAAGGAGGCGGGGTAGGTTATCCGTTGCGGGATGAGCCTGAGATGAGCCCCGAAACCACCGCTATGCGGTGAAGGCATTCGATACAATGCAATTATGCGCCGCAATGATGATATATGTGATTGCCGATGTGGTTTCGACATTCGCGTGTGTAGCAATGGCGTACATTTTCTAAATATACTCTTCACATGTCTTGTGTAAGGAATGTCTTCCTTTGCGACTGTTTCTTATGTAAGAAATAGTTGCTAAGGTAATCATCTTTATTGGTGGTTACATTTATTAAATCATAGCAATGCTACTTCTCAATGCTCGCTGTGTCAGATCGTTTCGAGCCGACCATTTTACAAGCACTACACGTGCACAGTTTTCACTCCAACAATGACACACTCAACGAAACAACAAACAGACAACCAACAATAAATCAAGATATTCCTTTATTGACAGCTTAATACTTCTTCGGTTATACTCTTCCCATAACCCAACCCATCCACAGCCCACTCCCTTGCCTACAACCAATTAAAAATCGGTATATTCCTCCATCTCAAACTACTCTCTACTTATCAGTACCAAACCGAGGTCACTACTGACAAAGCACATCAAGACTCTGGCAGGACTGTAAGAAGAAGAAATCGCGAAGATTCAACGAAATCGAACATCATGGCAAAGCACAAAAAAGAAGACATCAAATCATACTGTAGCTCTTAGATACAGTCATTTTGAAAACTCGAAAAATATCAGAAATCGCAAACATTGTAGTTCAGTGTAATAAAGTATACATTAGTTCATTCCGTGTAGTTATTACGCGATCCAGGTATTCCGTGTCATTTTATGCACATTGAGAACAAGATACCCCACCATCGCTACCATCTCAATTGTATCTTCGTATACCAGGTCTGAACATATGAAACGGAAATTTTCCCATACATTACGGTAGCTGTCAATGTGCTTACCGTCAAACCACGCAATTGACGCCATTTTCTTGTTTTGATGGTAAAGATGTTTGACTCACAATCGTACAAGTTTCATACAACAGCATAGTTTTCAACATGTCGAATTATCTGCCTGGGAATCAAGATTTGCGGACAGCATTGATTTTCTTTTACCATTTGCAGAAAACTGCTGCAGAACCGCATCGAACGCTTGTCGGAGCTTACGGTGAACATGCTCTTGGTAAATCGTAAGTGCTATGACTGTTTTAAAAAATTCCACAGTAGAGACTTTGACGTGAGAAACGAAGAACATGGAAGACCACCGAAAGAGTATGAAGACAGCTAATTGGAAGCACTATTGGATGAGGATGACGCTCATACTCAATAACAACTCGCGGATCAGTTAAATGTGCCACGAGAACCTGTCTCCATACGTTTAGAAGTCACGGAAAAGATCCAGAAGATAGGAAAATGGGATTAAAAGGCAACACACAGTGATTTTGATTCGTGATAATGCACCATCGCACACAGCAAAACTGGTCAAGGAAACGATTAACCCTTTTGATACCAGCACCGGATATATCCGAGAACCATCTGATGACTTGTGTGTGCGAGCGTCGGATATATCCCGCAGGAAAGTCTTTATACAAAAAAGAACTGTGACTACGCGCTATGTGTGTATTTTCGGAGTGGCACCTTGTACAGCGCGAGTATCACGGCGGACAGAGTGTTAGTACAGAAAGGGTTAAGGCGTTTAGTTGTAAAACACTTTCGCACGCTGCTTATTTACCAGAATTGGCTTCATTCGATTATTACTTATTTGCATCGATGGAACACGCACTTGCCGAGCAACTTTATACTTTACGAAACTGTACGAAAATGGCTGGATGACTGGTTTGCATCAAAAGAGAAACAGTTTCTTTTGGCGTATCATCCACAAATTGTCAGAAAGATGGGAAACACGTTAGCTACCGATGGACAATACTTTTGTAGCGGCTGTACTTTCGGCGCTCACTGACACAGGGACAATAGAACGAGACTTTCCCGATAGTACTTGATTCGCCTCCAATTCATATATGCAATATACAGGGTGGTCCATGTAACGTATGCACCGTTAGAACTTCAAAAATATGCGTTGCACGAAAAAATGTTATATCCAAAGTTATATGGTTTAAGAGGGTACACTATGTAGTGCATTAATTTTTTTATAGGTGGAGGCGTTTAGGAGATTTGGAGGTCACCTTTGTTTTTTTAAAGAGAGTACTATATGTTCTATACAAACATATGGTAGAGTATGGAATTGTAAGTAAAAAAGTATTCACCATTATTAACCCTAAACCTAATAGCTAACAAGTAATTTCACGTTATTACTTGAAAATGTTCTTCACACGTAATATCAAGATGGAGATTCAGCCTTATATCACACATTTCCGCAGGACAGCGATGTTTACGTGATAGCTAACGTGAAATTACTCGTTAATATATGTAATATAATACATATATGTCGTAGATTTAAGTGTTTCTTTAAGAAGATCATAGGTTAAGCATTTGCTGTTGGAAGTTGCCGGAGTCGATTGCCGAGTGCCCGCGCGTGCATTTACATTGTAGCGCGGCCGAGACGTTTGATTGGCCGCGACAGTTGGGATCGGTTTCTCTTGAAACGTTTGATCGGCCGCGATAAACAAAGTCGGCTCCTTTGGAATGCGTGCATGTGGACGGAGTGACTCTGCGAAGTGGGGAGAATGCAAGGCAAGGTCCTCGATGGCCCGAGATAGGCGGGCAGATTTTGGTAAGCACTGGAAGAATCGAGATGAATAACTCCGCAGAGTCAGTCAGGGCACTCGACGAACGCGACAAGTGTCTAGGAAACGCGCGAGTTTCGGGATGCACGGGTCGCGCCGGAATGTTTATCCTTCGACATATATATATATATATCGCCCTTAACCCTCTATGGGCCGAAATTTTTTATTAAATATAAAAAAATGTATGTAACCGAAAATCAACAATTACAAGCCTATATATGCAGATTAAAAGAAATTTACCAGTTTAAACAATTTTCTTATAATTTGTAACTTTGTCACTTTGCAGTAACAACGGCTTATGATGTTTGCACTTCTGTGCATGAAAGCTTAAGTGTGAAATTCCATAACACAGTTTGCACTTGGTGTTAAACATAGATGCACGTTACATTTGGAACATTTTATTTTTGGAACTCCTTTGTTGGATCACACTGCAGTGCATATGTATTGGTATAGTCGACTATATCACTTAAAATTTTACTGTCAAATAGTTTTCGAAAGTGGGTCACAGAAGAGTAGGGTCCTTCGGTGTCTTCAGGGCAATCTCCTCTCCAAGGACGATGACAACTACAATTCGTCTGAGAAACTGATTGCTAAACAATTTTTTGTGGTCCTGAATTTTCCTTATCCGATGATGATTCAGTACTAAATTCATGATCACTGTCAATAATATTTATGTGTCGTCGGGTAAATACTACTACTACTCAGAATCTAATAAAGAATGTTCGGATTTATTACCATTAATGTGTCGAATTCTAATTCCTCTATTACGTTTATGTGATTATACATTCATAACTTGGGCATATGATACAGAACTCTGAAAATAGAAGAAAGCACAAGCATTATCCTAAATATACCAAAATCTATCATTTTATCTGAGATAATAGTAACCTGAAAGTAACAAAATTGTATCATATACAAATAGTAACGAAATGATTATTGAAATTGCAAACAGATAAGTTGTTATTCATATGCAAACCCAAAGCTATTATGTACGCCTTGTTTTGTTTAATAGATAGAATATAATAGAATAGATAGGAGCGCAAATAATGTAAATTGCACAAGATTTTTCCTTTGGTTTCTATCTGCAGGCAAATAGCGAGGCATTTACTTTGATATTTCAGGTTAACGGTGCTGCCAACCGTTATCAATATTGTTATTTTAGGGACATTATATAATTTAGACGTATAGGTTATCTTATAAAAAACTAAAATCATTTGGTAAAATATCCATTTATTAACACGTGACTTGAAAGTTACACGACTCTATAGAGGGTTAATAAATATGTTTGTAAAATTAATAACTATTTACAACAAGAGTACAATTTGGATGAATCTGATGAATTTGCTCTCCAGTCTGCTCGACAGGCAAATTTCGAAATCTCTCAATTGTCTCTCGATACAACAGTTTCGTGACAACCCCTATCTTCTATTATTTTTTAAGGGTTGTTCACCATGAAGTAATTCTTCATTACGTCGACTTCATATGAACAACCTCCGTAACAAGATTATAAATTAGTATAGAAGTAACTGCAGGAGGAGGGAAGCGTTCTGGCTTTTGCTTTTGGCATCAACGACCGATTTGTTTAGGATAAATCAGAATGCTTTCAAGGGCCAGTTACCATCGAAGTATCGATGACCGAATATTTAGGTGAAGATGAGATGCGTTTGGAGATCGTTATCCCTTGAGTTTGTCGCAGTTTATGGTAGTCCTTGGTATCTATGAATTCTTTATATAGAAGAGAAACCAAGGTGCTTGCGACCTCATCGACAAGAGGCACTTCTGGCCAAACTCGCGAAGCGAACGGTTATATCGACGAGACACGCGGTTATATTTTATGTATCTCAGTTTTTGTTCATTACGTTCTTCTATGTCTTTTTATGTTCGTTTATGTCTTTTTTGTTACCATTATTTCATATATATATAATATATCACACTATTTGTTAAAAGTTAAACGTGTCTACAGTTTGTTCGAATCTATACCTACACCAGACTTACCATTTTTGAAAATTTACAGTTGGTTTAAATTGACACAAACATAACCAACTGATGTATTGCTGAACTTGGGTAAAATTTATTGAACCGATTAGATCAGATACAAGTGTATGTTCTCTTTAGGATGTATCGATCGTACATTAATTTATAGAAGGACCTAGTTTTAACGTATATCCTGATATGAAATGTTTTCACATTAACCCCACCTATTTTATAGAAGTGTACAGAAATTTACAAAAATTTCAGAAGAGTTTCGTTTCGTTTCACTGGAAATTATGTAGAAATGTCAAACAAAAATATGGAAAGATTATATAATAGTTCATGTCTTCATTAATTTGGAGCTGGGATATGATATAATGCTCAGTGGCAATAAAATTGTACGTTCGTGGAATTGCCGGGTTACGGTAATCGATATCAGAAATCAACCTATTAACTCCCCGAAATGGATAAAGTTTCAAGTGCTATCGAAAGGTACGGTAATTGCAGCAGCGAAACTTTCGGGTATGATCTAATTTTAGCCCCGTTACCTCCAGACATTAGCACGTGACTAAGAAATAACGAGGCTATTAGACGGTGGCTCTAGTAATCCTAGAAACACTTTCCCGGGAAAATTTTCAATACACTTTGCTCGTTTTTCAATGGAAACGGCTAGGAAGCAGAATTTTATTGACGACTAAACCGTAACATAGTATTTTAATGTTTCAATTTTCTATACTCACCGTGTACTTCTACTATTCCCTGAATAAAAGAGTTTCGAGAATAATAGAAGGAATTTCGATGAAATAATTAAAATTTGGAAAAATGGAATCCACTATATATAATATATAACATCTTGTAAGTCTCTTTTTATAATTATGTGCAGCGACCATCGTTGAACGATGTTTTATGGCAAGATTTTGCTATTCTTGCCCTGGGCCTCAGCACCTTCACGTTATATTCGTAAATTACGGTGTGGGTCTTGCACCGCCACATCTGGCAACCACTACCTGCCGACCCAGGGTATAGAGTCCGATTTCTGAGACTCGAGGCAACCCTTAGGTTATAAAACGTAGAAATCTGTATAAGTGGGGTTTCGGACTTCACGTCTCGAGGAGATCGAGTTTTTCCCACATTTGGAGCAAAAATGCAAACAGATGAAGGTGACTTTCTCAGATTAGTGAATGTGGCTACTCCCGGAAATGTCGCGAGCATGTCTCCGATCACTGTGACTTATATAGCTCTCTAGCAAGTCATCGGGCCCGTTATTAGCGACACAGTTTTCCGTTGATCTTCCCGCGTCTGAAAGAAGGCAAAAATTGCAAAAAGGAAAGGGAGGCTAGTTTTCATGAGGACTACTTTCCTGCCCTTTTTACTCATTACTTACTCAATATATACTTATTCTTCGTTCATTCCGCTCATAGGACATCTTAAACAAGTAACTTATTCATGTCTCATTCTGCACACAGCCAAGACTCTTAATTCTCGTTGCTCCTAGGTCATCTTGAACATGGAATCTTAGTTCTTGTTGCTCTTATGGTATCTTAAACCTTGAATCTTAGTTCTCATTGCTTCTACGGCATCTTAAACATTGAACATTAGTTCTGCTTGCCCCTATGGCATTTCTGACACTGAATCCTAATTCTCGTTACACCTATGGAATTTTCAACATTGAATCCTTGTTCTCGTTCCTCCTGTGGCGGCTGTTGGAAGGTATGGTAGAGAGAAAGAAAAGGAAGAAGGAAGGGGGAGCGCGTTTCGTCCTGCCAGTGATGAACGATATATGGACGAGTTCCCTTCCATGATGATCAGCGTTGAAGTCCAGGAAGGATGATGGCGATGTCCTGCAGTTCGAATGCCCACTCGATGACGATTCTTCGCTAACCGCGGCATCGTCGACGGCGAGTTGCCCTCAAGCCTATCGAGCCGTATATGCGCTGCTGTCCTAGTATGGCCGACTGAAGAGGATGTCAAGAATTCGGCGCCGTTGAACCTCTCTGAGAGTCCGCCGATCTGTTGACGTTACTGTAGGTCCGGGTCTCGTGTGCCTGCTGGATACCTAGGCGTCTGCGGCAGACCGACGGTGGGCCACGCTAGGAGAGGGATACGTAAATTTTGGCCATGAACGCTGCTAGGTGACATCCATCCCCTCCTGGTGTTGATCTGCAGTTGTGGCTCCCCTCTGGTTGTAGTTGTTGTCATCTCCACCCATCAGAAGGTTGCGTTGTTGTTGTATCACGTCGGGGTCACCAATATGTGGCGGCTGTTGGAAGGTGTGGTGGAGAGAAAGAGAAAAGGAAACAAGGAAGAGGGAGCGTTTCGTCCTAGGTCCGCTAGAAGACTCGTCAGTAAGGCTGACTAGCGGACCCTGCCTTAGACGCTGGGTAGTGGAAGGCGGTTAAGGACGGTATATATATGAACTGGAGGTGGCTCAGGAACTAGCGGGAAAGTCTCGTCCTACTGTCCCTCTACTGGCGAGAGTAGGAGGTAGAGCCGCCACACTCCTATATGACATTTTAAACATTGAACCTCAGTTCTCATTGCCCGTATGGCATCTTAAATATTGTACCTTAGTTCTCGTTGCTCCTACGACATTTTGAACATTGAATCTTGCTTCCTCGTTGCTTCTATGGAATCTTAGACATTGAATCTCAGTTCTTGTTGTTCGTATGGTCTCTTAAATATTGTACCATAGTTCTCGTTGCTGCTATGGCATCTTAAACATTGAACACTAGTTCTCGTTGCCCATATGGCGTTTTTGACACTGAATCCTAATTCTCGTTGCTCCTTTGGAATTTTGAACATTGAATCCTAGCTCTCTTTGCTCGTATGACATCATGGACATTGAATCTTAGTTCTCGTTGCTCCGATGGAATCTTGGACATTGAATCGTGGTTCTCGTTGTTCCTATGGCATTTGTTAGTTCTTGGCCTACTCATTCTGGTCGTTGTACTATTAATTAAACCTGGTTTGTTACATTATTGTTATCGTTCCGTTGTAGAGGTGGTTTACATACAGTGTATTAAAACTTGGCCCTTCGAGCATTAGTTGTCTAGGCGACACACGTCGTGCAAGCACTACAATGTCGAACGATCTTACAAATCTACCACTGACAGTAGACCATATGGTTATGTGAAAATTCTAAATGTCATATAAAAATTATGTTCTAAGAATATGTAAACGTGATATATATTAGTATTACATGAACGAGTTCTCGAAGTAGAAATATAAATAATGTAGATGTAGGTGATACGCCCGAGCGTATATACAAATTTCACCTTTAAAAGAAATCCCTGTGGTCGTATATCCAATTACACTAAACAACGAAATTTATGGGTATTGTACTACAATATCCCACGGAATAATTCTACCGACAAAAGAAAGGAAACAATGTAATATACGATTTTATCATCAATGGCCTGGTTTAAAAAAACAATCGAATTTGAAGTTTGCTGAAAGTAATCGATAATATCTAGACAGAAAAATCATACAGAAAATGGAGGAAGCGGATGTGGGACCAGCTCAATTGTATCACGTCATGAAAATCGTGATTGACGACAATGTTCTTCAAAGTGTAAATGTCACAACATTAATACAAGAAATTTTAGTTCTACTTGTAACATTAGTACAGAAGCAATTCATCAAACTCTGTACAATAACAGTATGCATCTATACCACGGTCCGCGGACACGAAATCCTCTGGAACGGGATTATCTGCGAAGAATGAATTTTTGTCAGTGATTACTCGAATGTCGCGATGCACATCAACGATTTCTACCATGTATTTTATGGCTCGACGAGTGTAAATTTGAACTAGATGGAATTTTCAATGTCCGCAATATGCATCCGGTAGTCAGATAGAAATCCTCAAATATATCGTGAAATTCATTTTGAAGAAAGGTATAGCGTCAATGTTCGGGCAGTCATAATCTATAATCAAATCGTAGGCTTTTATTTTCTCTCATACAATCTAAATGGAAGCAGATATTTATATTTTTACGCGATACATTGTGTTCATTGTTCGAAAACGTACCTCTTGTTATCGGCACTAGAATTACTTTTTCAATGTAGCGCTACTTTCTACGGGACCTGTTTCGAATTACTTAAATGAAAGATATTCGTGCTGGATAAATCGTGGCGGTAAAATATTGGGTAGTCGGAAAAGTATTGAGAGATTTTTAACAAGAACCATTTTCATGCAAACAGTTTTGTATTTCGTCGATCATGTTAAAAGTAATATTAGTGTGAATATGAGAGAAATTTCTGATTACATGAAAATATTAGTAATTATATTAATACAGACGATAAAGAAGTCAAACCTATTCGAAACTGTTCTATATGCTTTCATGAAAAGCTTCTACAATGCAAAAATTTACACAATTTTCTTAAAACGCTTGAAAATCGGTAATAAACGAAAATTGTTTTTAAGACCGGATAAGAACGCAAAGTATGATGTAAAATCTCGTAATTTTCGATTAAATATACCGCTTTTTGAGTTTACAAATAAAAAAAATGATCCTCACACATCGTTCTTCAAACATTAAACTACCTTGAGCAGCAAAAATTGTACGGCTTATGAAAACTCTTTAAAATCAACTTTTTTCTGGCTTTTCGGTGCGAATGTCTCAGTGTGCGATGGAAGAGTGGTTCAAACATTGGCTTACTGTATAAAGAAATCGAAGACATCCTATCGTTTTGCCTAAGTCGATGTAAGCACAGATAGTCAGATAGTATTACAAACATGGTAATTTCCGAATCGTTAAGACAAAAGTAGTACTACAATTTTCATCAGAAAATGCTAAATGGATCGCTTAATACTAAATAAGTTATAAAACTTCAATCCAGATGAATCCGGAACCAATTTTTTTTGCACTATGATCGGAAACCTTTGCCAACTGTAATGGCACCGAAAAGAGCATCGGGACTCGTTCGAAAATATAACACCAATCAGTTTTATGAATTAAACATATCGAGCTTGTTTGAAGCACAAAAAATTTGTTCGGCGTTCAATGCGTTAAAATCGTTATCTGCTGCTCGAACATGTTACTTCATAAGTAAACATGATCGATCTTCGAAATGGTGCGAGATCGATATCGATGGTACAGAAGTGAATCACAGCGGATATTTATTTAGACAAGTTTAATAGGATCTGAATTTAATCAGAGAAATGGAACAGAATTTCTATCAGATCAAACAAGAAGTGCACCGTCGTTACCCCATCTAGGGAGTAGAGCAGGTACGTAATAAATCAGACCGGTGACCATACATGATCGATAAATCACTGCGCTCGAACTCTGGCCTGTGTTATCAAGCAAATCAGCAATGCAGAACAGCATGGGGCTCTAGTTAGCTGGCTAAGGATCACAGCATGGCCTCCTTCCAATGACAAGAGGTTAGCTATCTCCGCAGAAGATAAGCCGAACGCTCGTAGACCGACGCAACTCTGCACCTGCACTCGACCGATCCTCGGTATACTTTGACCCTCGTTATACGCATTAAGGGAGCACGTAGCGGAGTTTGGTTTGCAGGAACACGTTCGTATGCGGCTCACGTGCCCGGATAGATTCTACATGTTTGACCTACGGTTACACCGGGATAGCCAGGTGTCCTTTGCGTCGGGGCTGCAAAGCGCAGCTGTCTGAACGGTTCCGGAGTCTTCTCCGAGTTTGACTTCTGTATTCCAAAGGGAATTGCCTTTCACAGGCGTAGGCAGGAGCACGATATTAACTGCTCCTTTGGTGATTTTCACTGGTACAAGTATTAACTATGATCACGGCTCTGTTAACACGTTGAACGCGAAGCTATTTTGCTGAGCTTTCACATGAAATTTTATTTAACCCTTTGCCTTACAATTTATTTTACGATTGAAGAAGTTAGAATTTCTTTGGAGTTCGTCATTTGCTGAAAGAGAAAGAGAATTTAGAACTATTGTGCGCCTCTATGTTCTCCAGTGGACGTTCGTTAACATTAATGAAATATAATATTGTTTCAATTTAGGGATAATTAATGAAATACAGTTTTATTAACACCAGAACTACCGAACAATAAATCCAACGATATGCATTCCTTTGTAATAATAACGAGACTGCTTCTATTAAAACTTAATACAATTCTCATTGCAACGTGACGGTCATTAACCGTTTGAACCGCTTTTCGGATTTTGTATAAAAAAATCCCAGTACATTTCGTGCGCTGTGGAAAACCGACGGTGCAGTCACCGATTGTCGAAGTAGCGCGCTCAGATTTACCGACGCACGTACATCACACAACTTCTCTTTTTAATGTAAATAATACAAATAAAACATTTTGTATTTCATTGTTATCTTCTCAATCATTTTTATCGAACAAAACTTGAAATATTTATAAAGTTACAGTACGCATATATAATAATACAGATGTATTTCGGAAAATAACGAATTACAAATTAAAAATATTTTTTGTTTAATGAACAAACAATTTAAATGGAGAGTAACATTTACAATTTGTAACATCGATGTTTGTCAAAACATATTGAATGAATTTCTTTTTTATATTGCACACAAATTAAATGTGATCTTTTTACGTGATTTGTGGTGCTACAGACTACGCGTCGTCGCAAATTACGTTGTGGCAACTTTACTAAACCAAATGTTTTTTTCCTTTACACGGCCATGTACTTTCATTCTGTTCATTCACTCACACTTAATTTCAAAAATAATTTTCGGAATAAAATCTAACCGATTCATTGCTTTACTGTCAATTCTTTCCTTGTAGATTATGTATGCATTTAAAATCTATCGCGCCAATTCGGATTTGTCGACATATAATAATAGAAGGGGGAATAATAGAAGGGTCGCTTGGGCTTCTTCGCAATGGATTAAGACAAGCCTTATCGCGTCGCTTGGGTCTTTTCGTACTCGTTTAGAGAAAATGATCGGGATTTTTCGACAGTGTTTTTTCGATACTCTTTGGGATTCAAACGGTTAAAGAAATACATTCGAAAATTTCTGATGAAAACTTTTTCATAACTTCAATAATTGTGAAGAAAAAAACTAGGGACCAGTAAAAATTAGTGGTTTGGTAGTTATAGTGTTAAACTCTATTCAGAGTCTACATTACAAGTCTGACACAATGTTGTAGGGCAAGGGTTTAACTTTAAACCGGAAAGAATACAACTGTGCATAAGCAAAAAGATATACAGGGTGGTTGGTAACTGGTGGTACAAGCGAAAAGGGGCTGATTCTACATGAAAAAATAAGTCGAAAATATAGAATAAAAATTTTTCGTTTGAGGCTTTGTTTTCGAGAAAATCGACTTTGAATTTTCGCAAAGTACGCGTGCACTTGATCGTGTCTCGTTATAACGGATCTCACTGTAGATCGTTGTCTCGATTGAAGTTATGTTGATAAACACTTCTAATGTCACGGAAGTGTTTTCCTACCAATTATCTTACTATCCGACTTTTATCGCTAGACACTACCAGTATCGATTAATCTACCATCATGTCTACATACAGCAATCGGGAATATACGGACATGATACTTTCGTTAGGTGCGTGTGGTGGAAACGCATCAGCTGCAGCT
>CM052082.1:6296496-6336568 GCA_028453745.1 Agapostemon virescens | reverse complement strand
TCCAGCCCTAAATACGCACCAAGCACTGACACGTTGTGGATGCATTTGTTTCAATGATCATTCATGAATTTTCTGAATTTCAAATGCGACAATTTTGACGATTAACGAAGCCATCAAAATGAAAATGAGCCTCATCGCTGAAAATGATTTTATTCGAACTATGATTGTGAAACCTTCATTATTTTTGAAATCTTGCTCAACAATGAAAATGCGTTGTTCTTTTGTGGAGCGCTCTATTATTAAGAACCTTTCACTACTAGCTGCCATGCTGTCTTTCCTTCGGTTGACAACACTTTACCCCACAAATGCCGTAAAATTCAAATCTTGCGTGAATTTTGGGATACCCTTTATTAGAATGTTGTACACTATCTAGAAACAGCAAATGCACGCCTTGTGGAAAAAGCTTTTGTGGTAGCCTTATATTATTTTACTATAACTTGGAGAACCATTAATAATGAAAAATATGTCACGTATACATTTGAAGATTCTAGCATCTTAAAACTAATTAAATGTTCAAATAACACAAATTATTACAGTTGTCTTCTTTACTTTGTAAACTCATCATCTAACGACGACTGGTAAAACCTTTGATATATTGTCGTCTCGCATCCACAAGTCTAGTGGCCCTTTGCTTTCAATGAGACTCTTGAAGTACCAACCATTTGCATTCCCCTGATGCTTGATATTGTGGTTCTTAACACTCCAAAGACTGATGAAACGGGCTTTTTACATTTGTAAGACTCTTACAGAACTGGCCCTTTGCATGCATAAAAACTTGAAGAATTAAAATTCCTTGCAATTCCATAACCATTGGAATAACAGCCGTTAGAATTCTCAAAGACCTTGGAATGTCAATACTCAAAACCTTGGAAGCTGGAGTGCACCCTTCAGATATCTAATCCTCTACTGTACATTTTGAAGATTATAATTTAAGCGACATTCATTCAATTTTTCACTGTGATGTTACATACTTTACTTAAAAATACAAAGTGCCTTCGAGCACGCTGTTCCTCGACCCGGACGGAACAAGGACACATACTCCAATTGGCCCATGTAACTTTTGCGTCAAAGCCAATCAGGCGTATTCGGAGTGAAGTTTTGCATAATACAATGATTGCTATAAAAATCCTCGTTATGTTGGCATTTTGGGACAACTTTTAGAATTTAGACACTCCTGGCAACGTTGCGAGTACCCTACTAGTACAGTCTCCAAGAATTTAACGAGCCCGTTTTTCTGCTTATAGTTTTTAGTTGGTCCACCTATGACTAACGGAGAAGGGCGGAAAATGGGGAAGGATACGGAGAACTATCGTGCTTATCGTTCTTCTAGTGTAACTCAGTCGTATTGTTACTTATTGTTAGTCTTTTATAGCTATTGCTAAATATAAATACACGCAGTAGTATACACGCGTAGACACGCGAGTTTCAGCTTTACTGCGGAAAGTTGTTTTAGTTAAAATACAGTTCATGATTTAAATATTGGTTTTTCTCCTTCCCGCCGAGGAAGCGGTCCTTCGTAGGTGCAATTTGCTCAATGGCACACGTCGTTCAGAAACAACGAAAATCCGAAATATCTTACGGATCTACCGCACCCAATAAACACAGTCTTTCAAACTTACTCCATTGAGTTCAATTTATCGGCACTCCGAACACACTTTTCAAGATTAAGATACGCAAAAACAAAAACATTAAATTCAAGCATTCATATCGATCTAGCGTAAATATACTTACAGTTGAGTATTGTACAACTTATCAGTAAATATTTGCAAATATACATATATCAAGAAAAATTGTTTATCTTTAATTAGATACACAGCGACACTAATGAATTCCGTCATTTGGCGCAATCGGCTTTACGAACCGAGAGATTGTTTAGAATCACGGAATATGGTGTCGAGTGACCAGCAATTATTGGCATGAAAAATAGCTTCAAAATGTAAACACAATTTTATCAACTAAATAGAATTGTTGATGCTGTGTGTTGCGACGGCAACACTGAAGGTTGTCCGTGCCTAACGCTGTGTTCGGAAATTCGTAACTCATAAATAAAAAGGCAGGCAGAAAGTACGAAATACGACCTGCGCCACCCGCGGAGAACTCGACCCTGACGAATGGACACCACGTGCAACGCACTTAAAGACACGAAGAAAACCAGACAACCCTGCAATAAATCACGATAGTCCCGTATTGACCATTTCCCACTCTTTCAGGTATACTCTTTCAGATTCACGCCTTGAAGCACACTCCTTCCATCACTTTAACAACCAATTAAAAAACGGTACATTCCTCCACCTGGAACTACCCTCAACCAATCACAACAAAACCGAGGTGACGACGGACAGAACGCAACAAAACTCATCAGACTATACAGACAATTTAGAAATCGCGAACAAGACTAACAAGAAATCGCAAACAGACGAATACAAACACCGCGAACAAAACAGAACTCGAAACATACAGTGACTCTTATTAATATTCGGACATGGTGCTATTCAAAAAATTGTTGCTAGTTTCGATCGTTTGCAATAGTAAATTTGGAGTTATTGTTTTATAATAAAACAGAACATTCATTGTAGTTTGTAGTAATATAAATTTTATTTGTTTGTTGCACATACTTTTCTTAATACCAAACAGTGAACTAAATTATGTCGAAATTTATCGTCGCAAAAATATTCGAATGCTTGACAAACTATGACATTTAAATATGAAAATTACCAACATAAGCAATAATTAATATTTCGTTGGATAGCCTTTAGCTTTAATTACGTGTCACAACCGCTTAGGCAAATTGTCGATAACTTTTTCTATGTAACTTAGCGGTATACGTCTCCATTCTTCAATTAATCGTTTTTTTAATTCTTCCTTCGATTTTATCGGTGTTCGAATTTTCCTGTCGAAAAGATCCCATACATTTTCAATGGGATTCAAGTCTGGTGACTGATGTAGGGCGGTGGTGGCGGATGTAATACTTTTGGGCAATTATATAAAAGGTATTCTTGAACTATTCTGGCTTTATGTTTAGGATTATCATCTTCATAATATTTAAATGTGTCTTCTATATCCATTGTGATCGCACTTTTCTTAAGATTTTGTTTAAAAATATTTAGATATTTAAATTTATATAAAATTTCTTCTATAAAAACCAGTTGTCTAACTCCTTTAGATAAAATACACCTCCACACCATAATATTTCCACCACCGTGCTTTATTGTTGGATTTAAATTTATTCGATTAAGCTCTTGATTTAGTTTACGTCATACTAATTTTCGTCCATCAGTGTTAAACAGATTAAATTTACTTTCATCAGCGAAAATTACATTATTCCACCAAGTTTTTTCCTCATGAACATATTGTTTTGCAAAAGCTAATCTTTTTCTGCGATTCGCCTTGTTTATATACGGTTTGTTATGCGCTACTCTACCATTATATTAATCTGTTTTCAACACCCGACGTATTGTATCTAGTTGAACTGTCTTTCCTATCTCTTGAAATAATTCAGTACTTAATGTTGGAGCACTTAAACCAGTGTTCACTTTTACTTTTCTCAAAACAATATGTTTCTCTGGGTCGCCAAGCTTCTGTGGTCGGCCTTTCCAAGGAATTGATTCAATTCGATTTTCTTCATTATATCTCCGTATAATATCAGCTATGGTACTCTTACTAAATTTTAGAAAATTACCGATTTCCCGATACGTTTTTTCTTTTTCTCTGTAAAAAATGACTAATTGTCGTACGTTAAATGAAGTATTTTTATTTTTTCGTCCCATACTTAGAATTTCTAACTGATCCTAATGGCTTTCGGACAGTAACTGATATCGTGAAGCGTGTTCTTCATCTTACTCGACATTATGTTTGTAAACAAACGGCAAAGGTGTGTCGTTATTCGCAAGAAATGCGAGAATAAGTTATGTGTCCATATATTTTTGCGACGATAAATTTCGACATAATTTATTTCACTTTTTGGTATTAAGAGAAGTGTGTGCAACAAACAAATTTATGTTATTACAAACTACAATGAATGTTCTGTTACATTATAAAACAATAACTCCAAATTTACTATTGCAAACGATCCAAACTAGTAACAATTTCTTGAATAGCACAATATCCGAATATTAATAAGAGCCACTGTAGATATCGCGAACATTACGAAGTGAAAATAAAGAAAACCGCAACCATTACAATCGTGTAATTATTAACGCGACCCAAGGTGTTTAGTGATAATCCTAATACGCTGAGAAGAAGGTATCACAGTAGTGACATCTTCGCATACGACGCTGTGAAAAATGTTGTCTCTATTTTTTGCTCGTTATCCATAATGTGGACTTTTCGCCGCCAGCTACAATTTCAGTGTGGGTTGACACTATGGTCGATTTAGGTGGTGTCGTTTTCTAGGAAGTCTCTCATTGTCTCGTTAACGAATTTATTGCTTTACGATCTGTGTACGGTGGGAAAATATCAGAAGGTTTCCATAAGAAAACCAGCTGGAATGTATTGCTTTCGATACCACTTGACACAGCATAGGCCCACCTATAGCGTCGGGGGCCATATACTACGGGTCCGTTTTGAAAATATTGAATAGTCGGAGAAGTATTGAAGATTTTTGTCACTAGATGTTGTTTGGTGTCATAAATCGAGTAACACTAATCAAATTGCGTCATGCTGATCCGCATTCGAGAGATGACATTTCAGTCCACAATTGTCGAAAGTAATATTAGTGTGAAAATTAGTGAAATTTCTGAAAGAATTCGCTATATTTTGCAATTTTACAAAGGAAAAGGCAAAAACGCTGCTCAAGCCCGGGAAAAAGTTTGTGGTGTTTACGGTACAAATGCTTTATCAAATGCAACAGCATGTAGATGGTTTGCTCGCTTCCTTACCTCGCTTAATTACTGAAAAAGTCGATGAAACACTGCAAATGGTCGAGCAAGATCGGTATAGAAGCAGTCATGAGATTGCTAGGGAACTAAACATTCACCGTTCAACCGTTTTGGATCATTTGCAGAAGGGCGGGTACAAAAAAAGCTCGATGTTTGACTGCCTCATGATTTAACAGAGAAAAATTTGATGGATCGAGTTTCCATCTGTGAATCATTGCTCAAACGTAATGAAATCGCAGCAGTTTTGAGCTTGAATGGGAAGTTTTGATGCATTCACCGTATAGCCCAGCCATTACAACATCAGATTATCGTTTGTTTCTATCTCTGCGAAACTACCTTGATGGCAAAAAGTTAGATTCGAAAAAGGACTGTGAAAATCACTTGGCCAAGTTTTTAGCCGATAAACCACAGAAGTTCTATTCGGATGGGATTATGGCTCTATCTCAAAAATGGCAAAAGGTAAGATAATAATGGCCAATATATACTTGAATAAAAGAATACTTCCAAATACAATACTTTTTCGACTATCCAATATTAATAGAAAACAATCGTTATGATATTCTGTGAATACAGACGTAACTATTATAAGCGTTTTCCCTGTACAAGTAACTTTTCTTAATTATTGTTTGTTAAAATATTACTACGAGTGACTGTATTCACCAACATAGCAAATGTACGAAAACTAAAAGATATGTGGAACCATATTAGGAATGTGTTGTCAAAATAAACGACTCACATAAACCGAAAACAACTCTAAATATGTTTATTCGTCAAGGTCAATACCTCGCTAACTTACTATTTTCTATGAAGAGAGTCTTCTATGTTATATCTATCTGATTCATTTGCATTCGTTCCAACTGTACAATAAATCAGAAATTTGTTAATACTGATATTTCCTTTCACAAGGAGACTGCAAAATATTATTGGCACAGATTCAATTGAAAGATTGTGGAGTTATAGAATGCGTTCACCTGATTACGAATATACCACATTATCGGGGCAGAGACTCAATATTTTTCGAGCTATTTGTAAGTAAAGTTCACCGTAATCCATAAGGCACTAGACTCCGGACTTACTACGACTTCAACAGATCAGTAAACTCACGAAGAACCATCGACGTCGTATCCACGTCCTCTTCAAACGGCCATACACTACTCGAGAAGATTAGAAAGCAACTCGCTTCGTTGTCGCGACAACGGCCCGAACAACGCTCTCACAACTATCGAAATCCTATGATAACGCCTCTGCATCATACGTACGACGATACCAGGCCAACAACTCTTACAATCACGGCGACGTCACCGATTGTAACGTTTGAGAGGATAACAAGTGAAATCCTCCCGCGACAGCCTTACCGTCAGCCGATTGAGTTTTGTACATCGTTTACACTATCTTCGATATAGCCCAGGTCTTATGAGATAAGATAAGATCCTTATACTCGTAACCCTCCCAAACGTTACGCATAAAAGAATGTTTGTTATTCCAACTAATCGAGACATAGGCAATCTGATAAAGGAATTTTTTAATAATATTAATTACTGTAGCGGCCAGCGCTGGGCGACGTTTTATGGCAGGGTATCGATTGGGTATAATGTCAAAATTCAGCATTATTTTGTTTAACATTGATTAACGCGAAAAGTGTACAAATTAAATAAATAAAAACTATATTTCTAGCATTTAAAATAAGGGTTTTTTTACGATTACATTTACCAAACGACGAATTCTTTATGTTCATTTACAGTGGTGATATACAGCAAGAACTTCTCGACTATCATGATGTCTGAACATCAACACTGGCCACTGTATGTATTTGTACGCTGTAAACCAAAAAGTTTACTCCTTTAAAAAACCACTCTATTTAATATGAACAAAGTAAAAATTAAGCGACTTATTAGTTTTTGTACGAACTAGTGTAAATCTCAAATCTCTCAAAATATTAGTAAATATCAAATATAAATATATTTATTTAACAATGTTTGAGTGTCATCCGGGTAGCAGTCCTTTCTCCACTTTTCTATTTATTTTTTGTACATATGAAAATATTGTACATATTTTCCATTTTAATGATTCATCGCATGTTTTCGTCAACGCGTGTTTGCCTTTGTACATGCCACCCTGCTGTGTGGAAAGATCAGCTCAACAGGTTATGGGCCCAGGCAACCAGGGCAAGTGAAACGCAGTAATATGCGAATCTCGAAAAGTGTGGTGGGAAAGAAAAAGCGACGCCATTGCGGGAAGCATGGAATCACGCCAGGAATCCTTGCTAGACATCTCTATACTTACATAGGAAAACTATGATACGTGAAAGCTTCGAGTGCAAGAGGTAATGACCAAAAATAAAACTTGAGCATACGTCGACGGCAGGAAGCCAAAGCCGGAAGCAGCCAACGGAAATGTGGCAGATGCCGCTGCGTTGGAAGCGTGGAAAAGAGGAGACGACTGTGCAAAAGCTGACGCGTGTTTGCAAATAAACGTTGCAGAGCTTAAGCAAATTGAAAACTGCCAAACGACGGTGGATTTTTGGCTTAAATAGGAATCGACTTAGGAGTCAAATGCGCCATTCAGGAGAACACCGTTATGAAAGCCACTGCCGCCTCATCGTCCCGAGGAAAATGGCGGCGCACAACAACACCGGAAAAGTGCCTTCGATACAATCAACATACTCGCGGTACTCGTAATCGAATTGAACTTTTGCTACACAATTGAGTCAAGTGACGTTTTACACAATTTGAAAGGCCTGATAATGGAAGTCATTGATGAAGACAGAATAAACAGGTAACGAGTTCAAAGCGGTTTGCTATGATCGCGAAGCCATATTGGTTAACACATTCCATCCCACGTGTACCACCGGTAGAACACGATAACATATTTATTTAACCCCTTGACCTACGATTTATTTTCTCATAACAGTGACTACATTTTCTCTATCCTCCGCGAAACGATAAAAAGAAAAGTCAAATTTCTAGTTACTGCGTGCGTAGCTATTCTTCACCGATTGTATGCGATCAAAGGTTAAATAGAATGTAATTTCGGTTTTAAAAAAATTAAGGAAATACATGTTTAAAAGATTCTGTTCGAAATCTTGATCACGAGGCTGACTCGTTATTGTAGGGCAAGGGGTTAATGCCCTTGTAGCGGTCAACGCTAAGCAACGCTTTATCGCAGGATCTCGCTATTCTTACACTGAGCTCCTAGTCTGTTAGGTTACGGTGTGGGCCTGTCACCGCAATATCTGATAACCATTGCCGGCCGATTCAGGGCACAGAGGCTACTATTTCTGCGACACAAGGGAACCCTTTGGCTATAAAACGTCGAAGACTGTACAAATGGCGTTTTGTGCTACGCATCTCGAGGCGGTCGCGGTTTCCTCGCATTTGGCGTAAAAATGCAAACAGATGAAAGTGACATTCTCAGATTAGCAAATGCGACTGCCCACGGAAATGTCGCAAGCATCCACACTGTCCGTCTCCGTTCAACTTGACTTGTGCATCTTCCTAGCGAGTCATAGGACCCGTTTTTATCGACATAGTTTTCCGTTGCTTCGCCTGCATCTGCGAGGAAGGAAAAATTGTGGGTTAGGTTTTAGACACAAAGCGTATTGAGGATAAGGAGTAATGATATAGATGAGAATCGTGGTGTATGAATGTCGTACTATATGTGATGTTGTTTATGTTTGAATGCGAAACGCTCGAGTCGTCGAGAGAACGAGGGAGTCCGTTAAGGTATGCGAGAGAATGAAGACGTGTGTCCACAAGAGAAAACGAGTGAGAGAGAGAAAGAGAGAGAAAGACAGTACGTTGGGAGAGAACACGTGTCGCGAGAGAATATTATATTATACATTATAGTATTAATTACTTTCAATACCTTACTTGATAATAAATCTATACTCAATTTCTTTGTCGATCCACGAGATAATTTATTGTGATTACCCACAAAAATTACAAAAGGCGAAGGGAGCCTAGTCATCATCAGGGTTACCATGCTGTCGTTTGTACTCCTTACATACTCGGGCTACCATATACTCATTCTTAGTTCGTTCTGGTCCTACGACATCTTAGACAAGTAACTGATTCAAGAGTCATTCTGTACGTTCGGCGTGTTTAACACTATTAAAAACTATATTGTTGTATGAAACTTGCATGGTTGTGAGTTGCTCGGCGTCTTGACAGGGCTCGGCAGCGATAGAGAGCCGTAGTCTGACGTCCGTCTCACAGCACTTGTAAGGTGTTGTGAGTAATAGAAAAGGTTGGCGATAATCGGAATAATCGGTACACAAATTGTAGTTGCACTTGTGGATTTAATAATAATATATACACTCCTGACTAGAGACCGTTACACTGTGCTACAATGTTGCCTGTAACTTAGTAAATGATTTGTAAACTATCGAAAACCAGCGTCGCAACGCGTGGTTGAAATCAAAACAGCGCTTATCGCGTGAACGTAAAACAGCAGCGCGAGCGTCGCGCTGCACAAGTATTTATACTAATTTTCTTGATGGGGTGGAAACATCCATCACCAATGAGCACGTACAAAAATCTATGTTGACCATGGTTGGTGTCTTAGTTTGCCGCCCACCCTGCACTGGTGGGGTGAGTCTAGCACCGAATTTTCACCAAAACGGTACCGTCCCAGGTATCGTCCCGAGGTGGCTGCGCGCTTGTGACGCATCTATGACAAACATCATGACAAATCCGCACATCATACCTTTCCTATCTATCCGGCCCTTCGAACCATAACACTGTGACGCATCTTGCCACCTCGTCCATAACAAACCCGCACAACATAACTTTCTCATCTATCCATGACGCACCCGATAACCCCATCCCTTGACCAATGACACACCCAACCGACTCATCCGACAGACTCATTCGACAGACTACCAAAAACAAGTACGATAATATATAAGGACCCCATGTACAAAATAAAGGCAGTCTACATCTTTACCTCAAGCCACGCGTGTCGTTGTTCTGTTCTATCCCTGATTCCACGGGTAGCTGTAAGTCGCGCCTAGTAAAAAGTGGTTCAGTTAAATATATTAAAGTGTCCGGTTCACAGTCCCGTGACACGCTCGCTGATGTCCGGTGATGCACATCTGGAGGTTTATGGTACGGCAATTGCTATTGAGTATGAAGTCGGCGTCTCAGCCGCGCACGTGTCCGCCGAGGACAACCCTAATAAATGGACATTCGAAATTTGCTAAATACTACCTGATGCATCTGGCAGTCAGTTGAATGGGTCCTCAAAAATAGCGGAATTAAACGTATTCTTAAGGCGCTATCGCGTCTTAACATGAGTAGAAAATCTTTATCAGATGTTAAAACAAGAAAATGGTGTTAACGAGGCCGTTTGATGGTAACTTCATTAACATCTCGCGCCACGTATGTGCAAACACCGGTTTTGTGTTTACTACTATGGCATTTTTTAATGTTTTAATGTTTCAATGTCTGTGATGCCATACGAGTAACGAAAACTAGAATTCAATGTCTACGATACCGTAGGAGCAACGAGAACCAAGATTCAATGTCAAAGATGCCATTGGATCTACGAAAACTGAGATTCAATTTTTAAGATGCCATAAGAGCTCAACTGAATTGAACTGAGATGCAATGTCTATGATTCTTGTATGGTTGTGAGCTGAAAGTGTTCATCAGATGTCAAACCAAGAAAATGGTGTTAACGAGGACGTTTGATGGTAATTTTATTAACAGTTCGCGTCACGTATGGGCAAACTCCGGTTTCGTATTTGCTCCTATGTCATCGTAGATATTGTCCACTCGTTCTGCTTCGTTACACGGTTGATTATACTTAGTTTGTTACATTATTGTTGAAGTTTCGTTGTAGAATTGATTTAAATATAGTTTGCTGAACCTGGTCTTTCGAGCATTAGTTACTTACAAGGGAATATGTTCAGATGCGAAAATCCGATTTTGATGAAACTTATGGGAGCTTATAGTTCTTTGAAAAATATTTCACACGTATTTTTTTTTATCGGCAACCATCCACTTTGAAGGGGTGTAAACAGCCCTCAAAGTTGGGGGTGAAAACCATATTTTTTGAGATATCTCGGAAACCAGAGGTCGAAAAAATTGGATTTTTTTAAAAATTGTGTGGTTTTCAATGGGAAATGTGGTTGCGTAACAAAATTCTAACATTATTTTTTTGTTTAAACAATAAAGCTCTATGCTCCCATAAGTTTCATCAAAATCGGATTTTCGCATCTAAATATATTCCCTTGTAAGTTGATCGTTTCCCTCGCTAACCCCGAAGAATGTAAAATCCACGAATCCACTTCGATCATGTAATATTCCCGCCTACACCGAGGTTACTTGCAATCAAGAAGTAACACTCGGAAACACTTCAACGCCATCTCTCGAAGAGAACTCTTTAAAAATATCTCTCGACAAGAAAACTTCACCATTAATCACATACCTCGCTTGTAATCGTCGCGACGTTGTGTTAGCATTTAAAATATGTGAAATCTCTCCAGTCATTTAACAAAGTATCATCCCTATCATCTAAACGGGTAGTAGGGAATCGTTTCAAACTCGCGTTGTCGAGAAATTTGAGTCGAAGATTTACGACCTTCGGCGACGCCGAACCGGTATCCGCGTCACAACGTGATACGAACGAACAGATGCAACTGCATTCGAATTTCGCGTTGATCCCTGAGGAGGAAAGGGTTATGTGTGAAATAACGTACAGGGTTCCTCAACTCTTTTTATTTCACTTATTTGCGAGGGCGACTTCGCAGGAGATATCGACACGGAAGAAGTAATTTTCTGGACAAACGCTAATCGATCGCTTACGCGCGTGGCTCGGAGACAACAGGCCGAGGCCCGGCACCTCCGCGCGTTTTATTTGTTTTCTCCTAGTTCTGGAATCTTCGATGATTATCGATCGTTACGCTTCTCGAAGCTTCCCGCATCGTCGATAATTATCGATCGCCACGCTTCTCGCAGCTTCCCGAATCTTCGATGTGCCTTTATGTCGGGAACGATCGATCGATCGCCGCGACTCTAACATCTAGCGATGCGAATCGCGTACCGCTACAATCCCGAATTCGAAGACAACGATGAAGAATTATGACGATACAATCGGAAACGATCCGTACGTGGATACATCTGTACGTCTAAAAAGAGGTCCAGCGAGACCCAGGAAGATTTATGCCGCTGGATCTGATCGCCGAAGAAAATTGTTTGCGACTGTGAACGCCCAAGGAGGTTCGCAAGCTCGGAACGAAGCAACGACAGAAACTGTTTCTCAACGACTGTCGAAAGTATTGGACGAGGCTGGAACGGTTTCAGATCCCCACGTGAATTCTGTGGAACTGGAACCAGAGGTAAACTTTGTGCACTTATCTGAGGTATACTGGAAGCTAGTTCTAAACGGACCAGAGGCAGAAGAATCTAAGATCGCGAACGGTAATAACGAACAAGTATAGCGCCTACGGAACGATCAGGAAACAGAAGACGAGGATTCTCGCAGAAGCTGGGGATCGACTATCACAATACATTCGCGCCCGTAGTAGTGAGATATGGTTTGAAAATTCATTAACTTGACTTTCCTACAACATACTTGAATGGAATTATCGAGGTGGAAAAATTCATGGAGCTGCTGCATTCGCATGCCGATTTGTTGAACGGGATTTTTCAGAGAATAGGAAATCGTAACTCAATTGAACGACGAGCACAGATAATGCTCAAGGAGCTCAAAGGAGAGGCTAAAGTTTACCGTCTATGAAGCTGTGAAGCTTGAAATTAAATTCGAGCATGGGGCCCCTGCGTTTACTATACACAGTGAGAGTGAAAAATCTTTCTCCTGTTTGTTTATGCGAGCAACATTCAAATAGCTTATTGTTCAACGAACTATTAGAACTTTATTCGCGATAATTAGAATCACGCATCGCGTCACGATGTTACAGTCAGAATGTACTTGTGATCTCTTCTGCTAATACAAAATAGATTGTCGTGGCAGACAAAGACTCCGATATCGCCACAATAAGGAGTCCGTGCGTTAAATTATTTGACTATTGCAACAAACTCACATAATATAGTCCACAGAATAGAAATTGTGTCCGTTAGTTTTGTTCCAGTCAGAAGCCGCAGCGATGGAGAACGTCCAAGCAGGTTCTTCGATATTCCAAGGAGATGGTGAATTTCGAAATCGTCTATACTAGAGTTACAAGAAATCTTCAGAGGTTTCTGGACCCTGACCGGGCTGGATTTCCATTACATTACTTTCCGGCCCCCCTAATATTATATATATATATATATATATATATAATAATTATGTATTATATCCATGTGCACGCATTCCAAAGGAGCGGTTTAGTTTGTCGCGGCCGCTCAAACGTTTCGACCGTCCGTAAGAGAAACCGATCACAACTGTCGCGGCCGATTAAACGTCTCGGCCGCGCTACAATGTAAATACACGCGCGAGCACTCGGCAACCGACTCCAGCAACTTCCAACGGCAAATGCTTAACCTATGCTTTTCTTAAAAACACACTTAAATCTACGACATAAATATAATATATATACTGTACAGAAATAATATATATATACTGTACATAAATAATATATATAAAGCGTACGTAAATAATATATATATATAATATACAGGGTGAGTCACCAAACGTTTGCACCTCAAATATCTTTGTTGTTTCTAATGATACGTAAAATATGGTAAGGACAAAGTTGAATGGTACAATGGGGCTGGCACGATGCTATAAAAAAATGTTGTTTTTATGTCATTTTTTTTAGAGATATCAAGGTCACCTTAACTTGTTTTAAATGGAACCACCGTTTTTTGAACACCTACAATGATAGTCTCTTTCATTAAGAATTCAGTGACTATATTATTCCAAGGTCATTCAAGGTCAAGGACAGGAAAAACGTATAAAACTAAAACATGGAAGCAGAATACCTGTATTTATATTGTATTACCTAATATTGCGTTACAAATAGGATAGTAATAAAATTTTAAACTTACTTGTTGCTTTCAGTTGGTCCACCCACGATTGCCAGAGAAGAGAGGAAAATGTAGAAAGGATAGGACCTCAATATTAACCCTTTACACCCGAATAGCGTCTCTGAGGCGCCAGTAAAAATTGCTTCGCCACTGTTTAAAACAATGTTTGCGTCCCCATCTTTTTGTACCTAAGAAATTGATGAAAATATAATAGTTGTAAGGATGACTAAAGCTAAGAACAACCGTATCCATAAGAAGAAATAAATCATGTTGAATGGAAACATCCTAGGTCAGAAGAAATGCCTAGGTTTTCGAGTTGAAGCAGCTTCGAGTGCAAAGGGTTAATACTTGACTCGCGGTTCTCCGGTTCGATTACATGCGAATATGTACAGATTGCGCTTAAATAACAGTTGAAACTCTTCGTATATACTCAATAACCAGTCCGGAAGTTGGACTTTGCGATCCTGTTTAGCTCCTTCTGTATGGGTAAGCGGGCTTTTGATCTAGTAAATTCTAGTCGGCACACGTTGTGCAAACATATTACAAATACGAACGATCCTGTGCATCAACCAAGGACAATAAACAGCCTCACTATAACGACTGTCCGAGCAACGCGTTGAAAAAACGACCTACACTCCAGGAGAAAAAGATAGCATACCTTATATTTTCCCATATTTTAAAAACTGGTTAAAATATACGGTTCCTTTCATTGATCACTGAGAGCATGTCTGTATATTTAATTTACGAAATATCATCCACAATATATACTTCAAGAGGATTCTAGCACTATAAATTTAAATATTATTGTTCGCGAGCGGAATAAAATGATAACACATGTAGTGAATCTACGCTTTCCAGTTACGCTGAAGCTCGCGAATTACGGACGTCAACCTCGGAACATAGTTAATAAAGTCCGTGATATTATCTCGTGCTGTATATTTGTTAAAAAAAGGCGAAGTATTATCAAAAATGGGTCGCGGAAAGAGATTGAACACATGTGAAATTCACACTATGATATAACTGAAAGAAGAACATTATTTAGCCACGGAAAAAGTAAAAGTTATGAATTGCGGAAAGGACGAAAGGTTTAAAATTAAACAAAAAAAAAAAAAAACAGGAAAAAGTAGATATACAGGGTGGAAATTATAAACCGTTAGAGTCGAATATCTCTGAATATATTGATTATACGCAAAAATGTTTTAGACGGAAGTTGTGCAATACCGAGGGGGACATCACGTGGTGGAACTTTTATTCTTCCTGGTGGACACTCCAAGGTGAGGTGAAGGTCAACTTTCTTTTTTTAAATGGGTATTTTTTAAAATACGTTTTTTTATCCACCATCGAATAGTGTGTTTTAAGACGAATTCAACGACCTATAACTCAAGGTCATTCAAGGTCAAACTTGCAGGGAAATGGAGAAAATGTGTTATCTTTTTATTTATTAAAACATAACATGTGTCAATGTCAGCATTACTCAAGACTACATCAAAATCATTATCAATGAAATGAAAACAAACCTATTTATGTATTACTGTGCTCTTCTGCAAGATAGTCAGTTTACTGGCATTACCATTCTATACTAAGCCTACTATGCGTGAAAACGTGAAACTCATAATACGCGAAGCTTGTCCTAAGATATATGTGGAAATGTTGAGCAAAGTTAGAGAATCATTAAGAAGAAAAATTGTTAAATGTATTGAAGTAAGAGGTGATCATTTTGAGCACATACTAAAGTACAAATATGTATCACCGGGCCATTCGAAGATGAACTGCCTAGGTGACCACAGGTATACGACATTACCGAAAGTTAAGGGACGCGCGCCGGTCATTACGACAAACTGTTCAAACGATGGTAGGTAGTAGATGTACGACAAACTAAGGGATGTGCGATTAGATTGGAACTCGGGGACTTTCTAGACAACTTCCAGAAAGTTTATTATGGTAGGTACAGAACAATAGAAACTCTGAGGCACCTCTTTGGCCTGACATTTCTAACTATTGCTAGAGAGAAAATTTGAAATCTGGAGAATAACCAAAACATGCAGTTGCCATAAATTCTAGCCTACGGTGCTGTAGAAGTTGCTCGTTTCTACTTGTTACAACTACTTGCTGCGTTTTCTTAAAAACTATAATTCCTCTTGCGACGACAACACCGAAAGTTGTACGTGCCTAACCCTGTCTTCGAAAATCTATAACGAATAAACGAAAAGCAGGCAAGGTATAAAATTCAACACGCGTCGCACGCGAACAGTTTTACCCCAATTAAATTCCACCACCTTAAACTACCCTCAACCAATCACGACAAAACCGAGGTGGCGACGGACAGAACGCAACAAGATTCACAGGACTATCCAGAAATCGCGAAGAAGACTAACTAGAAATCGCGAACAAGTCTATCTAGAAATCGCGAAGGAGACTAACTAAAATTCGCGAACAAGACTAACAAGAAATCGCAAACAGACAATACAGAAATCGCGAAGAACACGAACATCAGACGAATACAGACACCGCAAACAAAACAGAACTCGAAACATAGAAATCACGAACATTCCGAAGTTGAAAGTAAAGAAAATCGCAACCACTATAATCGTGTAGTTATTACGCGACACAGATGCTGAGAGACATTCCTTGTACGCTGAGAAGAAATAGTCTCATTTAAAAAATACATTGATGACCTTGAAATCTGGAAAAGAAGTGGCCCTCAGAAAGTTTTTTTCGATTACCGCATTTGTCCTTCGAAACGAATACTGTTACCCTCTGATCCTTTTTTCTGTAATAAAAAATAAGCGAAATATTTTAGAAGGTCGTGTTAAACGAAGTGTATATAAAACTACGTATATAAAACTTTTTCTATCGTGAGTATCGCTTACTTCTAATATGAAACTTCACAAACACTCGTAAAGGGAAGGCGGCACAAATAGGGAACTTTTTCTTTTTCCTTTTCGAGAAAAAGATTCTTGGACAACGGATCTCTGTGCAACCCTGTACGAGATTTCTTATATTCCTAGCAAAGGAATGATCCTTCGCCGCGCTTTGATAGGCAACAGAATATTCTGAACTTTAGACGAGTACACATTGAACAGTCAGAATAGTAAAATTAGAAAACCTCAAACGTGTAACGAATCCTGAACTGTTATGGATATTAAATGTATTTTGCGGTTGTGAAATACGTTATTTTTATTGTCTTAAGACTAGAAATACCAGCATTAAAATTTAGCATTATTTTGTATAACATTGATTAACACGAAAAGTGTATAAATTAAATAAATAAAAACTATATTTCTAGCATTTAAAATAAGTGTCTTTTATCATTACAAAACGACAAATACTTTTAGTTTATTAAGAGTGGAGATATACAGCAAGAACTTCTCGACTATGATGCTGTCCGAATATTAACGCCGGCCACTGTACGTATCGAAAATGATTTCGTTAGGGTCACGTTAACTACTAAGTTTAGGACGTATAAAAATCAAAGTCTTTGTATTCAGAATTTGATACCCTCATGAAAAAGCACGAACCTGACAAAGTGTATGCCTTGATACTATTTAAATGTTATAAAATATACCAAATTTGTACGATATAATCCTTTCTGCGGAAGGAAAGGTGGTCCTTCAGGTAGATTATCAAGATTAATAAATTATTGCAAATTGCGCTAGTCTGAAGGTTTGAAGAAACCCATTACAGACAGCAACACGGGGATTTATGAATAACGAAGAACTTTTTAAACGTATATTTAGTAAGAATCGTATTCAAACTGATAAGTTATTTAAATTTCACGTGCAACCTTCGAAAGCCTGACCGCGGTAGGTAAGAGTATTGTACTTCAATCTAAAGCAGCTACGATTATTCTAGCAATACTTTTGAGAAAATGGCGGTCTTTAACAATGCATGTCGTTTCCTTTTAGGAGAAGAGGATTGTCTACGTTAGGCCGGCGAGGCGCGGGGATCGTACTTTCGCATTAGGAGAAATGGTTTCGAGTTCCGATCCGAACGGATTTAACGAAATTTCACGATAAGTCTAGGACTTTCCGATACTTGAAATTGGTTTAATTTACCAGGAGAACGGTGCCGAGTAAAAACCGAATTAATCTCGTCGGTTTAACGCGTCAACCCGCGTGTCGGAACGCGTAACTCGGACTCCGAAAGTACACTTTAGAGAGAACGGTGGTCTAACACAGTTGCAGAAAGCAATATTTTTCTGCGGACAAGCAACACGAATGTTGCTGTGTAACATTACCCCGGGAGCATTGTTTTATGCGTGTTTCGCTGGCTCAGGGAAAGCGTCGCAATTATGAAATTGTAAGCTCTTTGTGCCGAGAACATTTTTTTCCATAATGCCGGCCTCCTTTTCATCATGTCGGCCAGACGAATAAAGTAACATTTATCTTTGGCGAATTCTCTTTTCTTTTCTTTTTTTTTTACGAGTGTTTCCCGCTTCGCTTTTTCTTTTGTCCCTTTGCACGGCGGAATTCGTAATTACCGCCTGTTATTTGGTAACCGGAACCGAACTTTTAAATATTTAACAATAGTTAAACTACGGACGGTTAGTTGTACGAACAACGGAAACAAAATATCGAGCGTAAACATAACAGAAGTTCACCAACACGCGAATTTTCAAATTTCTGAAAATATAACATCCTGTAGCAATCAATAGACAATAACCCGCGCGATACGCGCAGAACAGAGCGACGCTCAATTGTCCGTGGGCGAAGTTGAAAAACGAACATGAAGCGTAATGGCAGCGATACATTCGAAACACCGTTTGCCGATTGTAACTGAAAATTGCCGGCCGCTGTTTTATGAACTACACGGGACAGGGGTGGATAGACATCGCTCGACAGTGGCGAATTATCCATGGCCGTCTACGTCGTCATCAACCCTTGAATTTATTCGTCTAATCGCGGCGTTAGACGTGTAAATCCGTTGATCGCTGCTGGTCAAGATTTATTCGAACAGATACCAGGCCCCCTTCCGTTTTGAATTGAAAATTGAAAACGTTCGTCACGATAACGGATTTGACCCGGCTGTTGGTACCAGTTCGATTATAACTGGGCCGATCATCTAGTGTTTTCGCTTGCTGAACGATTCGATGGAATTCAAAAGAGGCGAACGCCGTTTATTGCCGATATAAATAACGATTTAACACAGATCGAATACATGGAACGTTCGAAATATATATATACAGAAGCTGCAACGGTCCATTGATTTTACAAACACGAGCGAGTATCTACCTTTGCGAGCAAGAATTTGAACAATTTTTATTTACACTACCGAAAGTATAATTTTTCAAACAGCTGCAAAAATGAAACATGCCCTGGAGATAAAGACAAACTACGTTTTAATGTGAAAAATAGAGAGCGGTTGAAGATAAATTTTATGCGGAGACAGGTTCTGTAAGGCGCAAAATTTGTCGGAGCTGGTAGTTCAATCTGAAAAGAGGGCAATCTGTATAAGAAAATGTAGTTGAAAACTGTTCCGTCCGAGTCGAGAAACAGCCTGTTCGAAGGCATTTGTTTGCAATGTCTGCAATGTCCGCGTCATTGTGCACGGATTTTCGAACACAGTCGCGCTAATCCGAAGTGCCGCCCTATCGTACAAAAAATTAATTAACATCGGCAACCTGCAGGAGAGGCTTCTTCCTCTACCGTGGAGGAACGTTCGAAGAAGATCCTCCACTTTCCGGTGAAAATTAACAAATGAGGTGCTGTGTGCATCGTATGTCTGGAATCTTTGATCATTGTTCGGGTAATAACACAAATAAATTCGACTAACTTTCGAAGCGAATTTAGAATCTCACGAAATATACCATCGTATCAGAATGTATCTTGCGTTCAGCTAAATCACGTCGCGAGATCCTCCAACTTTTCGTAGCTTGTAACATGGTCCGCTGGAAAACATTGAATTAGCCGTCCAATATGAACCCTTTTGCTACGAGCGCCGTATGTATCCGGCATCCACGCGACGATCCGTGCGTACGAGTGCCGGATATATCCGGCATCCTTATGATATGTATTTAATTAATTAATTTAACTGTAATTGGTCTAATGTAAAGGGTATCCCAAAATTCTCGCAAAATTTGAATTTTACGCTATCCGTGGGGTAAAGTGTTGTCAACCGAAGGAAAGACAGTATGGCAGCTGACAGTTAAGGTTTCTTAAAAATAGAGTGCTCTACAAAGGAACAACACGTTTTCATTTTTGAGCAAGATTTGAAACATAATGAAGATTTGACAATCAGAGTTCGAACAAAATCGTTTTCAGCGATGAGGCTCATTTTCATTTTGATGGCTTCGTTAATCGTCAAAATTGTCGCATTTGGGATTCAGAAAATCCATGACTGATCATTGAAACGTGTCCACAACATGTCAGTGTTTGGTGCGTATTTTGGGCTGGAGGCATCATTGAACCATTTTCCTTCGATAATGCGGCTCATCGAGCAATAATAGTTATTGGTACTCGCTGCCGTGAGATGTTAATCCAGTTTTTGGTGTCTAAATTGCAAGATATAGATGTAGATGGCGTGTGGTTTCAAGAAGACACCGCCACATGCCATACAGCCAGAGAAACAATTCAATTACTACACGAGTAAATATCCTGGTCATGTGATTTCTCGTTTTGGTGCTCAGAACTGGCCGACCAAATCATGCGATTCTAACGACATTGGACTTGTTTCTTTGGGATTGTTTGACGTCTAAAGATTATGCCAACAAGCCCATAATCGTCCACGCCTTGGAGGAGGAAATTGAGCGCTGCATCAACGAAATTCAGCCACATTTATGCAAAACGGTCCTGAAAAATTTCGACAGAAGTGTGCTCCAGGACCAGTTACGCGCCAGCATAACTCTCCAGTCGTGGAGGCCATTTACCCGATATGCTATTCCATGTATAACCCTATACTGTATACTTAGTGAATGAATAAAAAATTCACAATTCTGAATTAAAAACCTGTGTTTTCTATCACAATTACTTGTTGTGTAAATTCTGGTACACCATTTACTTAGAATAACTAATATAATTTTGTATAAGTTTTTTCATATTAAAAATAGAATATTAGAAGAACGTATATACAAAAACCCCGCGCACTTCGACAGACTAGACTGCCGAAGCGAGAGGGTTAATTTGGCCAACGGCATTGGCGAAGATCGATGAAGAGTTACAAATAGGTCGTTGCATACTCAGATATTGAGAATCGCCATCCGTTTCGCGTCTTAAAAACGCAATTGCGCTAACAGAAACGTACAACTCCGTTCCAATACGCGACCGCGAGGAACGGGACGTTACAGGGCCATGTCATCAATTTTTTTTAAAATACAATATTGGTAATGCTCCTTGCTCGCGCATTTCTCTTTCTGTCGAACCTAATGTAACAAATATTCATTTGATTTAATTCTTAGAATCTGTGTAATTAAATCAGGATTTTGATGCTTTGGGTCCAAATAGACTCTGGCAACGTAGTCGGAGGGTTAACACTTTGACTGCCACGCCGAAATCATGTTTCGCTCGGGACGCCACGGCCGCTTATGTTATCAGTGCACCGTTAGATGCAAGATTTGTTCGAATATTTTCTTTATTGACGTTCTAATAAAAATGTTTAATTGTTCAATGGAACACTTTTTATTTAAAAGTATGTTCTAATAAGCGGTTATATTCAACTGTCAATTTTCATTCAATTTCTACAATTGTAAGAAGTTCAGATGATACGGTCACTAGTGACCACCGTGGCGTCATAGCAGAAACCGCGACCGGTCATACGTGACCAACATGGCAGTCAAAGTGTTAATGTATTGTGCTAACTGAACTTGAGGCAGCTCTATCTCTTACACTCACCAACAAATGGACAAATAGACGCTTTTTCCCTCCACTACCTGATCCGTCACTGATTTGTATATATGTGACAATAATACCTAACATGTGGCTTAGTATCCGAACTTTCTATTCTTCTCAATAACTACCCTTACAAATGAGATATGGGAATGAAACTTGGGAGGCGGGGATCTTTTTGGGTAGGCTATCACATATTCCAAGCTCGATGAAAATACCATCGGGAACGAAAATCACCTCCAAACCCGACCATAGCCTTTCGATGAAACACATTACTATGCCAGAAATGGGACAGTGGAATTGGTCCATTATCTCTGATCTAGGATCAATGACTATTTAATTTGTGGAGTTGTGGTGGGTTGGCGAAATAACCGCGAAATGTCTTGTAGGAAACAATCTTTATTGCCCCGAAGAACATACAGTCCTCGCAACGTCCGTAGGACCGTTCCCGTTGTGGTATCGAAATGGTCAAGCTAACGACTCTACTGACTGAAAAATTCATCCGCTCACACAACCATCCTCGCGACATTCTTTCTCTCATTTTCACACGATCCTTTCACTCTAAATTAAACCTCGATGCACACACCCTTCGCGACATTCGAGCAGCCACTCTATACATTTTCACGAGACAGACATGCAGCATACAATCGGACTCATTCGCTCGGACGTACTCAAAACTTAGCCTAAACATATGGCGGGACTCGACGCCAGTTTGTCGCTTCACGTCGCGCCAGAAGTTATACAGTGAGTAACACTAATATTCGGACAGTATAAAATTTTTACATTATCGCATAGTAATTTCATTCGCGACGAAGAAAAGAAATATTGAATTCAAAATGATATTGCTATACATGGTCCAGTAAATAAATGTATAAATTATATTTGTGTCTGGTTTTAACATTACAATAGTTTTCGGACAATTTTAAAAACTCATAGTTTTTGCATTAATTTTTACAAATAAAAATAATTTTACAAACAATTTTTACAAATGTCACGCGTAAGCTTTTATGCACAGAAATACAAACATTGTTAGCTGTCATTACTTCAAAGTTACAAAGTGAATTAATTATAATAAAATTGTTTAAACTGATAAATTTTTTTTAATCTGCACATATAGGTTTTCAACTGTTGATTTTCCGTTGTACACTCTTGTTTATATTTAAGAAAAAAATTCGGCCCGTAGAGAGTTAAAACATTTTTTTCACAGGTATAGTTTTTCGCAAAATATTTCTGTTTTTAAAAATAAAGGAAACACCCCCGTGTGTACATATGTGCTCAAGAATTCAGAGATTTTCTGCTGAAAAGTTACTATTCCGCAACGGACCAATTAACTTAAAATTGAATTTGGGTTAGATCAAATTAGATTTCACCCAAGATTGCGGTACGGTCGCCGAGGGTAAGGGTGGGGCATGCTTTCCTTGTCGACGCGTCAACTTATTGATTCAACTGTGCGAAAATACAAAATGATTTAACAAGGCACGGCACAAATATAATGGATAGTCGGAAAAGTATTGAGAGATTTTTGTCACTAGATGTTGTTTGATGTCATATATCGGGCAATACTAATCAGACATTAACGCGTCATACTGTCGCGCATTGCAGAGGTGACATTTCAGTCTACAATTTTCATCAAAACAGTTTTGTATTTCGTCAATCATGTCAAAAGTAATATTATTGTGAAAATTAATGAAATTTCTGAGAAATTCGCTGTGTTCTGCAATTTTACTACGAAAAAGGCAAAAACGTTGCACAAGCCCGGGAAAAAATTTGTAGTGTTTACGACCAAGATGCTTTATCAAATGCAACAGCATGTAGATGGTTTGTTTGCATCCATTCTGGACATTTCGATATTAAAGATGCACCTCGCTCTGGTCGACCAATCACTGCAAAAGTCGATGAAATAATGCAAATGGTTGAGCAAGTTCGGCATATAAGCAGTCACGAGATTGCTGGGGAACTAAACATTCAGTATTTAATCGTTTTGGATCATTTGCAGAAGGCTGGATACAAAAAGAGGCTCGATGTTTGGATGCCCCATGATTTAACAGAGAAAAACTGGATGCATCGAGTTTTCATCTGCGAATCATTACTCAAACGTAATAAAATCGATCCATTTTTGAGCTTGGCTAGAAAGTTTTGATGCATCCACCGTATAGCCCAGACCTTGCACCATCAGATTACCGTTTGTTTCGATTTTTGCAAAACTACCTTGATGGTAAAAACTTGGATTAAAAAAAGAACTGTGAAAATCACTTGGACAAGTTTTTAACCAATAAACCACAGAAGTTCTATTCCGATGGGATTATGACTCTACCCCAAAAATTGCAAGAAGTCATAGATAATAATGGCCAATATATACTTGAATAAAATTCATTTTGAATAGAAGAAATATTTAAACAGAAAATGACGAAACTCTTTCAATACTTTTCGACTATCCAATATTTCTTTCATATCGTCGGTCATATACGTAGATTCAACTATGAAATGTGTAACTTTTATCATCTAGAAAAATGTTCAATTGTTAGTTATGAGGATATATCCTGGGAAACGAATATGTACCATTTTTCTATAAATTTATCCATAATCACAAGTGTTTCAAAGTCCAAGTATCAAGTTCGTCCATTTGATACGGTCGTACAGGTCGTGACGCGAGTGCGAGTCGCAATGCAGCAATGGTAATAAAAACCAAGCGAACTATCTATATGTGTCGAGTTGTGGATCATCTTTCTTGTTTATTCGTCATTTTTTTTGCTGCATTCTATACAAATAAATTCTTTTCTAAAACCTTTTAACAACATGGACACAGTTTAACACTAGAACTACCAAACCAATCATTTTGACTGGTCCATAGTTTTTTCTTTCTCAATTATTGAAGTTATAAAAATGTTTTCATCAGAAATTTTCGGATTAATGACGTATTCCTTACAATAAGAATTGTATGAAGTTTTAATAGATACAGTCTCGCTATTATTACAAAGCAATGTATATCATTGGATTTACTGTTCGATAGTTCTCGTGTTAATTCGGCACCCATTTATTCTGGCCCTTTTCAGGATAGAACAGTTGCCCTTGAGTGATTAAATCACATTTAAAAATTGACTTGGACCGGCGAAAATTCGCCCAACATACAAGGAGGAATTGGAATTATGAATACTATCCCAAATTTTCCTATAGCATTGGACGTTTTTCCATAGGGCATGAAGATTCACCGTGTGCGTTACACACACGTAAAAATTGCACCTTGTCACTTTCAGTTTAAAACCAGTAGTTTTTCATAACAGTGCTCGTAAAATTGAGATCTACGAGTTCGCTAGACTCACTGTTAAACCGAAGCTCAACCATACGTACATTTTTCATGTCATCTACTACCAACTCGGTTCTCCATCGTATTAGGGGTACCCATAAGTAATAGATTATTTTGAAACTTAAAGCAAACTTTGTAGCTAAATCAGGTTTTCATTTATACAGGGTGAGGCAATAATTATTGCCACCTACAATAACACCGAAAGTATGATAGTAACAGAAAAGTTTTCACAACAAAAGATCTTTTCCTAATCTTTTTTTCCTAGGTGGAGTCGCTACAGAGATACGTTTGTCTTTTAAAATAGAATGCTATATGTTAGTACGTGTTTTCTGATAGCGGTTGTTGAGATTAAGGTCCTTGAAAGTCAGCAAAGGTCATTTATGACAAAAAAGGCGAAATAAACTTGCATTTACAGACGGTGTTCAAAGTCATTGCCATTGGTATCGATGCCATGCTGCAATCTTCTTATCACGGATTGAGTAGTATTTCTTATTGCTTCGGCACTTATCGAATCACATGCTGTAATAATTCTCTCGCATATCTTCAGGCATATTTGGGACGTTTTTATAAACAATGTCTTTCAAGAATCCCCACAAGTCAAAATCCAGAGGCGTCAAGTCTGACAAACGAACCGGCCACGATACGTTCAGGACATCTTTCAGCGTATTTACTAAACCTGACAATTACAAGTAAATACTTCTGGACGATACCGCAGGAAATCAATAAGAATGGTAAGACTTGTATAATTACGTTGAGCGATTGTAAATAATGTATTCTTTTGAAGAACAAACCGATATGCTTCTCATTTACGGAGAATGCCAGTAAAATTCAGTAAGAGCTACAGATTTATACGCTGAAAGTTATCCTCAACGTTCTCACCGTTTATTTCACCTTTTTCGTCATACATGAGCTTTGCTGATCTTCAAAGATCTTAATGTTGTACCTCGTTGCATTCGTCGTAATAACCGCTATCAGAAAAGATATACCAAAATATACCATTCTATTTAAAAAAAAAACAAAAAAACGATTAACGCCATATTACAGCCTCCGTTGTCTCATGCATCTTTTGTTTTGAAAACTTTTCTGCTGCTACCATACTTTCAGAATTATTGTAGGTGGCAATAGTTACTGCCTTACCCTGTATAATTACTATTATATAATCTCCATCATTATCAAGGACAGTTTGACATCTTTCCTGCAAATTTTCAATCACTTTATAGGAGTCCAGGGTCCGTGAAGTTAACCTTTAATACATCTCTATAAATATCGCAAATGTTTTGCGACCATTGTTTTGTTACCATTGCATTAAATTCCGCATAAAAATGAAAAAGTAAGCAATAACGAATATGATCCTCGGAAAGTACGAATGCCGCCATTATATTACAAAGCAATAAAAAAATTTATACTTCTTAGAATACTTAGAATACAGGCTGCTTTACTAAAAATTGTAAAAGAATACGTGTTTTTTTCTCTTCAACGATCGTTACAGAGCTAAAGGCATATAAATTCTTTCGAAATAATGTATTACTTATGGGTAGCCCTAATATATAATAATCGCCCAAAAAGTCACCAATTAAGCAATTATTTCGTACGAAAGTATATTTTCGACGTCTTACTTCCTTGATATATAATAAAAATGAAGAAGAGGATTGCTTTCTAAAAATGGCAAGATTGAATCAAACTTACGCGTGTTTCCTAAGAGATTCTTCTGTACTCGGTTAAAATAACTGAAAGGAACGAATTGTTCCTCGTCATGTGGAAAATTAAAATTTCTGAAATTTTCTGAATGACAACGGTATTTCGTGGAAGTAATGACAACGAAGTAACTCTCCTTGGGAACGGTTGACTCGCCTGTACTGAAATCACGAACAGATGGCTTTCCGGTATTAAATTTGGTTCCCGGTAAATTACAGTGGTGGTCGCCCGGCTTTTAGATTTGCCCGAGGGCAACAAAATGTATAACCTGCAGACGACCTATCTCCAGTGTCGCCTTACAATTAAAAAGTTAAATTGAAATTATTCCGGTTCTTCCAGGCTTGGTCTACCTATTAAATTGGAGTTTCCGTTAATGCCGCTCGGTTTCATGAATCTGTCACAGTGTTACCAGCGCGCCGTACTGCGGCGAAAGAAGACTGTCCGCTGTAAACTAACTTTGCAAATTTTCAGCCGCACATTGACCCCGTGGCTGTGACTAACTCGGATAAATGACCTGCTATTATTGAATGGATCGAGCACAGTTTTCTCAAGTTGCATCGCCACAATATTATCTATTTATTACTAGAAAAAAGATGATTCGAAAATGTAAAGTAAAATGTGATTATGAAAAACTTCGCCTTTGAAAAATAAAAATGATAGCATTCCTACTTGAGTCTATTACAATGTAACACAAAACGGAAGAGTAGTATATTAGGAATATCTTTCCTAATTATACCAATGTATAAAAAAAAATACTATTGTTTATTGTATCTGTTTGCACGACCGGTGGCGACTAAGTAATCAATGCTCGAAGAATCAAGATTTAATAAACTACACTTAAATCACTACTACACCGGAGCTTCGATAATAATGTAACAAACTAAGTATAACAAATTGTATAACGACAAAATGAGCGAGTAAAGAAATACGCTATGCCATAGGAGCAACGAGAACCAAGATTCAAAGTCCAAGATGCCATGAGACCAATGAGAACCATGATTCAATGTCCAAGACGCCATAGGAGCAACGAGAACTGAGAGTCAATGTCCACAATGCTATTGGATGTATGAAAACTAAGATTCAATGTCTAACATGCCATAGGAGCAACAAGAACTAGGATTCAATGTCCAAGATGCCATAAGAGCAACGAAAACCAAGGTTCAATGTCTAAAACTCCGTACGAGCAACAAAAATCAAGATTGACTGTGCATGATGCACTATCCATAGGAGCAGTGGAAACTAAGATTCAAGGTCCAAGATACCATAAGAGCAACGAAAACTAAGATTCCATGTTCAATATGCCATAGAAGCAACGGGAAGTAAGAGTCTAGACTGTGCAAAGATGAGACTTGAATGAGTTACGTGCCTAAGATTTTCTAGTAATTATTTATAAGTTTTTAATGTATAATATTTTTTTAAACAATCTCCAACATGAAGGAACGGTTTTGTGTTACACGTTTTACAGAAGTATACTGTTGTTTTTCTTCCACCAGGCAAATTACGATTAAAACATACTAAGCAGTCATTATGTTTTCTTTTCTCATCAAGTTGCAAGATATGTAGTTTTCCATCTATCCTCTTCTCATTGTCTGTTGTTGATGGCGTCCCATACCGCGCAGTCTCACTTTCACGTAAATTCCCAATTAGTGATTTAACACTAAACCTACCGAGTAGTAAACTTGGCTAATGTATATTGTCCTATAAAGGTGACAAAGAATTAATTTATTTGGATTTTGTGCAATTTTTATTACAATGTATGTTGGTATAGAAAAATTCATAGAATTGATTTCTGTGGAGACAATTTTCTAACGTTAGTAATTGTAAAATAGAAAATCTGGAAAGGGTCATTTGACCCCTTTACGGTAGGTTTAGTTTTAGCTAATTTCTGAATAAATTTTATATGACACATTGGTTTACTGCTGTTATGTTTACAATCAGCTTTATACAGAATATAAGAGAGATTCAAAGAGGGTACTTCAATTCTAGAAAAAATTCTATAAAAAATTTTCCGCGACCACTTTTATGATCTGCATAAAAAACCGGCAATCGTGCCCGCATTTCACAGAGAACAAGTTTCGACAGGTTCATAAGGGTTCAAATGTAAAGACTCACAGAATTGTTAAAATACAAAATCTAAAATTATAGGTGTGGCGGCTGTACCTCCTACCCTCACCGACAGAGGGACAACAGGACGAGTTTCCTGCTAGCACCTGATCCGTCTCCGAATCATATACAGGGTGGTCCACGTAACGTGTGCACGAAAGAATGTTATATACAAAACTTACATGGTTTAAGAGGGTACACTATTTAGTGGATTAATTTTTTTATAGGTGCAGGCATTTCGGGATTTGAAGGTCAACTTTGTTTTTTTAAACAGAATACTATATGTTTATACCAAAATATAGTAGAGTATCGAATTGTAAGTAAAAAAGTATTGACCATTATTAGCCCTAAACCTAATAGTTAACGAGTAATTTCACGTTATTATTTGAAAATTTTCTTCACATAATATCAAGTTGGAGATTCAACCTTATATCACAGATTTCCGCAGGACAGCGATGTTTACGTGATAGCTAACGTAAAATTACCGATCAGGTATTAAGTTTAGGACTAATAATGGTTAATACGATCTTACTTACAATGCGGTACTCTACCATATTTTGGTATAAAACATATAGTATACTGTTTACAAAAACAGGAAACGCATATACCTATAAAAATAATTAATGTACCATGTAACTTTTGTATATAACATTCTTTCGTGCAACGCATATTTTGGAAGTTGTAACGGTGCACGCTGTATATGCCGTCCTCAAACGCCTTCCGATATCCCAGCGTCTAAGGCAGAGTACGCTAGTCAGCCTTACTGACAAGTCCTCTAGCGGACCCGGGACAAAACGCTCCCCATTATTTCTTTCTTTCTCCACTACCATTAGCAACCGCCAAATAGGTAACATAGTTATTTATATAATTACAAATCTTTACGATTATGGATGCCGCATATATGCGGCACTCGTACCCACAGGATGCCGCATATGTGCGGCGCTCGGAGCGAAAAGGTTAAATGCAAAGGTAGTGATGTAAAAATTGTTTTAAATAACAGTATAGCAATTTTTAGTATCACCTTAGGAGCGCAATTGGAGTGCTAAGGGTTAAAGTGGAACACGTTTCGAGAAATAAGGAAACTGATCCTCTCTTTCCGCATTTGTTTCATGCGATCGTCATTGTTGAGTACTGCAAACATTCGTATGGCCTATGGCAAGATAATTCAAAGGGAGGCACAGTTTCGTCCTTAAGGACCATTAAAATCCATGCTGGGATTTATTCCAGAACCAAAGACACTCGTTCGAAAGAAGAAACTCTATCGCAAGAGGAACGAAAACCAGTTCGGTAGTATCGCTTTGGTTCGCTTTACAATTCAAAGGAGGTTCGCGACTCCTTTTAAGTATTCAGGGTGCGGAATCGTCGTGGGAGCACGACAGTAAGTGATGGTGAGCTTTTTTCCCTTTTCGGGCGCTTCGAGGCCGGTTTCTCGACGGTTCGTGACCACCAAGATTATGTCACGAGGTGGGAGGCGTTGTAATTGAAATCCACGCTTAAAATGCAGACGTGGCCTCGCCTCCTTGACAGAACCCGACAACTCGCGGGTTTCGAATGAAAAATAGAGTGAACGGTTTCTCCTTGCTTCGTTCCGACGCGGACGCTGTCTTACGACCAAATTTTTCTGAATACGCGGGGGGATTCCCGTGAAACCTTCTTTGAATTGCAGAGCGAAGCAGATACTAGAGTTTTGAAAAGACCCAATTGCAGCTTGGTCCTCTTTTGAAAGAAAAAACGATTACGCCACACGGGTAGTGAAGTTAAAATAAATTTGGATTGGAGCAACTTACATCTAGGGTAGCTAGAGGTAAATTCCTAATTGGATTTGGATCAACACGTTCCCGCCGACGGTCTTATTTGTAGTTCTTAGCATCTGACAGTTCTCTAATTCATAGTTTGTCCCATCACGCGGCGCTATTCTGAACCTAATCGCATATCGCTCATTCACTTTGACAACTAAAAAAACAATGTGTTACATTTTGTTTTCTTTGTGAAAATCAACCACAATTTGTGTTTACAATGTTTTAATAAGACTCATGAAAGTAAATCATGTTTTTAAATGTAATGTAATGTTTTTCAAATTAAATGTGTTTAAATTTAAAGAATTGTTTTGATTCGGTCAATTTGCAAACTTTTTTTTCGTTTTATTAACAAACAAGGCATATAAAATTGATTACTTCCTTTGTACCACTTATGGTACATGCCGCCAGATGGAAAAATTGTGTATGTACCATTAATGGCACAAACCGTCCCATGGGACAGCCTTCTACGTTCCACTGGTGGTACATGTCGGCGGAGACGTGTGAAAGTACAAATTCAATCAAGTTAATCTGAAATAAACGTTGAAATATTTTATAAGCAAGTTTGTCCAATACTAAGTGTAGCGTCCAGCGTTGAGTGACGTTTATGGCACGGTTTTGCTATTACTAACTTGGGCCTCGCCCCTTGACTCCTAGGTTACGGTGTGGGACCGTCACCGCTACATCTGGCAACCATTATAGGCCGCCCCAGGGCACAGGGGTTGCAATTTCTGCAACGGAAGGCAACGTAAGGCCTTGGGTCGTGAAACGTCGACGGCTGTACAAGTGGCGTTCCGGACTTCGCGTTACAAGGCATTCGGGTTTCTTTCACACTTAGTGTAAAATTACAAACAGAGCTGGGTGCATTTCCTGGATTAGCAAATGTGGCTATCTCCGAAAATTTTGCGAGCATCCCCATTATCTGTCTCCTATCGTTTTGGTTTGGACAGCCTTCCAGCGAATCGTAAGGCCCGTTTTATCTAGCATAGGTTTTTTGTTGGTCCATCCGCTTTTTGGAAAGACGGGAAATATTACGAAAAAGGAAGGGAGCATGGTCTTCATCAGGACGAATTGCTACTCTCCGCTCTCATACTGACTCAATCTGTACTCATTCATTCTTCATTCTGCTTCTAGGACATCTTAGACAAGTAGCTCATTCAATTCTCATTCTGTACACGGTCTACACTCTTAATTCGCCTGGCTCCTATAGCATTTTGAACATGGAATGTTCTCGTTGCTATTATGGTATCTTGGACCTTGAATCTTAGTTCCCACTGATCCTATGGGATCTTAAACATTGAACCTAGGTTCTTGTTGCTCGTATGGCATTTTGAACATTGAATCTAAGTTTTCATACATCCAATAGATAATGAACGTCAGTTCTTGTTGCTCGTATGGCATTTTAGTCATTGAATTGTTAGTATATTAGGTGTAAATATGAAATCGGAAATTTTGTACAGAAAATACACGTTTATTGAATGAAAATAATATAACATTTTATTCCTTATCGGTAGCTATATGTTTCCCATCTCTCTGACAATTTGTGGATGACACACCAAAAAAAAAAAACTGTTTCTCTTTTAAGGCAAACCAGTCATCGAGCCATTTTCGTACATTTTCGTAAGGTATAAAGTTGCTCAGCATGTGCGTTCTCCATCGCTGCAAATAAGTAATAATATAATGGAGCCAAGTCTGATAAGTAAGCTGCATGCGAAAGTACTTCCCAACTAAACGTCTCAATCGTTTCCTTGACCATTATTTTTCTGCGAGATTGTGCATTATCACGAAGCAAACTCACTTTGTGTTGCGGCTTCTCGCGATACATTTAATTGATCTGGGACTTGTTGCGTTTGATAAGTCATCCTTATCCAACAATGCTTGCAATTTGCTATCTTAAAACTTTTTCTGTGGTCTTCCACGTTCTTCGCTTGTCACGTTAGAATCGCCACTTTTGAATTTTTTAAACCATTCAAAACACCGTGATTTACCAAGAGCATGCTCACTGTACGCTTCGATAAGCATTCGATGCGATTCCGTAGCAGTTTTCTTCAAACGGTGACAGAAAATCAATGTTGTTCGCAAATCGTAGTTTCTAGGCACAAAATTCGACGTGTTTAACACTATTAAAAACTACATTGTTGTATCAAACTTGTATGGTTGTGAGTAGAAAATCTTTATCAGATGTCAAACCAAGAAAATGGTGTTAACGAGGCCGTTTGATGGTAACTTCATTAACAGCTCGCGCCACGTATGTGCAAACACCGGTTTCGTGTTTACTACTATGGCATTTTTTAATGTTTTAATGTTTCAATGTCTATGATAACATACGAGTAACGAAAACTAGAATTTAATGTCTACGATACCATAGGAGCAACGAGAACCAAGATTCAATGTTCAAGATGCCACAGGAGTAACGGGAACCAAGATTCAATGTCCACGGTGCCTTTGGAACTATGAAAACTAAGATTCAATGTTCAAAATGCCATAAGAGCAACACGAACTGAGGTTCAATGTTTAAGATACCATAGGAGCAACTAGAATTAGGATTCAATATCCAAGATACCGCAGGAGCAACGAGAACAAAGATTCAATATCCAAGATGCCATTGGATCTACGAAAACTAAGGTTCAATTTCTAAGGTGCCATAAGAGCTGAACTGAATTGAACTGAGATGCAATGTCTATGATTATGTTCAAAGCGTTCTGTCACTGAAAGTGTTCATCAGATTTCAAACCAAAAAAATGGTGTTAACGAGGCCGTTGGATGGTAATTTTATTAACAGTTCGCGTCACGTATGGACAAACTCCGGTTTCGTATTTGCTCCTATGTCATCGTAGATATTGTCCACTCATTCTGCTTCGTTACACGGTTGATTATATTTAGTGTGTTACATCATTGTTGAAGTTTCGTTGTAGAATTGATTTAAATATAGTTTGCTGAACCTGGTCTTTCCAGCATTAGTTACTTACAAGGGAACATATTCAGATGCGAAAATCCAATTTTAATGAAACTTATGGGAGCTTATAGCTTTGTTGTTTAAGCAAAAAACTTTTATTAAAATTTTCTTACGCGACTACATTTCCGATCGAAAAACACACAATTTTAAAAAAATTCAAATTTTTTCAACCTCTGGTATCCAGGATATCTCAAGAATATCCCAAATTTGAGGGCTGTTTTCACCCCTTCAAAGTGGATGGTTGCCGATAAATAAAACACGTGTTAAAAATTTTTCAAAGAACTGTAAGCTCCCATAAGTTTCATCAAAATCGAATTTTTGCATCTAAATATGTCCCCGTGTTAGTTGGCACACGTCGGGGAATTACATATAAGATTCGAAAGATCTTGCAAATGTACCGCGGACAATAAAAAGCCACGAAAACGCAATTTTAAGTGGAAAACAGTGTTTCAAGAATGTTTCTGATGTAAATGATAAGTGGTTTACTTCATCACCGTATTAATTATTGATGTCAGATATAAATCAGACACTGTATCCTTAAAAAGTACTAAGAATCTAATCTCACCCATTTAATCTCCTCCAAGGTAGATTTAATTATTATAAGAATTAATATAATTAATATCAAATCAGTATAATGTAATTACCGTAAGATTCACTCAGTAAGTATAACGATTGTGTGCGCGTGCGTGTACGACGAGTGCGTGTCCGCGACCCGACAAGGAATCGCCCAAAGATTTCCATTGTGGACGTTGTTCTTTTACTCTGGAATGTTTTTTATCTTCCAGTTGAAATCAAAGTGACCTCGCATTTCGAATTATTTCAGCGAACCTTGCATTCCGAAATCTTCACTGCAAAAATTAAGTAATTATATGTCGGTGTAAAATCATTTATATCTTTTGTACATACATTTATGATTGTCCGAAGCATTGTCCTCGTCTCTTCGTCGATAGTTAATTAACGCTAAAACTACCGAGTAATAACCGGACTGATGTATATTGCCTGGTAATAATGACAAGACTGCATCTATTCAGACCTTGTCTCATTTTTATTGTAATGTTTGCTTCAATGAAGGAATTCATTCGAAGCTTTCCAATAAAGATAATTTTATAATTTCTAGAATTGTAAAAAAAAAAATTGCGAACCGGTCATTTTGACTGGTCCGGTAGTTCTAGTGTTAAATTCGCAGATAAAAAGGCATTACGGTGTGTCATTTATGACTCACTTCATAGAGGACGTTGAGGCAGTTCGCAATTTTTAAGACAGCGACACGAGTTTTACTGGTGGATCCGTTAGATCGTAAGAATTCACGGCGCCATTATAAATTAACTACCTACCCACCTTGCTTTCCTCCTTGAGGAATGGCGGTTTTTTTTGTAGAGAACAATAAAAACGTCTGAACATTTAGCGAGTCGTTACGAAAGCAGTAAACAGTGCAGAGTGTTGCTAGTTAATTGTGTCTGCTGCATTGTTCAACGGTCGACTCATCGAAGTCCTCGTAAATTAGGTAAAGTAGGTCTTCAACCAGTTTGACATACCAATTGGCAATTTTAATTAGTAACATGCATTGTCTGTAAAACTATCGATTCAATGATCACGATTAATTTTTAAAATAATGTAACAATCAATCAATAATAAAATACACTATCAATCAAGTAATTCTTTAAAAAATTCTTAAAGCACTCAGTATATTGTTAATTCAATCTAGGTACAAAAGTAACATACATATAGTGAATTCTACAAAATTATACATTCTATTTTTGACAAATATATGGAAAAGTCACTGAATCTTTAGCATTTATTACAAAATGTTCAGAAGAAATTGTCTGTCAGAAGCAGTTTGTTTTCCTTAAACAGCATTTTAATCGGGTTCTCGAGCGAGTCGCCTACATATCGCGTCTCTCGTGCATTAAAATGTAGATAAAAGGTAGATCATGTCGAGGACAATTTTAAGGATAAGGTTAGGTTTTGAGGATAGTTTTTAAGTTACACGGCCATTGTTACTCTATTTACTTTACTATGGTACTTTCCCACTATGTGTAAATGCACGTCGAAGATATCTTCTACAACAAAGTATATCATAGTCGACAACATTTTTGTTGATGAGAATTGGCACCCAGCCGCGTCGTGTTGAAGTTGAAGGACATTAGTTCGATCGCCTTCAAATAAAGTAAGTACGTATTAAAAATGGTTTCGTTAGTATCTCGTTAACTACTAGGTTGAGGACGTATAAAAATCGACGTAGTCGTATTCAGAATTTAATACTATCACGACCTGTGGCTTAAAAACGTACCTTGAAATCTCGGACACGCCTCTGCCCACGAAAAAGCATGAACCTGACAAGATGTAAAATATTACAAAATGTTTGTAAGATGTAAAATATTACAAAATATACCAAATTTGTATGATATAGTCCTTCTTGCGCAAGGGAACATGGTCCTTCCGGAAGGTTGTCAAGATTATTAAATTAATGCAAACTGCGCAAGACTGATAGATTGAAAAAACCCATTACAGACCGCAACACGAGGATTTATGAATAACGAAGAACGTTTTAAACGCATTTTTAGTAAGAATCGTATTCAAACTGATAAGTTATTTAAATTTCACGTCCAACCTTCGAAAGCCTGACCGTGGTAAGTAAGGGTATTGTACTTCAATCTAAAGCAGTTACCATTATTCTGGCAATACTATTGAGAAAATGGAGCATGATATAGTTCTAATGGCGTATGATATAATCCTTCCTGCGCAAGATAAAGCAATCCTTCGAGAAGGTAGTCAAGGTTAATAAAATTAGTCAACACACCACGTGCAAACGGCCCAAGACTGTAGGATTGAAAAATCCATCACAGATCGCATGAATATTTATTCAATATTTGTGTTGTTTATACGATCATGAAATATGATTTTGTGTAGAGCTGTTATGGAACTAGTGAAGGCAGTGGAGGGGAACCTATCACTGTGCGATTGGCCTGAAGCGAGTAGGTCAAAAATGAACATTACTCGGGAAGTTACACAATAATGTTATATACACAATATAATTTCCTTTAACTTCACAACAGACATATTTTAAATTTTCATTATAATACCTACTAAACTGATCCTTCTAACATCTGAAAAAGCTCGAATAGTTTGATTATACTACTTGTCTTCCTACTTGGTTCTATATACATTATATATTACTACTATATACACTCCGGGACAAAAAGATAGCACACCTTATATTTTCCAATATTTTATGTTAAAAGCTGATTAAGATACATATTTTCTTTTACTGGTAACTCAGAGCATGCTGTGTATACAATTTACGAAATATCGTCCACAACATATACTTCGACAGGATTCTAATGCAGAAAATGTATATATTATTGTTCGCAAAGCGGGACAAAGTGATAGCACATGTAGTAAATCTACGCTTTCGAGTTACACCAAAGCTCGCGAATTGGGAACATCAACCTCGGATCATAGTTACTAAAGTCCGTGATGTTATTTTGTGTTGTATATTTGTTCAAAAGAGGTAAAATATTATCAAAAATGAATCGTCGAAAGAGATTGAACGCGTGTGAAATTGATACTGTAATAAATTTGGAAGAAGAACAATATTCAGTGATAAAAATAGCAAAAATTACGAATAGAAGTCGAAAAGTAATAATGAATTTCATGAAACATCCGGAAAACAATGACAATAAGAAGAGTTCTGGACGTTTGCAAAGTCTAAATGCCCGGGAACAATGTGCAATACTAAGGCAACATCAAATTCTAAGAATTATAATTCTCAGTGTTGGTGTAGACACTAATATAAAAAATGTGAGACGTGTTTTACAAAAATGCAAATACATAACACGAAGAAAGAGGTTTAACTTAAATGGACGTGATGGTTTGAGTTACTATTTTCACGATGTGCGTAAAGAGGGACAATTTTTGGAGTCGTCGGCAAATGGGAGGAGGTAGTGTGATAATTTGGTGCGGCATCGGGTACTATAGTAAAATGGAAATCAAATTTATAACAGGAAAAATGAAGAGCAAAATATATTTAGAAGTGATTAAGGAACAAATGAACGCGTACGTCACCAAAATTGATGGAGAGAAGTTTATTTTTCAACAGGATAATGCCGCGATAGACACTACAAAAGTAGTAAATGGGTACTTTTCACGTGAAAAAATCGCCTTTTAGATTGGCCAGCAAGGTCACTCAACGTTAACATTATTAAAAATTGTTGGAGAAATCATGCTCGTGCTGTATATGGAAATGGCAGACAATTTGGAAACATTACCGAATTAAAATACACGTATTCAAGATGAGTGGGAGAAATTAAAGCAAAAAACGATTAAAAAGCTGTATAAATCTTTGCCAAAGAGAATGATGGCTATTATTAAATGTAAAAGAGGAGCCAAAATATGTTAAGCATTAAATATCATTCGTTGATTTATTGTTGTACATAATTTTATGTTAAATGTGCTATCATTTTGTCCCACTATATTTCCATAGAAATCCCTTCTTTTTTTAATAAAATTATATAGACTAGCGAAATTCAATTCAATTTCATTTGGATATGTTTGTAGAGGTATTTTGCAAGAATGTATAAAAACAAAACCTTGATTGTAATGTTAAATAAATAAAAATTACGTTAACTCTAAACTGTGCTGTCTTTATATCCCGGAGTGTATCATAATGCGTTTGTACTCAGAAATGAATGAAGGTGTTGCGTGAGCTATTATTTACTCTGTCCTGCGCATCACACTAAACAAATAAGTTCCGCAGACTTACCATTTATTCAAGGAACAAACCAACCCACCGCATTTCATTCTTCTTCGTTGTCCCGACAGTTCAACAAAAGTCCAGGATGACCGTACACTCAATCCACGTTGAGTTAGCCTGTAAAAGAAGCAAAGGAATGGAATCAACAAAGAATCGTTCGGCCCTTCATCGGGTTGTTGCAGAGGCGCTCGAGAGGAGGTTGTAAAAGTGGTGTTTTCGGAACTAAATTGCATTTGCATTTTCGAGGCAGGCGCTTCTAGTTTACTTTCGAGTTGCCTGTTTTGTTTCATCGGCCGGCCGTAAGGAAGCCCCTTGAAGTGAAAAAGAAAACATGTCGTGCGCGCGATCGCTGCTGAGAAAACACACAGTAGCCAGAATCGTTGAGACTAACTACTTCATGAAATTACGTGCAGCCCGACCGAGTCCGCGGCAGGCCCCGTTTTCGTGCCTGGAATTCCCTCTAGCATTTTCAAACCCCCACACCTCCATATCGCAGACAACCCCTCGCCCTCTCTACAGCCCACCCACCACTCCCTTCACCTCTCGGTGAAAGCACAGTCGCTTTTTAAAACGAAGGCAGAGAAAGAAATTCGTCGACGGCCAAGAGAATAAATAGTCGCGTTAAACGTAGCGGTTCCGCTGAAAAGGATACGGTGCTCCCGGCACAACCGACCTTTTTCCACTCTTCCTTCCGCCCCCATAATATTCCCGTATACCTCGTTCGTTATTTTGTCGCGAAACCTGCCTGATATTGTATGCTCGTTTCGGGGTTGATTTATCGCCGCGAATAGGCGTATCCCGTACAATTTATTCGCCTTTACAACGAATTTCGAATATATCCTTCGGCAGCAGCATAACTTTTTTATCACTTATGTTCCTATCTAGTCTGGAGTTTTCGACATTACCACTGCCTGTGGTAACTATGTCCGCACGTTACTCTGATGTACAGTCACGGACGTAAAAATAAGACAACACATTACTTTATTAACTGTATTCCTTAGTTTCATAGTGTTTTCATTTATTTGGCTCACTAATTACAACTAAAATATTGCTCCATAGGAATTTATTTTGAAAAACGTATATTTTCAAGACTGCCTTTCATAATTTTTATGTTTTTAATTACAAGAAGAACAATATATTTTCCACACGATTTCTGTGAAAATCAAATAGGAAACAGATAGTTTATCCGTAACTACAGTCCCATTGATTGTTTCGTCGTTATCAATCTTAACGAATGGGTGAATCAAAACTTTGTTTAAAGTGTTTGGAGTTTGGTCTTTAAATAATTTAACTGTAATATATGAAAGGAATGGTAGAGATTTTCATTTAATATTTCGAAAGAGAATATTCAATTCTTCAAACCTTGAATATTCTTCTTGTTCATAAATTTGATGAACAGAGAGGTGACTTATTACCATACAGTCCGCGACAATAGAATAGCACACCCCGTAAAATTTGTTAATTCTTATTTATTAAAGTATAAAAATATAATTTTGAATATGTAGACAGGTACACATAAGTGTTGAACACCAAATAGCGCTAAGTTTCTATATACAAGGATGGTCCTTTTTGTTTCATCTGCAGAAATGTATATATCTTGATAAACCGGTGCGACAAAATAATAGCACATTATTGCAATTAATTAACATTTATGCATACATATGAAGGGAACTCAATATTTAATATTTTGTAGATCCTCCAGAGTTTTTTATAACGGAAATTATTCACTTTGGAATCGACATGAATAATTTTTTTAATCCTTTTCTGCTTCATTCGTTCCCATTCGAGTGCAATGCACT
>CM052082.1:6254737-6296096 GCA_028453745.1 Agapostemon virescens | reverse complement strand
GGTCGAGGAATCGCCTGTTCGAAGGCATATGTTTGCAATATCTTCGACGGGTTAATTAGAAAATCGTTACAATGCCCATTCGAGTGGCACACGAAAAGGCCATATTGCCCTGCAATCGGTACCGGACCAAAAGGTGACCCTTCGACGCGACCGTCGACGGTTTCCAACGACCAGCAGAGCAATTGAGCCATAAAACCATCCAAGCCATTGTGCGCGGATTTTCGAACACTGTTGCGCTAATCCGATGTACGGTCCTTTTTTCAAATAATTAATTAACATCGGCAACCTGAAGGAGAGGCTTCCTCTTCCACCGTGGAGAAACGTTTGAAAAAAATCCTCCCTCTTCAAGTGTAAATTAACGAATGAGATGTGTGCATTATATGGACCATACCCTCAAGTTGTCACACGGACGACACGAAGGGAAGAGGAAACGAACTTCGGAAAATACGATCACTATTGTTTTGACTATCAAGTTGAGCAGAATCAATTTGACTATCGAAGTTTACCACATCGATTTGTTTCGACTTTATCAAGTTCGAGTTGATCCAGATTGGAATCTTTGATCATCGTTCGGGTCAAAAGACAAATAAATTCAACTAACGTTCAAGTCGAATTTAGAATCTCGCGAAATACACCATTGTTTCGGAGTGTATCTTACGTTCTGCTAAAGCTCTATCGTCGCAAGATCTTCCTAACGTTTCGTAACCTGTAACATGGTCCGCCAGAAAACATTAAACTAGCCGTCCAATATTAATTTGGTTGACGGTATTAGTGAAGAAGGAAGAAGAGTTGCGAATCGTTCGTCGCATACTCAGATATCGAGAGAATCGCCACCCATTTTGCATCTTACAAATGCAATCGCGCCAACAGGAACTTACAACTCCGTTCGAATACGCGATCGCAAGAAACTGGACGTTACACCAGCATTGAGGCCGACAACTAAAGATTCTAAAGAACGGAGCATGCTTTGTCTAATTTTGCGAGTTGCACGCGTCAAAAACGGTTTTCTCAAAAATAGCTTCGTCGTTGCTTACCTCACAAACCAGCTCCGACCATTTGCACGCCAAATGTTTTGTTGTACGTGCCGATGGCCGCTACATAATTTAATATAATTTTAGTTTATTTCCCTTATTTTGTTATTTTGCAATCAATGTCAATTTACGTCTTAATAAATATTCTACATATGAAACAATAAGTATATTCACTTGATTCTAACTGCACACATTGTTGATTTCACAAAAACTGTTTCACCGCGGCCAAATTTTTGGTATAGGGAATGTTTCGTTTGTATCGCGAATGGCATGAATATGCTGAAAGTATGTATACAATAAAATTTTATATATGTGAAACGCAATAACCGACAACGAAGTCGTGAAATTGTCATAGAAATCGATAACAGTTTTGAAATCAATATGAAGGATCGTAAAGTAACAGTTATAGAGTCGATATAATGTTAATCTTCAAGGACCAAAACCGAAACTGATATAATCAGAACCCATTTATTTCTAACAGTATTAACAGGAATTTACAATTCCGTGCGAATACGCGACTGCAAAGAACGGGACGTTACAAGTCACATATAATTAAATTAAATATTTGCACCAACCATGCCTCTTATTCACTTATACCGTCACCGAACAATGCCGTTTTTAAACAGATGCATCGAAAATAACTTTACAGTACGAACAGCCATTTGCGAGTTTCAATCTTTTCAATCCGGCCGTTTCTATGTAGCTTGGAAGTCATTGTCCTACTTTAACATACCGATCTACAGCCAGCACGTGTCATTCAGTGTAACAAGCTCGGTGAAATGGTTCGGGATTTTACTCATGATTTACTATAGCTTTGCAGTGCCAAGAACCGTACCATAAAGTTCCAAAGTCGAAGGACCTATTTGTATTGCACGAAATCTGTGCAGAGTAGAAGTTGAACTCGGAACAAAAAGATAGCACACTTTATAATTATAGTAGCTGTTACTTTGTAACAACATCTAGATATACTGCAAAACATACACAACTTTTCGTAGATTTAATTTAGACACCCGACATATTTTCGCCAAGGCATTTGTAGTTTTCCACTGTCGTAACCCGCCGAATCCTCCTGCACATCCAACATCTTTCAAACAGGTGCAAGGAAAACTCAGGAAAACTACCTGTGATCGTCGCTCGACCAACTCACCAGCACGCACTGAGATTCCAAATTCAACCGTCACTAAAACAACTTTTATTTTACTCGCACTCGCTTACTTGTAACAAAAATTGTAAGTGTTAAAACTCGTACCCGAGGTTATTAAAGTGTAACTGTTATTTACAAATAAGATGTGTGTTTTGTAAAACCATTAGCACCACTCTCAAATATTTGATAGAATTACTTTCAATAAATTATTCGCGTACGTCGAACAGTAATTTTTATTTATTTAACATTACAATCAAGGTTCAGTTTTGACACATTCTTGCAAAACACCTCTACAAACATTCACAAATGAAATTGAATTGAATTTCGTCATTCTATACAATTATATTAAAAAAAGAAAGGATTTCTAAGGAAATATAGTGTGACAAAATGATAGGACATTTAACATAAAATTATGTATAACAATGAATCAACGAATGATATTTAATGCTTAATATTTTGTGGCTCTTCTTTTACATTTCATAACAGCCATCATTCACTTTGACAAAGATTTATACAGCTTTTCAATCGTTTTTTCCTTTAATTTCTCCCACTCATCTTGAATACGTGTTTTTAATTCGGTAATGTTCGTAAATTGTCTACCATTTTCATATACAGCACGGGCATGATTTCCCCAACAATTTTTAATAGCGTTAAGGTCGGGTGATCGTGCCGGCCAATTTAACAGGCGATTTTTTTCGCGTGAAAAGTACTCTTTTACTACTTTTGCAGTGTATATCGCGGCATTATCCTGCAAAAAAATAAACTTCTCTCCAGCAATTCTGGTGACGTACGCGTTTATTTGTTCTTTAATCATTTCCAAATACATTTTGCTATTAATTTTTCCTGTTACAAATTTGATTTCCATTTTACCATAGTACCCGATACCGCACCAAATCATCACACCACCACCTCTCATTTGCCGACGACTCCAAAAACTGGTCCCCTTTTCGCTTAACGTGAAAATAGTGAATGAGACAATCAGGTTCATCTAAGTTAAATTTTCTTTCATCCATAAATATTATTCTTCACCATTTCTTTCGAATAATCTTTTCCGCAAAGTGTACTCGATTCATCTTATGTCGTACAGTTAACCAGGGCTTTTTCTTCAATTTTCTTCGTGTTGTAGCAGGGCTAATGGTGGGTAGATAGCGGCCGAGGGATGGATGTTGAGGGGATGGTGTAGCATACGGAATAATCTAGGAATGCGATAAGATATTCTAGGACAAACGGAAATATATTCTTATTAGAGGTTTTACAAATTACAGATTTAAAACGTTTCAATGGCTAACAACGAATATGAATTCAAACAAACAGGTTAGGTTCAATCAAGCAGTTTAAGCTTAATCAAACCAATAGAATCAAACAACGAGAGCAGGTCATCGTATCCCTATGCCCGGTAGGCGGCCGTGACTTCCTCTCGTCCTCTCCTACCGACATGGTAACCGTCGATCCTGTGCGGATTCTACCAAGTGGCCAGGGAAGCTACCAGGAGCAACCCCTGACGATTCTTGCGCTACCGGGCAGCCGTGACTTATTCTCGTCCTCTCCCTTCCCTGTGAGCGGCCGTGACTTACTCTCGTCTTCTCTCACAGGTGTAGCCGGAATTGCTCTAGACAATCGCGGTTCCTCTATTTATACTACGTCGTTGCTGGTCATGAGCGGTTTTGTAAACAATTCGGTATCTAAGCAAAATCGAAACTTCCAGCAGATATCGATCGGTCCAGAACTGGTTTTTAATTGGAAACTGACAGCCCAGAGAATTATCGATTGGCTAATAAACAAATTGGTAACTAAGCGGTTTTCGCGCGTCTCGACGTTTCGATTGGAGACAAGGATGGTCGATGTCTTTTGTCTTCGTCTTTTCTTCGTCTCGTTACAGTGTTATGTATATGCATTTTTGTAGAACACGTCTCAAATTCTTTATATTAGTGTCTGCACCTACAGTTTAAACAGTTTACCTTTCAGTCATCTCAGAATTTAATGCTGCTCTTAGTATCGCAAGTCATTCCGAGTCATTTAGACTTTGCGGACGTCCAGAACTCTTCTTTTTACCATAGTTTTCCGGATTTTTCAGGAAATTCATTATTACTTTTCGACTTCTATTTTGTAGGCATTTTTCTGGTAGAAGGGCCGTAATAGGGGTGGAAGGTCCGAGCGAAGGGGTCGAGTTTATGATGCAGACGCGAGACTTAGTCAATTAACACGTTAAGTGCCGAGCTCGATTTGCTTGCCGTTCCGTTCAGGCCCAGACGCGGCCGTCACCGCTGACGGACGAGCCGAAATATCGGCTTGAGGACCGGAGTTTTCTACCGAGGGCCTTCCTCTCCACTTAGAGAGGAGCCTCATTCTCGCCTTGAAAAAGTACCTGACCTTTTCCAATTGCAATAAACTCTTCTTTGTATTCACATCCTGAATTTTTCCAAAATACCCACTTCTTGCCAGATGATAAGAAAACGAAACGCGAGGCTAAACGATGCCTGGACGTCTAACGAATCCTCATTTGCACAGAAGTCACAGTTCAGTTTCATTCACTATAGTAGATCTACCAGTTTTTTTGTTCATCAAAAATTCAAAGTTTTTTATTGCCCTAAACATGTTGACTAGATCAGAAATTGATACATCGAGCGAATTAATTTTTCCGCCTAGAAATCGTCGGCGCCGTGCTTTGCTCTCATCCGAAGACGATACTTCATTAGAGAATGTTCATATACACAACGATATAGCACAGAATCAATATTATATTCTTTTTTTTTAAGCCATGACTGAACAAAAACCGATGTTGCCTAAGCAAAATATTTACTCTCACATCAGTGCGTAAGGACCAACACGCGCGGTCATATAAGATGAACCTAAAGTCCGCGGCCGGTCCCTGTGGACCGGCGTGGCATTTAACGTGTTAAGGGGCTTAAAGAATCAGTGACAAGTTTCTAATTTAGTCATGAGTCCTCCGAATTTCTTAGTAATGATCACACCATAAAATTCGTTAACCCCAGACAATGCACCCCTTCGGTCTTAACCTTCCCTTGCTCCTCCGTCTTTGAAGGGCGGATATTTTTCGAAAAATGTAGCGATCGGTGACGTAGAGAAAGAACACACTGAAGAATACCTATAAGACATCGCGGGTGTCCGCGGAAGTGAGGGTTAGTATGTAAACAGTGAGCTAGTGAGCTAAGAGTGATCTGATATTTTAACGTTTGCTAAGAATCCCGTTTACAAATCGAGTCCCAGCGTGTCAAACCGATCGTAACTGAATCCTGTAAGTACCCCTAATATATATATGTATATATGTATATTTTCTCCTGTTTTGTTAACCTTGAATATTTGTTATCACTGAATATTGTTCTTCTTCCAAATTTATTACAGTATCAATTTCACACGCGTTCAATCTCTTTCGACGACTCATTTTTTATAATATTTTACCTTTTTTAACAAATATACAGCACAAGATAATATCACGAACTTTATTAACTATATTCCGAGGTTGATGTTCGCAATTTTCGAGCTTCAGCGGAACTGAAAAGCGTAGATTTACTACATGTGTTATCATTTTGTTTCGTTTGCGAACAGTAATATTTAAATTTGGTGTGTTAGAATACCATTGCAGTATATGTTGTCTATGATATTTGGTAAATTACATATACAGACATTCTCTAAATGATCAATGAAAAAAACTGTATATTTTAATCAGTTTTGAAAATATGTAAAAATATAAGGTATGCTGTCCTTTTGTCCAGGAATGTAGGACTTATACGTAAGTACATGACCACAATTGTAGATCTATTTGTAACCGATGGAACGGATCAGACGGAACAATCGGAAAGTTAGCAACCACCCAGTACATCGATCGACGGCCACATTGTTTACAGACCACACGGCGCGGCATGGTGCGTCGTGTCGCGGTGCCAGGAAAATTAGCCGCGCAACCGTGAATCCATGGAATCGTGCTGTGGAAACATTGTTGGGATCACTGCCGCATTAAAACTTAATTAAAGCCATGGTTACAGCTGGACGTATGCGGCCGCGAATTCGATTTCTGAATCTGTATAATCAACGGGACAACGGCGGGACGCATGGTTTCATGCGCGAACCAGCGCGGACGAATAAGCGTTCCGACGTGCACTGAGACAAATTCATCCGGAGTCCAGGTCGTTCCCCCAAGAAATATCTCGTTGCAATTTACAAGCGGGGCAGACGGTAGAGGCGGGAGACAAATTGTAGCGGTTGCAATTTTTCCAAGGTGAGAGGAATAAAGTGGCCCCAGGCGGGAACCGCGCTACCAGCGAGCATTGATTAATTTGAGCCACTCGTGGAGGTCTGATTCGTTTTTCTCGAGGACGACGCGGCAGCGATACTCTCAGTCGGTTTGATACCTGAGACAGTTCCATTCGATTAATAGTTAATGCGCATAGGATTTTCACGAAGTAAAAGCGGCAGCGGAGGATTGACACGCACGGCGGAGACTGTAGAAATACAGGAACGTAAAATCGTCGATTTACTTTAATTTAACATTAGATTTACGAACTGAGCCAATTTACTATATACAATATATGCAATATATATATATATGCGGTCAGTGGATGATTTTACATGTCATAATAAAATCGAAAAAATATGAATAACACTTTTTTCGTTCGACGCCTCGTTTTCGAGAAAATCGAGTTTATAGCTCCGTCGAGTTCTCGTGCTTTAGTATTTGTGGGAAGTAAAATTGGTTGGTCATGATGAGACGTGACGGACAATTCCCACCCAATATCACGCGTATTCGCTGCAGTTTCAAACTCGATTTCCTCGAAAACGAAGCTTCCGATGAAAGAAATTTATTCAATATTCCCTTTTTATTTTTCCATAGGGAACCCTCTTGTGTCCATTTGTACATATCATCTGGCCACACCCTATAAAAGAATTCAAATCGAAGATGGCGATTCGAGTAATAATTATTGAAACAACTCCCGAAACATTGACAAGCTCAAAATTTCTGTATTTTGGACTTCTCTTAGTCGTAAACATACCGCGTAGACTGTTCATTTCCTGAAATGTTGTGTCTATAATAAATAATTTATAAGATTTATTAACTCCTAAATTATACACTTTATATTACTATTTTAACGTTTTCACACGTAGAAACTAATGTCATTGTAGCATGTCCAAAATTCGTGAATTAACACATATCATAAGGTCTGCAATATTTAATAGGCGTTTAAAAGGAGAGACATTGAGAAAAATTCTGGCTGATTTTAATATATCGGCAGAATGAGTTAGAAATATGGTAATGCGTTTAGAAACCAACGATACTACCGAAAATTTTCCGATATCGGGATGGACAAGGAAAGCTACAGTGCGAAAAAATCGCACGATATTGAGAGAGGTACTTAAAAATCGGAATATTTCTGCAAAAGAATTGAAATTTAAATTGAATCTCACTATCATGGTAATAGAAATTCGTATGAGAATAGAATATATATATTTTATGCAATAACACTCTAATTTGCGAAAATTATACAGAAGGAGAGTATAGGAAAGTAAAAATTATAAGTGTAAAGAGAAACATCACCTCCAATCTGTAACTCTGCACTTCATATTGAATTTCGACACGTAAAGAATTTGAATTAATTCTTTTAATAAGTTTCAGAAATGCTTAGAACTACCGAACAATAAATCCAACGATATACATTCTTTTGTAATAATAATGAGACTGCATCTATTAAAACTTCATACAACTCTTATCATAACGTGTACGTCTTTAAAGAATTACATTTGAAAATTTCCGATGAAAACACTTTTATAACTTCAATAATTGCCAAAGAAAAAACTAGGAACTAGTCAAAATGACTGGTGTTAATGAAATGTTGGTACATGTTCATCAAAATTTATATATACATGAACGAAATTAATTAACTCACATTTCTGAATAACTGGTTTTGAATAAATTTGCGAATTAATAATTCAACCCTTAGCATTCCAATGGATTCTCTGAGGCGACACTAAAAATTAGCATACTATTATTTAAAACCAATACTGTAATACTATGTTTGCGTTTAAGAAATCGATAAAACTGAAGTGTAGCACGTACGAAGAGTAGTCATAAATTTTGTGTGCACAAAAGGAAATAAACCATCTAGAATCCGACTATTCTAGGTAAAAAGAATGTTTCGATTTTGGAATTAAAATTGCTTGGAATGCAAACGTTTAGAAAATGGGTTTTAAATACTAAAATATTAATTTTATACATACAAATTATTTAACTACATGCAATCTCAGAATATCTTATACGTTCAATGACCACTATATTTTTTAGAACCATATTAACTAATGAAAAGTAGTGGGTGAAATAAAAAGTTATAACTTATAATTTATTTGGATTTTTATTAGCTTTCCTACTTTGTTCTGTACGTAGCATTGTCTCGTTATTATTATATTATTTTTATACTTACAACACATCAATATTAGTTAAACTGAAAAATTTGTAAAGTCAGTATACATCCTTCTTTCAAGAAAAAAGTTGAAACCTGATTTAACTAGGTTTTTTGATGAAATACTGGATATTGAGAACAATTTTCTTTTTCTTTAAAAAACGATTTTAGTGTGTACCCTCGAAATATACTTTTCTGCAAATACGGAAGTTAGCGATTGAATAAACATTATTAAATAATTTTTAAATATTTGTATAACCTTCCATTCCTTATTTAAATTTCATGGACATAGCGAATCTGAGGTTGGCCTAAAAAGTGGAGTTGAGTTGATCACGAGCAGACAAGAGTTATTCTCGCACCATATCGTGAACGCTTGACACAATTTCAAAGTTAAGCTCGGTTCCATAACATTGGGGGTTGCTTTTTGGGAAACTCTAACTCGGTCAGACAGGACAATACTAGTCCCACCAGTACTGCTGCGATTATACGACTCTTTAGCTGAACATTACAACGCAATACAATTACAATACCACCTGTGTTGCAAACTTGGCAGGATAAGCCAGTCGTGTTCCACTGTCTGTGAATATATTGCATATAACAAAGTATATAAACCGTCAATAAACAATAATATTATTGTTTTATGTAACTTCGAATAAGATCTACTTTCTCACTCCATGCGGAACTAAGAGTCACTTAATATATTACTCTGCTTTAGACTGAAAAAGTCTAGATTGTTTTTTGCAAGTTTTTTTACAAAATGTACAAAATGAAATCTATTGAAGCTATTTTACTGTGATTTTTATTTTAACGTTGTACAAACTACCAATAACACAGATGAGACTAAAATAAAACATGAAATCTTTAATTTTCTATTCAATCTGCCATTAAACGGGGTAATCTTTTAAAAACGGAATAAATTTAAACAAAAATGTTCGTTTTCCATTGGAGAAATTCATTAAAAAAGTATCCTTAGAAAAGAATATTTAATGACTTAAAATCATTAAGCATATTTTTTATTACGTAGATAAAAATTATGTGAAAGTAACAGTAAATTACATAAAAAATTATAGAGAACATGCTACGAAGTTGCTATACGATACCTACACGAATCGAATCGACTTAACAAAAGTAAACCTGACTTACTAAATTGCAAGAAACTGGAATCTGGGGTTTAAAAAACAGATCTGCAAAAGTTTTTGAGATAACATAGTCCTGTCTGGATGGATACAGTTGACACATATTTACAATATATATATTTTTAGTTCTTATGACAAGTTCAGATAAAAACATTCTAAATTCAATATTTACTATTTCTAGTGAACGAATTCGTCTATTGTTCTTGAAAAAATGCAATCCATTTTGTCCACTTTTTAAAAAAGTTACATTATTTTAATAAGTGTATGAAGACTTCTGCGACTGACGGTATAATCTGAATGTAGCATTATTATTGCTATTCGTAAGAAGTCTTTAATGAACTTCTTTTATAGCTTGAAAACCACGCACAAAGTGAAAACAAAAAGCAGTTGAATATCTACCTGCATCCAATAACAAGCAGACTGAAGGTAGATAAACGAAGAACAAAGAAACGGTGAAATGAATTAAAAGAGATGAAAGAACAAAGAAGTGAAATTAAATTTATAGAAAAAAAAATTAAAGTAGAGAAATGTGAGGGAAGAAATAAGAAATAGGTGGAGAATATTGATAATTCATAATATTTTAGTACGTTTATTTGTTAAAAAATAAAAATTTGCGCAAATTAAGATATTGTTGAACGGTCAGTTAACTCGTGTCTTCATGCCCAAACGTTGCTGGCCGGCTACGAGTAAAATCGTCATCGATGTGCTTTTTTCGCATCAGCATCGTTGAATCAGTGCATTCTCGGAGAGTATAGTACAGAGATACAGTACATAACAAAGACATTTGGTTGCGAAATGTTTACGACTGGAAAGTTGGATCGAAAACGAGGCAATGTCTGTGCGAACGACATTTCGGAGGAAAAAACGGTACTTCGGCAGAGCACAGCTGTCCGAAGTCTGCGCAAGTGCTTGGCAGCTGTTTTACAGTCATATTATCCTACATGTCGGCGACGACCATCGACGATCGCGTCCAAGGATCACCTCGCGAACCAATGCCGACTGTAGGGCAGTATGACTGTAAAACAGCTGCGAAGCACTTGCGCAGACTTCGAACAGCCTGCGCTCATTCGAAGTACCGTTTCTCCCTCTCTTTGCCCGTGACATCGACGACTTGAAGTATAGGATTCTTCCTCTACCGTAGATGGACGCGCAAAGAAGATCCTCCTACAGGTTCGAATCATGAGGTGTGCGCCGACTATTTGTTACACTTTGAAATTTCACCTTTCGAAAGTCACGAAGGGACGATAAAACGAACTACGGAAAAATGATAAAAATTTTAATAACTGTCGAACTGCAACGATCATTTTGAAGTGTATGATTGGTAACTACTTTCGGTTTTCAAATAACACCGATGCACAGTGTTTTGATAAATGATAATTAGCTGGACAAAATTCATAACTTTATTTCATAAACAATAGATGTTTGTCGTATGAAGTAATATTACTAATATATTATTAGTATTAATATTTGTCTGGCAATATTACTCCAAAAATATGTTTTACCAAGCGAAACGTATTAGCGTTCAAATTCAAAGTGTATCCCATTTCAAATAGTTCTTATAAGTTTTTCAATGATTGTGATGTATTAAAACGAAACTTAAAAACTGCTTTTACATTGTAATCTGTAACGAAATTATTAAATAACATTACTGAAGATGTCTTGTTGGTCTACAATAAAAATTTCTACCAGCGTTGAATGACCCATTAAAAAGTTTTCAGGTACGTTTGTTTGCTTTAAGTAATACGTCAATTATTTTTATTATGTAAGTTAAATGCGTAATGTATACATACATCTGTTGTTGAAAATATACAGTACATACTACTAAGAGCAAAAAATTTTGTTCCTGGTATTAGAGCAGAATATTGTATATTTTAATATGCAGGAATGAACAATTTTAATTTTGTTTAGAAACAATAATCGCTATTTCACGCAGGAAGGTTTTCGACGTTTGGAAGAGACGTAGTTGTCTTATTGAAATATATAAACATATTTTAAGCAAATCATGTATAGAATTAACACTGACCACTCCAACGGCTCCTTTGAGGCAATACTAAACATTTTCATACTATTATTCAAAACAACTATTACACGACCATAATTGCATTTAATGAATAGTTAAAAATTGAGCTATTCTACGTACAAATAACAGTAATAAATTGAATATGCAAGAAAGGAAATGAACCATGTACAATGTAATTATTCTACGAAAAAGGAATGTCTCGATTTTCGATTGGAATTAAAATTGCTCGGAGTACAAAAGGTTAATATGTTCAGAAATCTAGAGATCTATACAGACTAAAATTTCTTATATTTTCAATCGCATTAATGGAAAATGAAAGAAAAGCGGTCGAAAACATGAAGAATTTCAGAAGACATATACTACACGGCAGGAAGCGGAGGACTTTGTTATTTTTGAAGGTTCTTCAAAAGATGCTTCTCCGACAGCATCTGTATGAAAAGGAACCATTTATTTTTAACTTAATTGAAGGAAGTTTGTCTGCGTGTTCAAAATGATCAAGACTAACATGTTTGAAACTGGTTTATTTCCGAGTTGACAAGTGAAGTATATAGAATCGCGACTGTCGGAAAAATGTCGATTTTTTCTTCGCAATCACAACCGTTGATTTTGTGAGGCGACTCTCCGCCTAAAAGCTTCCCTAATTGGTTATTGTATCAAGTGATCGTTAATCAATAGGGTAGCATTTCTAGGCTCGTACATCTCTACTGTTACTTCCGCCCTTAGCGCGCATTTCGTAGGAACGTTAGGTATCGACGGAAAATTTGACAATGCTGCGGAATTTCCGCCAGGTCCGCGAGATGCATGCCGCGGCTAGTTGTCGGTCTTCGGGCCCTGACCGACGCGACTCCTCGAAAACTCGGGGTTTATGGTACCAGCTGTTCCGTCCGGGTTCAGGAACAGCCTGCTCGAACGCATTCGTTTCCAATGTCTTCGACGGGTTAATTAGAAAATCGTTACAATGTCCATTCGTGTGGCAGACAAAAAGGCCGTATTACCCTGCAATCGGTACCGAGCCGAAAGGTGACCCTTCGAAGCGGGCATCGACGGTCTCCACCGACGAACAGGGCAATTGGGCCATGAAATCATCCGCGCTATTGTGCGCGGATATTCTTCCAAAGTGCCGTCCTTTCTTCCAAAAAATTAATTAACATAGGCAACCTGAATGAGAGGCTTTCTCTTCAACCGTGGAGGAACGTTCGAAGAAAATTCTCTCCCTTCGGCCACACCCACTAGTTGTCACACGAACTACCGAGTCAAGTGCATCGAATCGTTTCGACTTGATCAACTATCGTGCGAGTTGATAGAGACTAGAATCATTGACTATCGTTCGGGCCATAAGACAAATAAATTCGACTAACGTTTGAGTCGCATTTAGAATCTCGTGAAATACACCATTATTTCGGAGTGTATCTTACGTTCTGCTAAAGATCTATCGTCGCGAGATCTTCCTAACATTTCGTAACCTGTAACATGGTCCGCCAGAAAACATTGAACTAGCCGTCCAATATTAATTTGGTCGGCGGCATTGGTAAAGATCGAAGAAGAGTTACGAATCGTTCGTCGCATACTCAGACATCGAGAGAATCGCTACCCGTTTTGCTTCTTACAAACGCAATCGCGCCAACAGGAACTTAGAACTCCGTTGGAATACGCGACCGCAAGGAACGGGACGTTACACCAGCATTGAGGCCGACAACTAAAGATTCTGAAGAACGGAGCATGCTTTCTCAAAAATAGCTTCGTCGTTGCTTACCTCACAAACCAGCCCTGACCATTTCTACGCTAAATGTTTAGTTGTACGTGCCGATGGCCGCTACATAATTTAATATAATTGTAGATTATTTCCACTACTTTGTTATTTTGCAATCAATGTCAATTTACGTCCTAATAAATATTCTACGTATGAAACAATAAGTATATTAACTTGATTCTAACTGAACACATTGTTGATTTCTCAAAAACTGTTTCACTACGGCCAATGCTTTGGTATAGCGAAAGTTTTGTTTGTATCGTCAATGGCATGCATATGCTGAAAATATTGTATAGAATAAAATTTTATACATATGAAACGCAATAATCGACAACGAAGTCGTGAAATTGTCATAGAAATCGATAACAGTTTTGAAATCGATATGTAGGAACATAAAGTAACCTTTATAAAGCTGATATAATGTTAATCCATAAGGACCAACATCGAAACTGATATAATCAAAACCCATTTATTTTTAACAGCAATAACATTAATTCGGTCCCTACATTTGTTTGAAAAACCGAAACCCATATCATTATTTTTAATCCCTGCAGCTAACTCTTGATCGGTGAAATTGTAGCTTCTGGACAGGTTAACCGTTTACAACAAGTTTATACCACTTGTTGACTTTTTAAATATGAACCCAGTATTGATTTTTAAGGAACAATTTGTGACGGTTAAAATCCTTTGGAGATGATTTCAAAGAATATCCAAGACAATATAATACATGTCATAATATAACAACAATATAACATATGTCAAAATGAAAATCGTTCGTGCAGACAAATTGCAATGTCGAAGCAATGACATATTTTTGTTATTAACATTCTAATATACCCCGAGCAACAGCTGAATCCTTTTGGAGGTCGCACAGGAGGATGATTTTGACAACATATGTCAAGATTAATATCCGGTTGACATCTGGAATTTGTGGAGGTGTTTCTAAAATTTGGGGTACATTATAAATGATCCATTGTTTGACAATATGTGCGATATGGTTAGGATCATTGTCCTGCTGAAAATGAAAATCACCAACTAGCGCTATTTATTTAATATTTTATCAATAATGACAAGGTTTTCAACACCGCCGGCTACCATACACCCCCACACAATTATGGACATAGATTTTCAAGGTCCACTTCTCTGTTTGAGTTTTTTCAAATTTTATGACATCCATCCGAGCCAAATATGTTAAACTTGATTTCGTCCAAAAAATAATGCGTTTCCAAAAGTCCTTGTCCTTTCTCGCATACTTTTTAGCGAAATTTAGTATCTCCGATTGTTGATTTTGCTAATAAATGGTTTCTTTCGGGGAATACGACCATGAAAGTTGTTTTCACGCAGGATTCTTCGACAAAGTTCCGGATGAACTTGTTTCCTCAAGCTATCAGCGACTAGCGTAGTAAGTTTTGGGGCCGAAATTATTGGGTCCTTTTTTATTTCACGCAACAATTACATTCTCTTCCCTTTTCATTAATTTCTTCAACTTGAAGAACTCCAGTAGTTTTTAATTTGTTTACCATGTAGAGAATAATAAATTTACTTCTTTCTAATAACTTTACTATTTTGCCATAGCTCTTGCCTCCGTTGTGCCACTTCAATATCAGTTTTCTATCAGTGTTACTAGTTTCGGATTTTTTTGCACATATTATTAACATAAATTTACACTTTTGTTAACACTTGTTGTACTCAACCAATGTTTACAAATTGCCGAATTCAAGGATTGTTTTGTTTATAAGTTTTGTCGTTCGAATACTTTTGTGCCGTCTGTTTAGCCAATGTTGGCGACAAATCTTTCATAAATATTATTTACGTTGTCAATGACATTTCCACTTTAACATGTATAACCGTGATGGATGTATGTTATTACAGGAATAAAAATATTTTGCAATTGTTAATGAGCCTCACATTTTTTAGGCATCAAACTTTTTATTTAAGAGCGTTCGAATATTTTCGTGTCTCGCTGTATGTGCACTCCACTTACCTCAGTATAGGATCAGCTAATGAGCATGTCGTTCGAACGGTAATTCGACATGCTAAGTATTAGCAATAATCGTCTGGCTACGAACTAAGTTCTAGGGTATAGATTGGTTGGGGATTAAAGAGAGATTCGAAAGGGAGAAGAGTGTTATCGGCAAAGAGCTCCGCCGTTTCATTATATCATGCGTAATCGACGACGGAGCGTGACGAGGAGGTGGCAAGGAGGAGCATGGTGGTGCGATAAACGCTTATAGCGTATGCTCAAATATTTTTCCACGGAGCTGTCTCGAGCCCCCTAGCAACGAGCTTCCGACCCGACTTCGATTGTCTCTTTAACTTCCCGAGTGCTGGTAACGGGTCTAGTTACGGTGCATAATGCGGTCGCGTGTGTTTCGAGCTACGGCTCGAAATGAGTGCCCGTGATTGTTCTTGTAAGCCTCTACGACTCGAAAAAATTTGCATTGTTACTCGGTTGACTCGCCATCAGTTAACCTACTCCCAGAACAGAAATGGGAAACCTGTCGGTTCATTACACGATCCGCATTTTTCGATCGGTTTCTGTTGTCTCTTCTTGTTCGACATCTGCTTATTAACCCTTAGCGCTCCGCATGTTTTTGTTCCACTGCCTACCAGCAATTCTGGCACATTTTCACGCTATCGGATAATCTTTAATTTCTCTTTGGTTGTTCGTGATTTATGCGATGGTTTGTTTCTAGTTCGCGATTTCTGTAATTTTCAATTTCTTGTAGTTCGCGCTATCGGGTGATCTTAGACTTCTGTCGGTCTTTGTCGTGTTTTGTCCATCATCGCCTCGGTTTGCTCGCGATTGGTAGAGAGTAGTTTGTGGTAGAGGAATATAGCATTTTTTAATTCGTTGTAGGGGCGATGGAAGGAGTATACCTGAAGGAATGGGAAACTGTCAATGAAGTAATATCGTGATTTATCGCTGGTTGTCTGTCGTTTCGTTGCGTGCATCGCACGTGGCGTCCATCTGTCATAGTAAAAACTGTCTGTGTCTAAAATTGTCTAGACATCTCGCGTCTGGGTCTGTGCTGCAACCAAGTGGTACACTGTCGTTTTTGAGATATGTATGGGTATGCCTCGCCGGAAGAATTAGTGACGGACTTGGGTACGGCTAGAAGTTAAGCATGTTGTTTTCGAAAAGGGAAACAATTCAGCCGTATTTCACTCAACGACAATCGACGCATCGCAGACCCACCCGCAGCGGAAAGGCGACACCAGTTTCGGGGAAAGATCCTTGAACAAATGATCTTTTGCGCAACGTATTACAAGGCTTCGTGGGAAAACGAAATCACGAAATGAGTAGGCGTTGCACAATTTTAGGATTACGCCCTAAACTGGTGATTCGTATCTCATTTATCCCTACGAAAGGAAAAATCATTTTTCAAACTTTGGTAGGGACACACCGAGATGAATTCGGCGGATCCTGAGACCAGAACGATCAGAACCCTTTGAACTGTGAACGTGTACGCACCACAGAACAATTATAACTTTGAACGTGCACGCACTACAAAACAGTTTAGAATCTTTTACAGATCTACAGAACTTTGAACGTATACGAACTACAGAACATTTAGAAATGTCAACCTGTACAGATCTACAGAACAGATTATAACTTTGACCGTGTACACACGATAGAACGTTTTGAACTTTAAACTTTTAGAACTTTAGAACTGTTTGAAACTTTAAACCCTTACAAACAATACACGTATATTTACGAAAGCAAAATACGTTAATCTATTGTTCTAAATTATAGCGTTATTGCCTTAACCAGCCGCAACTCGGACGAAACAAACGTTCGAAACAGTCTGCATGCGATGCTTGTAAAATGGTTGGCTTTTTCGGAGCCGATTGAATTGGTTTATTGCATCCCTTTCGAGCATGTTAATTAATTTGTTATGGGCAGGGTGAGAAACGCGCGACCTTAGGTGATTATCCGATCAACACACCCATTGATTCGCCGATCACATTTTCGGGTACGCCATGACGCACCTCGCCAGCTTATCCTCAGGACTCGTCATCTCAATAGTAAACTATACACCCAAACCATGACACAGATTTTCGGCTACATCATACCTAAACTTCAAAACACCACCACATCACACGAAAATCATCGTTTACCCCTGGAAGAGATAATCTCACTCCGTATGCTAAGCGGCCGTATAAACACCGCCCTTCTTAAAAAATAAAGTAGTTACACATAGTTATACAGTAGCTCACGAAAGTATTCGGACACTCTTTAAATCTAAATAACTTTTTCAGAATTGAACCAAACGACTTGACTTTTCTGGAGCAACTAGAAGCATTGATTTACTAAATGATATGCAAAAATAATTGTGACATAATTCTAATTGGTAGAAATTTAAAATATGTGTTTATCAGAACTGTGTTAGTTATACACAAAAATCGATTGACACGGGAAAGAGTGACACACGTCGAAAGATGTAAGAATTTCTGGAGTTTAAGCAGAAACTGACCAAAAATCGTGAAATACTGCGATTTTCATAATTTTCGATGGCATGTAGCTCGTGTGTATGTGGATCGATTTCAATGAATTTTTCTGCATGTGTATAACTATCATAGATCCGCCAGATGCATCTTTAAAAGTTTTAGTACGTGGCTCAAATATAAAATATTTAAAAAGTTTCTTTTTTATTGGTCATTTAATTCATACCAATCCCAATATTTACAAAATTCATTTTGCACATCATTTATTAAATCAATGAAACTAATTGCACAAGAAAATTCAAGACGTTTGGTCCAATCTTAAAAAAGTTATTTAGGTTCGAAGCGTGTCCGAATACTTTTGTGAGCCACGGTAAGTCGTGTCAAGTAAAGTGTTTTCACGAAGTACGGGACAATTAGCCTGTTCCACGGATCGATTAATTGTTCTTGCGATTACTTTCCACGAGATAGTATTTGTACCGTCCTGTTCTTCGCGGTCACGTATTCGAACAGAGTTGTAAGTTCTTGTTAAGACGACTGCGTTTGCAAGACACAAAACGGGTGGCGATTCTCGATATCTGAGTATGCGACGAGCGATTCGCAACTCTTCTTTGATCTTCACCAACGCCGTCGACCAAATTAATATTGGACGGCTAGTTCAATGTTTTCCAGCGGACCGTGTTACAGGGTATGAAAAGTTAGGAAGACCTTGCGACGATAGATCTTTATCAGAATGTAAGATACACTCCGAAACGATGGTGTATTTCGCGAACGTTAGTCGAATTTATTTATCTTATGACCCTAACGATGATTAAAGATTCGAGTCTCGATCAACTCGCACGATAGTTGATCAAGTCGAAACGATTCGATGCGGTTGACTCGGTAGTCAAATTGATTATGTTCGACTCGATAATCAAAATGATTTTGATTAGAAGCCTCTCTTAGAAGCCTCTCCTTCAGGTTGCCGATGTTAATTAATTTTTTGGAAGAATGGACGGCACTTCGGAAGAATATCTGCGCACAATGGCGCGGATGGTTTCATGGTCGAATTGCTCTGCTCGTCGGTGGAGACTATCGACGGCCGCGTCGAAGGTTCACCTTTCGGCCCGGTACAGATTGCAGGGAAATACGGCCTTTTTGTGTGCCACTCGAATGGGCATTGTAACGATTTTGTAATTAAGCCGTCGAAGACATTGCAAACAAATGCCTTCGAACAAGCCGTTCCTCGACCCGAACAGAACAGTATTTTCTAAATCGTCTAGATCATAGTGACACTGTTGCAACAGAATTCGTTAGATACGAGCAATGTGTTTGAACAATTGTATTTACAAAGTTCACAGAAAAATTAGTACAAATGTAAATTAACATTACAACTACCGAACAATAAATCCAACAATATACGTTGATTTGTAATAATAATGAGACTGCATCTATTAAAATTTCATAAAATTCTTATTGTAACATGTACGTCATTAAAGAAGTACATCCGAAAATTTCTGATGAAAACATTTTTATAACTTCAGTAATTGCGAAAGAAGAAAGCTAGGGACCAGTCAAAATTACTGGTTTGGCAGTTCTAGTGTAAAAAGGACCGAGTCTATTGGACTTGTTTAGTTTCACTAATATCCACTCCGAAACGTAGCAGTGTTTTATCAAACTCTTTTAGAGAAATTTCAGTACATTTTTCTAGAAGCTGCGTACCGTTGCTGTTCATTTGGCTTCACTGTTTGCACTATTTCTGTTTCTAGTAGGTATATAGAAGCTGTTAAGAAAAGGGTGGATACATTCAGCCAGAGAAGCGATACAAAAAATAAAAGTTTGATCGAACGAAACCAGTCTGCAACTCGTGTGGAAAGGGTGCCGCCACTTTCGTGGTGTTTCATTTTTCAAAAGTGGAACTCCGGCACAATAGAAATTCTCTTGGACAATACAAATTTTCCTCGGAGCATTTTTCTTGCGGACTGCCATAGAAATGAAACTATGTCAAATGTGTCACCGTGCGGATTCATAAGGAGAGCAATCAAAGTATGATAATAAAAAGCGGTATCCTACCTTAGATTTTATAATTCACTATAATATCTGATAGCCTTAATTTTCTGTACGACATAAAATTACGAATAGTATATTATAAATATTTAGTAACTGCATGATACAATTTTACTGTGCGTAACGTAGCAGTAATTGAACGAGATACTTTGTCGATGTAGCTGTGTTAATATTAATCAAAAGTATTCAATTTTCTAGGATCCTTTTGATTGATCATTAATTCTATACGCCATACTATTTTGTTGTATTTTTTGTAAATGCTAAATTTACAGAGTGGCACGTACCAAATGAACAATAAAAATATTAAACTTTAACATAATTGCCTTTCTTAGAATTCAACAGTCTACCATTTTACTAAAATATTTAATAATCGTTTTTACCAAAAATACTTTATTGGAATTGTGGTAATAAAATAATTTATTGCAAGCATATGGCAATAGTGGCAGAAATTTCTGAAGACCGTAAATTTTTAGAATTTCGGAATTTTTAAGCAATCTTGTAATGTAATGATAGAATTATGATAGTTGCAACGAATTTTCTGTGGTTATGATATTGTATTATATTATGATACATTGTAAACAAATGCCTTTAAACAGGCTGTTCCTTGACCCGAACGGAACAGAGTTACTTTCAATAAACTATTCACGCGTGCTGAACAGAATGTAATAATATGAAAACTGTTTTGAATAATGATCTGTCAAATGACTTGTTAGTTAATAAAAATGATTTATTTTTTTACAGTTGTTGAAATTTACTGAAAGTTATTAGAAGTTACACGAAAACCTTTCAAATAAACCTCTTCATTGAAGCACACATGTTAACATAAACGATTGTATGAAATTTGAATGAATGCAACCTTACCATTGTCACAAAGCTGTGTATATTAACACTTTGTTGACCGGCAATTTTACACAGAAACTATGGCATGTCACCGGCTATTATTTTGTAATTGAATATGGAAGTAAAATAAAACATTCTAAATAAACTCCAATAAATTTTATTTATACTGAATGAAATGAAATTAAACTTTGGATATATTTTTTATATAACTTTTAAAATTTTTGTTTGGTATGATAAACTGTATGGCAATCGCCTACGTGTAATGGTATACAAGTTTTGCAGATATATCTCGTTTCGCTGCGTTTCCTTTTGAATAGCATACTCTACACCTTCTAGTTGGATTTGTTTTTACGCCAGTGAATAATTCATTATAACTTCATTATAACGTTATAACGTTATATATTCATTATATATTCATTATATATGTATTATTTCTATAAGTTTATATATTCATTACTTATATACGTTATATATTCATTATAACGTATAATTTATTGAAACTTTCTTCACCGTTACGTTCCGTCATGGTTGAAATTTTTTAATTACTTAAATTGTGATAAAAACCTAAATACCAAGAAAAGTATTTTGTTTATTACAAAGCGGGCACGACTAAACACAATGCGTAAAGCTTTTGCAATATTCTATATCGCCCTGGGTTTCATAAATTGAAATAGATAATGCAAGTGCAATGACGAGTTAACTCATCATCAGTCAACAACGTTTGAGCATGAAAAGACGAGTTAACTCGTCACCGGTCAGCAATGTGTTAATATAGTTTCGTGTTCGGTAGTTCTTGGGCAAAAAAAGAATCCACCTGCAACGATTGCGTTAATATGAAATGCAGGTTTCCTGTAATTAAGATATTCTAGTCTAAGTCACGGAAGAAATATTTTAGCTAGCTCGTTCGAAAGAGAGGCAACGCGACCCCGGCTTCGGCTTATAATGCGGCCGGGCCACGTACACGCATGCAACAGAACTCAGAATGAGTATTGCAACTCTTCTTGTAATCTCCGTCGGCGGCCGGGGCTGAATTTGCATCACGAGACAATAGCGCGCGGCTAGAAGTTTCCCCGTGTACTTTCCGTTTGCGTACACGTTAGCGGGCGAAAAAGTAGGCCGGGCCCGCAAAAATGAATGGTTCCTTTGTCATTTAAATGTAATCGCTTCCAGTTCCTCTCTGGACACGACAGTGGCCAAAGGAAATCGCATCCGCGCAAGGAATTGCACAAAATGAGCTGCAATTTTCTTCGCTAATGTTACGAAACCAGACTGTAATTTGTTTTTTCTTTTTTTTTCAAATTAAATGTCCATTGTGCTGCTCGAAAATATGTGCTTTCGTTTGAAACGTACGGCTTAGCCCTTTCTCAGAGGAATACAACTTGTGAATGATTTGGACGTTCTTCGATATTGCGGCTTCGTTCGTAAAAACAGTCAGCAGTCTGAATTGTAACATAAAAATAATTCAATGTATAATATTGGATAGTCGGAAAAGTATTCAGATATTTGTCGCTAGATGTTGTTTAGAGTCATATATCGGGCAACGCTAATCAAATTGCGTCATGTTGATGCGCATTTCAAAGGTAACATTTCAATCTACAATTTGCATGAAGACAGTTTTGTATTCCGTTAATTGTGTCGAAAGTAATATTAGATTGAAAATGAGTGAAATTTCTAAAAAAATTCGCCATGTTTTGCAATTTTACTACGGAAAAGGCAAAAACACTGAATAAACTCGGGAAAAAATTTTTGGTGTTTACGGTCAAGATGCTTTATCAAATGCAACAGCATGTAGATGGTTTGTTCGCTTCTGTTATGGAAATTTCGATATTAAAGGTGCACCTTGGTCTGATTGACTAATTACTAAAAAAATCGACGAAATAATGCAAATGGTTGAGCAAGATCGGCATATAAGCAGTCATGAGATTGCTAAGGAACTAAACATTCACCGTTGAACCGTTTCGGATCATTTGCAGAAAGCCGGATATAAAAAAAAACCCAATGTTTGGGTGCCTCGTGATTTAGCAGAGAAAAATTCGATGGATCGAGTTTCCATCTGCGAATCATTGCTCAAACGTAATGATATCGAAACATTTTTTAAAAGATTGATAACGGGCGATGAAAAATGGATCACATACGACAATGTGCGAAAAAGATCGTGGACAAAGGCCGGTGAATCATCACAAACGGTAGCAAAACCAGGATTGACGCCAAGAAAGGTGATGCAGCGTGTTTGGTGTGATTGAAAGGGAATAGTCCATTATGAAGTGTTACCGCTTGGTCAAACGATTGATTCTAATCTTTACTGTCAACAATTAACCAGATTACAGCAATCGATTAAAAAAAGCAGACCAGAATTGATTAACAGAAAAGGGATTGTGTACTATCATGACAACGTCAGACCACACAAAAGTTTGATGACTCTATAAAAATTGAGAGAGCTTGGCTAGGAAGTTTTGATGCATCCGCCGTATAACCCAGACCTTGCACCATCAGATTATCGCTTGTTTCAAAGTTTCATTCAATTATGATGAATGGGATACATAAAGCTTGTTGATTTTCTAACGTTATGATCTATTAGGAATGAACATAAGTAGTAAATTATTTGGAAAGAATTTCTCACCGAACGGCAGTTTATGAATTTATAGCTAACAAATGTGGCAGGAGTCGTCAAGGACGAAATCTCTCATTCGAGAAAAGTTGCAAGAGATCAGGTCAAGGGAAACCGAGGATGACTCGGGGTAGGTTATTCCCGGGCACGTCTGCAAGACGTAGACACCAATTTAAAAATCTTGGCGGCTCCACCACCACCATCACCTCCACCAATTATGAATTACAAAAAGGCAGACAATTTGGGAAACGGGGCTGCCGCGATCGGCAAAGCAGCCAGTTGGAATTTAGCAACAGTCGCTGTTGAAGCTCGCCTCTTGAATCTAGCATAGTTTCAAACATTTACAAAGTACAACCATACTGTTTTTACCTGCCGACGCCCACCACCGACCGGTAAAACCCACGCTCCCACTACCCTTAATGCTCCAGATAAAGGACAAAAATAAAGCACCACCATTGGCCAATACTTGGTCACCCAAAGTAGTACACAAGCAGCCAATGTATTCATACACATCAGATCCGATCAGTCGGCTCACGCTGACGCTTGTACACCTCAAGTGCGCAGAATAAACTTCTATCCAAAAACACAAGCTTCTGGTCGAGTCTCACATTTCAATTTTTACGCTCCTTCTCATTAATTTGCGCTGGATTGAGTACGTGCTCTTACACAGCATCGCACTTGAGCGACCACCTCCCCGAACCGCGGGACGGACGCCTCAACAATCGCGTTTGAGTACAAAACATACATATAATCGCCGTACATATCATAATCATAAATTTATAATACTGAAAATAAAATCTTGCATCAACCACAGTTGATGCCTAAAATTACAACGGTATTTTTCTTTACATTTCGGACGATGAATATTCTGAAGAAAATGATCTATCAGAGAAACTTAATTTTCGGGTTTCGAAAAACACTCAAAGAATTTGCTAGGTAATTCCAACGTATGGGTGTACGTTTCTAGCGGGGCAGCATGATTGATCAAATATTTGTCGAGATATTATGTTGCATATCGATTTGCAAAAAGGCTTCTGAAGTTTCTGGTAGAAAACATTGAACGTTGTTAAAATTTTGTCGCTAATTAGCATATCGAGGTCCGTATAATTGACTCGCTGTTTGTTCGTGAAACTAGTTTCGTTTGTTTTGTTGCAGCCTGTGATCAGCACAAACCCCTTTTATGCTGATCTCGGTCAATCGCCTGTTATCGTACGAAATCAAAGTATTGTTTGATAAACAGAATGAAAATAAAGGTTGGCCAGCAGTGAAATTTATAATACTGAAAATAAAATCTTGCGTTGAAGTTCTCTGTTGTTATGCAACGATTGCAGGCAGGTTCGCGCCAGTGTAAAGATGTTTGCAACTAATCACCATGCACCAGAATTCTAAGTGTCCATCCCATTTTACGTCTGTCTATCTAAACATCTTTCCAGTACATTTATTTTTAATGTGCCTATTTATTGTATGTGATGGATTTGTAAGATGTCTCGAACCTTGTATGTGTTTGCAGGACTTGTGTCGACTAAAGAATAAATGCTCGAAGGACCAGGTTCAAAAAATCGTATTTAAATCGCTTCTAGAACGAAACTTCAACAATAATGTAATAAATTAAGTGTAACCAACTGTGCAACAAAACAGTATGAGTGAATAACTAAGATGCAATGTCCAAGATGCCATAGGAGCAATGATAACTAAGATTCAATGTCCAAAATGCCACAGGAACAATGAGAACTCAAATTCAATGTCCATGGTGAGATATGTGTTTGAGTAACAAGTCGTAACCGAACCTAGCAACACAGCAATTTCTTCTTCTGAATCACTGTACAGATTTCTAGTTTACAATAAATTCTACTAAATATTCCCGTGAAGAATCGTGACTCTTTCTCGGCCAAATCGTACAGTCCAATGATACGAAAGATTCAACGAAATAATCGCTATACTAAAATTTCATGTTAATTTATAATTGTTTCAGTTTCGTTAACCAAATTACTTTGACTTTGATTTTTTCGTGGATTATGATTAATACGACAATCGACGTGTTAATGAAATTTCTAGTTTTGAGCGGTTATTGCGTTAGATAATTCACATTGGATAGTTTGTTTCGATAGACATTGAAATTACTACAGAAGGTATGATATTGTTTAATTGACTGTTTAATTGTTTGAATAATTCAATAGAAATTGTACCGAGCATGATAACGTCAGTGAGCTACAATGAGCGAATTATTGGTTTCATACTGGTTGCGTTGTAACTAAATTTCCAAACTTGTATGCATAACATGCAGATATGTACATGCCGAGTTGTTCCATTCCATCGTTGATGGATCCCTGTAAATAGTTTTATGGAATATCCTGTATTGTAACTGAAGATATGATGATATAACTTTAATGAAATATGTTCGACCATTTGTAAATAATAATTAACAGAATATATTTTTCACGCTAAAGTTTTCAGAAGCTGTTACAATCATTGTTTTTGTAACAAAGTCTTCCACTCGAAATAGTAGTTTAAATATCTAAAAATATGGAACACCCATGAAGATATAATTAAAAATACTTTATATAATTCATATTGATTTCTTAAATATAGAGATTTTGGCGCATCGTGTTTAAAACGAAATAGATTTACTTTTTGGAACGGTGCAATATTTTAATACTGTTACGTTTTAACAACATTTACAATCGGAACCGTTTTTACGTCGTCTTAAAAGAAACCTTAACCTTCATTAGGATTATTGTTTATTACTCACAGGAAACAGCACGTGGAAAGAAATTAATTTTAAGATTTTAGAACATACCCGACCTGCTTTCTTTTGCAGCTCTTTCGAAGGCTAACAATTACATTAGATCTGGTAAACTCAACATGTTTTTCGAAGCCTGTTGTAAGACTTTAGTCACCATGATTGCTATCCCAACCAACGTTCTTCGTGCCTCCTACCGTAAGCCGCAACTTGAAGACGACCAAATCAAAAGCGGATGTTTCATGTTTCGGAGAAAAATATAAACGACCAATTAAACAATTGTCCATCGACACGGCGACATCCAATCCGTGTATCCACCCCCAAAAATACGCCCATCTCCAATTTGTGAATTTCTTACGAAACAGAGAAGAATATTGTTTCCTTGATATATTCAATATAAATTCAACCGTCTGTCAAACAACTTTAACTTCGTTAAAATATTAAAGTTTAGTTTTTATTTGTAACAATGTGTGTTTTACTAGGAGTACACATACGTAATCAATTATTTGAAAAGACGTTTTTTGCCTTTACTTCTGTACCGATCGTTGAAGAGGAAACACGTATCTTTTACAGTTTTCCGTAAAGCAGCCTGTGTTCTAAATACTCTAAGAAGTATACATTTTGTACTGCTCTGTAATCAAATGCCGGCGTTCGTACCTTCCAGGGATCATATTCGTTATTGCATACTTTTTCATTTTCATGCGGGATTTAATGCAACGGCAATAACAACAAAATTTGCGATATTTATTTAAATGTATTGAACAATTGTCAACAAGTATCAACCGTGGTTCGGGAGATATATTGCTGGTGATTATAACCTCTCAAAGTGGAAATATTTGGAGTCACATTTTGCTTCACGGACCCTACATTTCCATAAGAAGGTGATTGAAAATTTGCAGGAAAAATTGCAAACTGCTCTTGATAATGATGGAGATCATATAATCGATTATAAATAAAAACTTGATTTTACTACAAAATTTGTTTCAGATTTCAAAATAATTTATTATTTATGGGTACCCCTAATATTGCTGCAGAAAAATTACGGCGACTGTTCCGTTGACCGTAGAAGAGGGAGTATATTGTACACAAATTCAGTAAAAAATTGTGGAAAATACCTATTCCTAGAACAATTTTTAAATCAATGCAATTTTTACAAACTGAATTAATAATGTAATCATTATTTTTGTAGTATTGACACTAGAACTACCGATCAATAAATCCAATGATATACATTTCTTCGTGATAGTAACAAGTCTGCATCTATTCACACTTCATAGAATTCTTATTATGACGTGTACGTCATTAAAAAACTACATTCGAAAATTTATGATGAAAACATTTTTATAACTTCAATAATTGCGAAAGAAATAAGCAGGGATTGGTTATTTTAACCGGTTTGGTAATTATAGTGTTAATAAAGGAAAACTTGTTATTATTAATGTATTATGCTCCAGGTCCAGCTGCTCGTTACCCATCAGACTGTCGTCTTTTCAAATTATTCGTCGTACTGTTCAGTCAGAGATTCCTACTCGTCGAGCAATGTGTACAATCTCGCAATTTAGGGTAAAAGCTCTATCCTTGTTCCAACAATAAATGCGAGTCGGCCAGTTGCACGATGCGAATCGAAACGACGCAGTATCGATTCTTGATTACTAAATTGTTGATCTAGTCGCTAAAGATCGTGCACATGTCAAACTTCTTCTGGACTTAGTTGCTTTTTGTTATTTCTTATTAAGCTTCTATGTATTCCTGGAATTAATGCGTATTTCCCTACTGTTTCTTAACCCCTTTCCATGCCATTTTCCTTACAACTAAAATTATTATAACATCTTAATCATTAAAAATGTTACAGAACAGAGACGAGAATTTATATCTTTTATACTGCTACATCTACTTCGATGCTTAAATATTGATTACAAATCAACAACATTTGATTTCATCTAAAAAGAAAGACATAATATTTATATTTGTTAGACTCTATTTAAAATCTTCAACAAGAGTCTGATTCGTTATAATATGGCAAGGGGATAAACATGTGTAGCGTAGCTAACATTTGGTAGACACCATGCGTGTATAATATAAAGAAGATCAACAACAAAATTATTAGAATAACGTAGAAATACTGCTTAGTGTACCAGTTATATGAACAATTGAAATATCGGCGCATTGTGAATAAAATCATGTTAACCCTTTACACTCGAAGCTGTTTTAACTAGAAAATTAAAACATTTCTTTTGACCTAAGTTTTTGTCATTCTACATGAATTATTTCAACTTGCGTATATGAAGTTTTTTTACTGTTACTCATCCTTACAAGCGTTAAATTTTTATCAATCGCTTAGATATAAAGATAACGATACTAAAATTGTTTTAAATAATAATATGGCTATTTTTCGTGGCGCCTCAGAGTCGCCACTCGAGTGCTAAGGATTAATATCCATCAGATGGACAATTTTGGTGATTTTATGGCTAAATCCATAAAAATCTTAATGTAACAATTTTAGTTTACATATTTTTAGACTTACTCCTTCGAAATTAGCCCTCCAAGTACTGGAACATGCTGTCTTATACCGAAGCCAATTTTGACTCCTACCGACATTTCATTAATACAGGCGCGTCCATAGTTCCTCGAGGTTCGCTCATGTATATAATCCAACAAGCTGATGGTCGCTCAAGACTTGAGGTCCTCACAAACATTACACTAATACGTGGCGGTTTGAACATTCATCGCTACCCATGCATATTGCGTGCAGCGTTTTCGTTGTAGATATAAGGAAATATATAATATACATAGTATTATACATTTACATATTATATATATATACACATATATTTTATAACATATATATGTGGAAGCGCGAGCGTTCCCTCCGCGAAGGCGTCTTGATGCAACGTTTCGGAACGTTGCGATCGTTCCCGCCATAGAGACTAATCGACGATTCGGGAAGATTCGAGAATTGTGGAGCCCGTTGAAATCATCGAAGATTCGAGAACTCGGAAAAACAAATAGAACGCACGGAGGCGCCGAGCCTCGCGTTCTTTGTCGCCGAACCACGTCAGTGATTGATTGTACGTTGATCATATTTTCTGGACATTTTACATTAAAGCTTTGTTTTATTGAACAATTTGTTAGCCCGTTACCCGTCTCAAAGCTGCATATATTATTTCTTTTATCATTTAAACCAATCGCAGTTTCTAAAAAAATGTTCACATATTGTCTAATAGAGAAGTGAACCGTTTACTGCACAAATCGATTAACACCACTTTTTGAAAAATCTTAAATTTAAGTATCAAATCACTTGGTACAGTCATAACTTTTTATATTTATAATAACTTTTCCTAATAATTCAGATTAAAACCATTAATTAAAATCAAATTAAAAAATTAAAAAAAAAAATTTGTTGACCAGATCGTATTATGGTTGAATTATTATTGTAGGATGTGAGAAGCGGGCCTGCGTGGAGAGAGGGGGGGGGGGGGGGGGGATTAGGAATGAGTGGTGCGGTGTATGTGCATTATAGAATATAAGGAGGTCCCGAGGAGGCCTCGTTCTCATTCATCTCATTCGATTCTTTTCCTGTGTGGTTGTCCTGTGTGGCTATCGAGTGGGATGTACTCGTTGCATTCTATGTAAGCGCGATCCTGTGTGGATCCGTTAATAGTACAATTGTGTGGTGTGTTGCGTGACACTGTCTGTCTACCCAACGCGTTCAGCCAAAATATATATAGAGTTCAGTCAAAATCCCACATTATAAACAATTATTTCAATTTGTCAGTGGTTTTAAAAAAATAAAATTAAACCGTTATAATCGAGATGAGCGAATCTAATAATAACGTGGATGTGCACAATAGTAAATCATTTGATGGTTCTTCAATACGATTTATCAACAAAAAGTCTGGCTCCAGAAAATGTTTATGGTTATTTTCGGATTTTTCTGATTGCGACAGTAAAGATATTGCAACAAACACATTGATTGGGAGTAAAAGAAATTGCTATCCTAATAACACTGTCCAACACGAAAAAAATTTTGCAATACCTGTTGAATGATTCTTATACACTTTGTCATCCTAAAACCAAATCCGCAAGTAGAATTGCTCCATCACCCAACGTTTTCGAAAAATTTTGATTTTTGTAAAAATGCATGATTTTGATAAAAAATGACGTGGTACGCAAAAACTAAACACGCGAGAAAGTTCAACTTTGAGTCAGGAGATAGAGGGGACTCTCCTCTATACATCCATATAGACAATTATTTTTTTTAATATGTACTCCCTAATAGTTGTAAATGGTTGTTAAAGTTTGAAAATGTGCCGACGCGGATACTTTATACGCTCTATTTTTGTATTTATGTCAAAAATCCTTTATCTAGCAGAAATTTACTATACAGGAATGCATTCTACAGACATTTCTGGTAGAGAAACCATTCACGAAAAGTATTTGCTTCCCTTAATATACGAGAACGATCAGAAAATATTCATTGACAGCTTGTGCGCGACGCGTTCGCGCCTGACGACCATTGCAGCCTTTTCTCGACTCGCCAGGGCCGTCGCTATGCGTAGTCGACGTTGCTACTACTCAAGTATGTCTTTGCTTACTATGCTTAATTACATACATTTTTTTGTGTCTTTTTGCGAGCCAATCATAATAAAAAATTATAAAAATACGAGTTATATTCACATTTCATTATGGAAATGCTTAATAAAGAAAATTGAATACGAAAACTTTAATATAAAAAATTTAAAATAAATGTTTTTGCTCCATATTAAATCGATAAAATGTTGCGGAAGTGTATAAATCAGCTGGACTGTTTTATTATATTTATGACGAAATTATTTAAAAATGAAAACAAGGAATACAATTCTAGCATTAATCTTTCATCAAGATATTTCAACAATCGAAAAGCCTTACAATGGAAAAGACTTCTGTGCAATGCTTGTTGAATACTGTTCGACACTTATTACTGAAAATTGGGATACCAGGAACAAGCGTCAAGCAAAGCGGAAACATTTCTAAATTTGTTTACATCAGAAATAGGTAAGTTTTTGTATTCAATTTTCTTTATTAAGCATTTCCATAATGAAATCTGAATATAACTCATATTTTTATAATTTTTTATTACGATTGGCACCCAAAAAGACAAAAAAAAATGTATGTAATTAAGCATAGTCGTACTGCAATGGTCGTCTGGCGCGAACGCGTCGCGCACAAGCTGTCAATGAATATTTTCTGATCCTTCTCGTATATTAAGGGAAGCAAATACTTTTCGTGAATGGTTTCTTTACCAGAAATGTCTGTAGAATGCATTCCTGTATAGTAAATTCCTGCTAGATAAAGGATTTTTTACATAAATACAAAAATAGAGCGTATCAAGTACCCGCGTCGGCACATTTTCAAATTTTAACAACCATTTACAACTATTAGGGAGTACATAAAAATATAATTGTCTATATGGATGTATAGAGGAGAGTCCCCTCTATCTCCTGACTCAAAGTTGAACTTTCTCGCGTGTTTAGTTTTTGCGTACCACGTCATTTTTTATCAAAATCATGCATTTTTACAAAAATCAAAATTTTTCGAAAACGTTGGGTGATGGAGCAATTCTACTTGCGGATTTGGTTTTAGGATGACAGAGTGTATAAGAATCATCCAACAGGTATTGCAAAACTCGAAAAAAGTTTGGTTTTGTTGGACAGTGTAATTGGGCCTCGAATTTACAAAAGCTCAAAAGAACAAAAGGTTTGGCATACCGGAATAGAGGAGGAAATTCAATACCTGCAAAAACGAAGTGCAATTAAAAAATTTTCCGGATGAGAGAGAGGTCACCATAAAGGCATTTTATAGTTTACATAGCCAAATTGACCAAAATATTTTCTTAAGAGGTTGTGTATTAAAGTTAAAGAAATAAAGAGAATACGACCCTCGAATAACACTAAAGAACCAAGATCACATTCTTTTACACATTATTTTCGGAAAGACAGACATGATATTCCCGTTTGCAAAAAAAATTTAGAAACACTTATCGGGCGAGAGACGGGCAGATATGTAAATGTTATTCTAAAGAACAAGTTACGTTTCTGGTGGATCAGCGCAAAGGCCATTTTTTTCTAACTAACTTAACTTAACTTAATAACTCTTTCACTATTCTTTATGATGCATTTTATGTATTGTTCGATGAAAGCTACATCTGTATTTATGCATTCTACAATATTTATTTGAGTTCATATTATATAGGGAATTTTAAAAAACAATGCACATTACTTCATCGTATTTCTCTACTTTTTGTTTTATGAAGTTAATCGAGTTGTGCAATGAACAACTCAATTGTCTAATAGATCGTCCTCCTGGCATAAAAAAATTCAAGTTGCTTGGTGCAATTTTACACAAGTTATCTCGTTCTAAAGCGTCCAAAAATTTTTGCAGCCATCTGTATAGACTTACCGTAGGTACCATACAAAAACTCAAAGATTTTATATCTTGTAATGGATGCTTTCGTCATTACTATGTTTTATAACAAATGCAGTTCGTATGCTGTTTTATGATAAATATTATTTGAATGATGACCACAGCGTTCGGATATGAATCTAATCGAGAAGCTATAGAATTTATTGCAAACTGAAGTATTATTGAATATCGACGTATCCTCGAATATCGTAAATTCCGTGTCGCTTACTTACAACAATATTAATAACAATAGCTTAATGTAATCAATTGATTCGCAAATTGATCCTATGTTTATTGTTGAGGCGTCAGTCCCACGGTTTGGGGAGGCGGTCGCTAAAGTACGATTCCTTGTAAGAGCCCGTATTCGCTCCATCGCAAATTAATGAGAAGGAGCGTGAAAATTGAAATGTGAGACCCGAGCAGAAGCTTGTATTTTTCGATAGAAGTTTATTCTGCGTATTTGAAATGTACAAGCGTCAGCGTGAGCCGACCGATCGGATCTGATTTGTATGGATACATTGGCTGCTTATACATATACTACTTTCGGTGACCAAGTATTGGTTAATGGTGGTGCTTCATTTTTGTCCTTTATCTGGAGCATTAAGGGTAGTGGGAGCGTGGGTTTTCCCGGTCGGTGGTGGGCGTCGGCAGGTAAAAACAGTATGGTGTTGTACTTTGTAAATGTTCGAAGCTATGCTAAATTCAAGAGGCGAGCTTCAACATTTATAAAAAGCATCTCAAATATTATGCCATAATTGGCCGGGCGTTGTTTCTACATGCGAAAATATGTCGAAAAAGCAGTAATATTTTTCCATTTAAGCTTTAGTTTTCCAAAAAAATAACTTTTAAATCCTGTTATCACTGTTATTTTACTTTTGCAAAAAATATCAATTATTACCTTTGTAGCGGCCATCGGCACGTACAATTAACAACATTTGGCGTGCAAATGGTCGAGCGAGTTTATGGAACCCGTTGTCCCACAGCTGTTTTTGAGAAAGCCGTTAGCCGTCTTAGCAGTTTTGTTATGGCACGTATTGGCCTTTAGATTTTTACCATCGGCCTCAACAGCTCGTGCGGGTATCATAAACCTCGAGTTTCCAAAGGGACCTGGATGCTAGGCAGGTAGGCGACAGCCGGCCGCGCCAGGCACCGCGGGCCCGTCGGAAACCCCGCTGCATTGCCGGAATCGCGGGGTCGCCCCCGCGACCGCGCCAAAGTCGCGAAGAGTCCCGGAAAGAGGTACCTGATTGGCTAAAGAGGCTAATTCAGCACCGGCCAATCAGGACGATTCAGGGACAGGCGAAAAGCCTCGTAGGTTAAGAAAATGACGAGCAGAGACAGATACGTTTTGACCGGAAGATCGAGAAGAAGTCTCGCGGCGCGCCCAGACATTGTATAGTCCCTGTCAGCACTTAGAAAATAAACGCAAGTTCCGTACCGAACACGCTGGGGAGATTCCTTTGACCAGACCCCCATCTATCCTTACACCTTCTTTCATTCTGTGTTTAGTTTTAATCGATTCAGAAATATAAATACAAGTAACCCTTTTTCAACACATTTTGTTATTATTATAATAAAAGCTGGTTCACCACCCGATCAATTGTACCATGTTTTTGAGAACGTCTTGTATATTTTAAAACTAAACAAATTTGCGTTTAATCGAATTATATTAGCGAAACTAGCGAGTTCTGCGAAGTGACAATATACAGGGTGAATTCGATAAAGCAGGACACCTAAATATCTCCGTTACTTTTCGTTGTACAAACAAACTTTGTAGGACAAAGTTACACTGTTTGAAGGGCCACATATAACGGTGTAAGGGAAAAAAATGTCAAGGTCATTTTTATGAGATTTCAAGGTTATCGATGTTTTTTTAAATGGAATGATATATTTTCGTTGACGTAATGTTGTAGCTGACAAAATAACGAATTCATGCATGTAACACAATATGACCTTCAAATGACCTTCAACCCAAAAAAATGGTATAAATAAAATTCAACGTGTAAGATTCATTTGCTTTATTTCTGTTACGCAAAATGTTCAAAAATATTCCCTTGAGTTATTCCCGTGAATTATTAGCTTTGGTTAAATAGTTAACCCTCTACGGACCGAATTTTTTTCCCTAAATATAAAAAAATGTATGCAATGGAAATTGAACAATTACAAACCTACATATACAGATTAAAAGAAATTTACCAGTTTAAACAATTTTATTATAATTTGTAACTTTGTAACTTTGCAGTAACAACAGATTACGATGTTAGCAATTCGGGGCATAAAAACTTAAGCGTAAAATTCCATAAAACAGTTTGCACTTGGCGTTAAACATAGATGTACGTTCCATTCGGAATATTTTATTTTTGGAACAACTTTGTTGGATCATCACACTGCAGTGCATAGGTATTGGTATAGGTAACTATACTATATTTTCACTGTTAAATAGTTTTCGAAAATGAGTCACAGGAGAGCAGGGTCCTTCGAGATTTTCACGGCAATCTCCTTTTCAAGGGTGATGACAACTATTATTCGTCTGGGATACTAATTGCTAGACAATTTTTTGTGATTCTGAATTTCCGTTATCTAATAACGATTCGGTACTAAATTCATCGTCACTGTCAATAATATTTTTGCGTCATCGGGTAAATACTACTGGATGATCTCCATCGGAATCAAAATCTAATAAACAATCTTCGGATCTATTACCGCCAATGCATCTAATTCTAATTCTTCTAATACTTTTATATAATTACGTATCCATATTTTGAGTATATGATATATAACTCTGAAAATAAAAGAAAGCACACACATTGTCGTAAATATACCAAAATCTATTATAATAGCCTACTGTAACTTTAAAGTCACGAAACTGTATCATACACAAATAGTAACAAAATGATTATTGAAATTGCAAACAAATAAGTTGTTATTGATGTGCAAACCCAAAGCTATTATGTTTACGGTGCTGCCAACCGTTATCAATATTGTTATTTGTTACCTCAGAGACATTATATAGTTTAAACTAAACTATAAACTAAACTTAAACTAAAATCATTTGGTAAAATTTCGATATATTAACATGTGACTTGAAAGTTACACTGCCCCATAAAGGGTTAAGACAAATATGTACTAGTTGTATGTAACAACAGTGTATGTTAAAAATGTTGTCTCAGTATCCTTCATTAATTTATTATTGAATGTTTCACCGAAGCGTGATTGTGGTTTTTGCTATTCCTCATTAATCAACTTTCAGATAAACCAAGTGTAGTTATTCTTGCCCAAGGAACAACTTTTCCGAGAGGGTAGGCCAATATTTCGACAGGTAGTTTGCCGAATTGGCTTAATCGCATCCACTCGGGTGCATAAACTATCATTTCTTAAGCTATTACCTCGATTTCTGCAAACTCGTCTTTCCGCACTCGTTATTCTAACTTTTCAGGTTTGCCATTCTCGATTAAGTCAAATATTCGTTGTACGTTCTATTTGCGCAAGGGAATAGAGTTCAAACTGAAATTTTACGTGATCATATAAATCTCGTAAATTTCACTGGTTCGAGAAATGTCAGACGGCAGAGCGCAGTCAAAGATACGTCATGATTATCTTCGTCGTGTTGGCCGCAGTTCTCCCGACGTATTCCACCGACGAATTTACGTTTACCCAGGCCACGGGAAATTAAATGTCGATAGGGATGCCGATTTAGTTTGTGGAACGTTCCTACAGTAGCGTATGGTACCGTGTCTGGCCTGGTTAGGAGTAGATAACTAAAATTCACCGTTTATTCGGGCATCGAGCCTTGATTCGAAAAGTTTCGACGTGGATTTCGATAACTCATTCCCGAAGATGCTTCTAACTGACATGCCGGACCATACGTCAACGTCGAGATATTTTCCCTTCGTCCGATGAACGAATTCGATCGAGGAATTACATGTGGAAAATAGAAAATCCAGAGATCCACTTTCATGCCAAGCCAAACTGGTAGGAACTTAATTTTCTCAAAACCACAATTTCACATAGGAAATTTGAGTTATTGTGTATCTATACAGTGTCACTTTAACATATAAGTGGTCAAACATCAAATTATACAATCCACTTACAAAATTTTAAGTTTATATACGTATAGGTTGCAATTGCATTCTATTGTAAAAGAAACTACAGCTTGATGAAATTCAACAATAAACTAAATATTCTTATAACTATTTAAAGATAATTCCATCTGAAGAAATTGTGATGATTTTCAAATCTCCGAAATGACTATCCACATAAAAAATGTTTGCACCCTAATATTTTTCCATTTGTACTGTGTATATTTTGTATGCGTCATTCTGTTAAATTAATAAACATAATGAAAATATTCAAGGTGATATTCTCATAATTTTTCAGAAACCTATAAGATTATGCGGCTATACTGCGGTATGCTGCACGCAAATTGTCTGTCCTGAGATTTTTAAATCGAAGAGGAGGAAAAGAATCTTGAACAGAAAATTTCAATAACGGCCAAGTCTACTTGCACGATACATTAAGTTCTGCTTGTACGAACGTAACTAACGGTTCCGTTATACTAGTTGTCATCGTCAATTATTTTTTACCCTTAGAATTCACTTTTGTTTTTCAACCAGTTTGATAGAGTTTTGCATATTTTCGTATAATCAATATTATAATAATCGTTTTAGTTATATATATTTTCGTATGTATCGTGGCATTATCAAGTTGCGTTTTTCTCTTGAAGAACGTTCGAAGGTAGATTAACATTCCATACTTCATGGAAGAAGTATGTTTTCGGAAAACTTGTATCGAATGGCACAAATCAGTTGAGTTATTACCCAGCAGAAGAAGATATCCAAGAAATCGGAGGAAAAATTATGATGTTACCCACATCTTCTCGGAATTATCGGCAATCTTCCGTTTGTATCGGTTTGTAACTTCGTTTATTTGTATCGGCTTACGAATCGTATTAAATGAACGCTGTTTGAAGTTAAGTAGTTTGAGTTCGTAATATGTGTATGGAACATGACCTGCACGGCTCTGCTGGCACATACACACTCTTTTGTCGAAATTTTCCATCACCGCTTTCCATAAACGTGGCAGAATTTCGTTAATACAGCGCTCAATTTCTTCCTTCAAGGCGTGGACGATCGCGGGCTGGTTAACATAAATCTTAAACTACTTTTTGGTAGGGTTTTTTGCCTAAAGATAAAAGTCTAACGGCGTTAAATCGCATGATCTTAGGCGGCCAATTCTGAGCATCAAAACAGGAAATTACACGAGCAGGAAATGGCTTGTGCAGAAATTGAATTATTTCTCCGGCTGCATGGCATGTGGCACCGTCTTGTTGAAACGACATGTCGTCCACATCCATATCTTGCAAGTTAGACACCAAAGAGTGGGTTATCCTGTCGCTATAGTGAGCACCGGTAAGTCTTATTGTCCGATGAGCCGCATTTTCGAGGAAGAATGGTCCGGCGATGTCTCCAGCCCAAAATCCGCACCAAGCTGTGACACGTTGTGGATGCATTTGTCCCTCAACGATAACTCATCAACGAAGCCATCAAGATGAAAATGAGCCTCGTTGCTGAAAATGATTTTGTTATAACGGAAGCTGCCAAACTTTCATTATTTTTCAAATCTTGCTCAACAATGAAAACGCATTGTTCTTTCGTGTAGTGCTCTATTTATAAGAATCCTGAACTGTCAACTGCCATGCTGTATTTCTTTCCGTCGACAACACTTTACCCCACAAATAGCGCAATATTCGAATCTTGCGTGAATTTAAGAATTTCTTTTATTTTAGTCAAGGTTTCAAGGAGACTGATGCCAGAAATGAAATTATGATTTCTGGTAGGAAAGTAACTTCCTATAATACAGTTACACTGGTGTGGAATTTTAATGACACGCCTCGGTGTATATTTTGAGGGATCAGGTCAAATCTGAGGACCGGGAAATATCGTCGAAATCGACAAAACGAAATTTGGTCGGCCAAACAATGAACGTGATATAGATAGTGTCTAGAATTGTCTAGACATCGCATCTGGGTCTGTACTGCGGTCAAGTGGTACACTGTAGTTTTTGAAATATGTGTGGGCATGAATGTCCGGGAGAATTAATTATGGACGTGGGTACGGCTGGAAGTTAACAATTTTGTTTTCGAAAATGGGAAACAGACCAGCCGTACTCCACTCGATGACAATCGCAGCATCGCAGACCCACCAGCAGCGGAAAGGCGACACCAGTTTTGGGGATACATCCTTGAACAATGGATCTGTGTGCAACGTATTACAAGGCTTCGTGGGAAAACGAAATTACGGTGATTCGTCCTGCATTTAGCCCTACCAATGGAAAAATCATTTTCCGAACTTTGGTAGGAACAGTCCAGGAGGAATTCTGTGGATCCTGGGACTAGGACAGACAGGACATTTAGAACCACGAACTAGTTACACATCTATAGAACCTTTAGAACTTCGAACTAGTACATATCTATAGAATATTTGAACCACGAACTAGGACACATCCATAGATCATTTTGAACCACGAAATAGTACACATGTATAGAGCATTTTGAACTTCGAACTAGTCCACAACTATAGATAATTTAGAACTTTAAAGTTTTAAAACGTTAGAACCTTTGACACTTTAAATCCTTAAAATACAATATATGTATATTTGCGAATGCAAAATACATTAATCCATTGTCGTAAATTAGAGCGTTATTGCCTTGAACCAGCGGCAATTCGGACGGAACAACCGTTCGAAACATTGGTAATATTTCTTACTCGCTTATTTGTGTTGATATATTATCTTAAAATTATATATTTAATGGAATTATTATTATTTAAAATATCATTACGTGGGATAATCGAGCAACACTGCATTAGTAATAAAATATAAAGCTCTTATCTCATAAACTTTTACTTCATGATGTGATTCATAGCTGTTTGCAACTTGTAAAGTGAAACTTAAGCTACTTTCAAAATAAAAATCTTTATTATTCCATTAATCAGCTAATTTTTGTTCTACAGAATCTTAGTGATTTAAATATAGTATTTAGAATTTGTTTCAAAATGAAAAGATAACGTAGAAGTGTAGCTATTAAAATAGTTCACTTGATTTATTTGAAAAATTAACTTAGAGTACTTTCAAAATAAACGGCTCAATCGTATCATTCCGTTTTAGTACAGTGAAAATCAAGACCGAAGCCACATTGGAGAGCAAAGTAGAACGCATCGAGTACCCTTGGATGTTTCAGTGTTGTCCGAGGATTAACACAAGACAGCTACTGCAACAGAATATCCTTGTCTCACGGAATAAGGGTAACGAAACGATTTTCGATATTCTATTTACCGGAGATACTCGGTGCACTGGGCGGGACGGGACGGAACGGAACGGGCTCAAGACAGGATGGCTCGTTTTCAAAGTGATTCGTTATCACGCGATTAGCACGAGCACGCGAGCTTAATTTAAGCTAAGCTAGAGGAAAACTTCGTCCGGCTAATGAAGACCGATTGCCCCGGACAGAAACTGGGGCGTGAGCTTTTATCGTCCCTCTAATTGGATTAGAGAAAATAATTCCCGCTTCCGTACCATTGCTCGCGATAACGCGTTTCACAGAAGCGTATGCTAATTTTTGCTAATGGACTCGCGGCTGTTCTAGCCTTTAAATCACCGCTTCTTTAATTCGGTATTCGTTGTTGTCTCTACGGCAATGGAAGTGCTGATCAGTGGTTTGCCATTTTCTGACATTGCACGCGATTCCTATCCATGGACAACCCTCTGTTAAACATCGTATACGTTGCTCGGTTGTTGGGCATATAAGTGAACTGTTCCAGATGGAAACAGTCTAATAAGATAAGTAGATAGTGTCCGGTTTTAATCCGACAAGCTTATTAGTAATCAATAATGGAATCTTGAATCCAATCTGCGAATCTAACCTTTGTCTCGCATGAGCGCTGTTTCACATCTGGTCTTTTCTGGGTAAAACAAAAACGTGAATGTAAAAGATGGTTTCATGTTATAAATGACGTTCATTGGGGTGTACTTGTTTCGAGCGATTGTTCCGTCCGAATTGCCGCTGGTTTAAGGCAATAACGCTCTAATTTACGACAATACATTAATGTATTTTGCATTCGCAAATATACATCTACTGTTTTTAAGGACTTAAAGTTTGAAAGGTTCTAACGTTCTAAAACTTCAAAGTTCTACATTATAGATGTGAACTAGATCGAAGCTCAAAATGCTCTATAGATGTGCACTAGTTCGTGGTTCAAAATGTTCTATGGATATGTGCTAGTTCGTAGTTCTAAATGTTCCATGTGTTGTATGCAAAGGTGTCACTTCTGTGATACCTTCTTCTCTGTGCACTAGGATTGTGCGTAATAATTACACGATTGTAGTGGTAGCGGTTTTCTTTATTGTCACTTCGTAATGTTCATGATTTCTATGTTTCGAGTTCTCTTCTGTTCGCGGTGTCTGTATTCGTCTGTTTGCGATTTCTAGTTAGTCTTGTTCGTGATTTCTAAATTGTCTCGTTCGCATTTCCTGTGTATTCTGATGAGTCTTGTTGCGTTCTGTCCGTCTCCACCTCAGTTTTGTCGTGATTGGTTGAGGGTAGTTTGAGGTGGAGGAATGTAGCACTTTTTAATTTGTTGTGGAAATGATGGAAGGAGTGTGCTTGAAGGCGTGTGTCTGAAGGAGTATATCTGAAGGAGTGGGAAATGGTCAATGCGGGTGTTAAGACAAGATAGTCTAAACATATTCGA
>CM052082.1:6226423-6249737 GCA_028453745.1 Agapostemon virescens | reverse complement strand
TGAAAATTTCGACTTCGTTCAATAGTTTTGCTTCAAATAAAATGTTTCATTTTCAAAATTGCATGCTAGATTCAATATATAATTTTTTCCGTATCTAATTCCGTACCTAAGCGTCGTCTAGTCAGTAATGCGTCTGATTCACAGTGATCATACATTGTCACAAGCGCGCCGTAGCGAAGAGATTAACCGCCTTTCGAGATCGCAGGGTCTTGGGCAGGGTCCGCTAGTCAGCCTTACTGACGAGTCCTTTAGCAGACCTAGGACGAAAAACTCCCCCTTCTTTGTTTCCTTTTTTTTCTCTCTCCACCAAAATATTGCAAAAATTGAAAAATTTCGGGGCAATAATTTTTTGACAACTGAATAATAAATAATTTATTTCAGAAGCCATTTTGATTAACTCCGTTCTCTAATGTAAATCGTTGCAATAACGCAAATCAAATGCACTGGCAAGCGCCGAATGATAACGGTGAATGTTTTAGTGCCGTCTTATCAGAATTAAAATAAAATAAATTAGTCGGTCACAGTCTAATTGTCGCAGAATCAAGCACTTGTGAAGTCAAGTTAATTAATATTAAGAATAAAGTTTAACTTCGTATATTTTAACTACTACTGTGTTCTTTACCAGTCTTACGCGGACTACATATATTTTCGTCCTTTTTAACATCATTTCCAAATCGCATTTTGGTTGAATTATTATAAACAATTATTTAAATTTGTCGTTGGTTTAAAAAAAATAAAATTGTACCGTTATAATCGAGATGAGTGAAACTAATAATAATGTGGATGTGCAAAATAGTGAAACATCCGATAGTTCTTCAATACGAACTATCGACAAAAAGTCTGGCTCAAAAAATCGTTTATGATTATCTTCGGATTCTTCTGATTCTTCTGATTGCAACAGTAAAAATGTTGCAACAAACACATTAAATGGGAGAAAAAGAAGTTGTAATCCTGATAATTGGGCCCGAAATATACAAAACCTCAAAAGAACAAAAGGTTTGGCATGCAGGAATAGAGGAGGAAATTTAGTACCTACAAAAACATTTGTCGATATAATATGCAAATGCCGTCAGAAGCAATCAAAAAATTCTTCCGGATGAGAGAAAGGCTGGCATGAAGGCATTTTATAGTTTATATAGTCAATTTCACCAAAATATTTTATTAAGAGGTTGTATTAAATTTAAAGAAATAAAGAGATGGCGACCCTCGAGTAACACTAAAGAACCAAGGTCACATTCCTTTACATATTATTTTCGAAAAGATAAACATGATATTCCCGTTTGCACAAAATATTTTAGGGACACTTATGAGGGCTAATATACAAATTTTGTTCTAAAGAATAAGTTACTTCCTTGATGGATCAGCTCAAAGTCCGTTTCTCACTTGCGAAATCGATTAGTTCCACGAATCACGTAAAAATTGTAACATTAATGACAATAACTTTTTGGCTATTCTTTATTATTAATTTTATATACTGTTAGATGAAAGTTACATCTGTATTTACGCATTCTACAATATTTACTTGAGTTTATACTATATAGGGAATTTTAAAAAACAATGTACATTATTTAATCGTATTTCTCCACTTTTTATTTTATAAAGTTAATCGATTAGTGCAATGAACGGCTCATATGGCTATACTGCGGTATGCTGCAAGCAAACTTGTGTGTAGAGATTTTGAAAAGAGACGAGGAGGGGGAACAGAATCCTGAATACAAAATTTCAATAGTGACAAAATTTATCTGTAGGATGCATTAAGTTCTGCTTAGTAACTAACGCAACTGTTGTTCCATTATACTAGTTATCGTCATCAATTGTTTTTCAGCCTCAGAGTTCACTCTTGTTATCTAGCCACTTTGATAGAGTTTTGTATATTTTTCGTATAGTTAGTATTATAATAAATATTGTAGTTATACATATTTTCGTATGTATAGTGGCATTATCAAGTTCCGTTTTTCTCTCGCAGGACGTTCGAACGTAAAAAGAAAGGTACAATGAAAGTAGATTCATGGAATAAAGTATGTTTTTTGAAAACTTGCGTTGAGTGGTGCAAATCAGTTGATTTATTACCAAGCAGAAGAAGATATCCAAAAAGCGGAGGAACAATTATGATGTTACAAAAATCTTCTCGGAATTATCGGGAATCTGCCGTTTGTATCGGTTTGCAACTTCCTTTGTTTGTATCGGCTAACGAATCGTATCGAACGAACGAAGTTACGTGGTTCGAGAGTTCGTAAAATGCGTGTGTAACATGTACTTCGCTTCACATACTACAGGATGTCTCAAAATTCACGCAAGAAGTAATTTTGATAGAAAGCACTTGTTTTTAACACATTGTTGACCGGTTACGAGTTAACTCGTATGCATTCTCGGAGAGAATAGTGTGTGTTGTTCACTATACCACAATCTGTGTCTTTCGCTAATAAAACCCGTCGAGTTGTGTCCCTTTTGCTATAAAAAAAAATCTCAACCATGACAGAACGCAACAGTGAAGAATTTATTGAAGTTTTTATATAAGAAATTTATATTGTTTCGCTTTTATATCCAATTACGAAATAATAGCCAGCGACGTGAGATAAATTCTGAGAAAAATTGCCGGTCAAAAATGTGTTAATTGATACGTTAACTGCGGAGCTATTTTCTATAACTTTAAATGGAAAGAATACAGCTGTGCATAAACAAAAGACTCGCCTATCCCCTGTGTGCTCTTCTGTTTCAATAAAATCTATTAAAATAATGTGAATATTTCTTAACCGTTTGAGTCCCAAACAGCGCGGTCGCACTGTTGAGATTTTATGTCGAGAAAACCCAGCACATTTCGAGCATTATGGACAACTAACAGTCCGTTACTGATTGTCGAAGTCACGCAATCAGATTTACTGACGCAAGTACATCACACATCTCCATTTTATGTAAATAGTACATTTTACAATAGGTAGAATGATACTGCTTGGTATTTCTCGACATAAGATAAAACGAGCGCCATCGCGCTGTTTGAGTCTTTTCGTACTCATTTAGAGAAAGCGCGGTTGCGCTGTTTGGGATTCTTCGACAGTGTTTTTCCAATATCCCCTGGGACTCAAACGGTTAATATTATATAAATTATATGTAACACATGTAATTTGTACATTTGCTACCGCCAGTCCCTCGGGACTGACATAGCGTTTAACATGTTAACAAATATCTATTTGATTGGTAACACACTTGTCCGACAATACGCTAACGCATCAAGAGCAGCACTGCGCCATGCATCTGCATATTTCTCGACCATTTCCAAGTTACATTATTCCACCCATAACTGGCGTATTGAAAACCGAAGCATTCAGAAATAATGTGCCTGTCCCGTTAGAGGATCGATCAATGATCGATCACGAGTTATATAACGAAAAACCCGAACGTGAGAAGCTTTCGAACGAGGAGGTAACCCTTTCTTAAACATTCTATTTCTCAGGATCCAATACAAAAGTGTACAATTCATTATCATGATCGGTATACGTTATTTCTAGTATTATCCAGTTATTCGACATGCGAACGTCGTATTTCCACGATGCGATAGATCTCGGTAATTGCATCCGGCCCGTTAATATCGCAACCGAAGCAATGAAATACGACGATTTACAGTAGCAATTTTTCTAAGAAACGCGTGGATGTTTCACCAGGCTGGGAACCCTCGTAGTCGCACTGATTAATCGTGTTACACTGACATACCGATACATTCGTTTCCTCGCGTTTCCAGCCATTGCCTAGCCGAGGTATCGATCAATCTGCCGAAGCTTTCGCAAGCGTGAAATACATCAATGCTCTCTGGGACGAGCATCACGAACGTCCATTTTATTTACAACTGTTGTGCTGCTGGATTTTTTCCATGCACAACACGCTTTGAATTAGCGTACGATTAACGAGCTTATGGCCACTCATACGTCTGTCATCTTTTTTTGACACTTTATCTTTTGGGAAATTGCTAATAGTTTTCTCAGTAATCGTAACCCATTCAGATGAAGCTTAAAAATCTTCTTTTACATGATATTCTTCAGGAAATTGTAAAATTATGTCACTGAGAGTGACCGGTTGGTTCACGATTGAAATTGCGGTTGCCGTTGAATGATTCGTTAAAAAATTCTTAATCATGGACTATAGACATCCAAAAATTGTTAAATGATAGTTGGTAAATGGTCTGTTAAGAATTAAGTAATGTTCATAAAAATTAAGAAATGTCTGGCCTGTAGCCGCAATAAATAGACATTGAACTTTAATACACATTGAAAATTGCTTGATCGACCGTAAATAATCCAATAATACATTTTCCATTCTTGGAAATAACTCATATATTTTTGTCGTAAATGCATACCGTCTTCAATCAAGGAATATGTGTAGAATTTCGATAATTAATTATAATATTAAATGATTCGACAAGATCGTGCCAAACAGACAGCAACACCTTCGTTGGATGCAAATCAAAGTTTTTTATTTTGTAAAAAGCAAATATAATTAATTTTAAAAATTGAATAAAAAGTGCATTTATTTCTTCTTTGCAGTCATAAGTATAGAAGTAGTTGTAAAATATATTAATCGGTTAGTATCGAGTATTGCCCTGCAATCGGTACCGAGCCTAAAGATGACCCTTCTATGTGGCCATCGACGGTCTCCACCGACGAACAGAGCAATTGGGCCATAAAACCATCCGCACCATTGTGCGCGGATTTTCGACACCGTCACGCTAATCCAAAGTACCATCCTTTTTTCCAAATAATTAATTAACATCGGCAACCTGAAGGAGAGGCTTCCACTTCCACCGTGGAAAACGTTTGAAAAAAATCCTCCTCGTTTAGGTAAAAATTAACGAATGAGGTGCGTCGTATCGGCCACATCCTCAGGTTGTCACACGAACGTCACGAAGGGAAAAGGAAACGGAATTCGGAAAAAGCGATCAGAATTGTTTTGACTATCGAGTCGAGCCGAATTAATCTGACTACCGAGTCAACCACATCGAATCGCTTCGAATTGATCAACTATCGTGCGAGTTCATCAAGACTGAAACATTTGACCATCGTTAAGATCATAACACAAATAAATTCGACTAACGTTTGAGTCGAATCTCGCGAAATACACCACCGTTTCTGCGAAGGACCTATCGTCGCGAAATCTTCCTAACTTCTCGTACCCTGTAACACGGTCCGCCGGAAAACATTGAACTAGCCGTTCAATATTAATTTGGCCGACGGCATTGATGAAGATCGAAGAAGAGTTGCGAATCGCTCATCGCATACTCAGATATCGAGACAATCGCCACCCGTTTAGCGTCTTACAAATGCAATCGCGCTAACGGGAACTTACAATTCCGTTCGAATACACGATCGCGAGGAATAAAATGTGACATGAAAGCTAGGCAAAAGGAGCCAATCGAGTTTGCCTTCGAATCAATTCCTTATTTTTTATCATTTTTACCATACAAACGGCCTAATCTAAAAAAATTATTAACTACATGATGAGACCTGCTTATCTCAAAAGAGATTTCTCTATTGAAATATCCGGCACCTTCATGTAACTCCTTATTTAATAATTTACTACGTAGCGTCTTGAAGAAAATTGAAATGACTTAAAATTTAGTGCTGTTTTATATAATTATAAATTAAATATTTATACATTGTAGAATACATGTAAGAAACTCTATAATAATTTTGCTGGTCGCTTGCAATGGAATGTTAACAATTATTGTAATAATAAAAATTTTTTCGGAACAATTACAAGTACTAACGATGAAAACGATTGTAAGCAGAGACTCAAAAATACAACTAACTATCGCTGACGGTTTTGAATAATTTAATCGAAATCTGTAATACATACATTAAATTTTTCGCGGAATTATGAATGTTTGACAAACTATATTTTACAATTTTCTAGACAAGTAGCGCAAATCATGATAAAGTAGGAAAATACTGTGATATGACCGATACGGTCAGGCGAGTAGTGGAATGCCTATTCGGTTGGATAATTAGTACGAGTGAATCTGCTTTATAGTGACAACAACCATAACACAAATGATACTATCATTGAGAATTATATTAGAATTAGGAACGAGTAAAATAGTATTTGCAGTAGTAAAAGATAAAACATTTATTATATATTGAATCTAGCATGTAATTTTGAACATAAAACATTTTATTTGAAGCAAAACTATTGAACGAAGTCGAAATTTTCATTATGGAAAGACAAAAACAGTATTCGAAACTGTATTTAAAAAATATATATATAGTAAAATGATTTATTTCGTAATAATGTAAATTTCTTCGATGCTTGGGTTACAAAGTTGACAAGTTTTTATTGACTTCTTCTTACTTATGTTTGTACCTATTTTCAACCAATATTAAGTAAGAAAAACGAAACTTCGGAAACATTTTTTTCATTCATTTTAATAGTGATGGAAAGTTGGGTTGTTCCGACTGAATATTTTTGCCATTCCGGTTGATAACAACCCATAAAATTGAATAATATGAATAGAATAACAAATTCAGTATTACATTTAAATGTTATGTGCATATCAAAATTTTATTTAAATAAAACATGCATTTTTGCTCGATACATGATGCGAATTCCACTATATCGAGTTTTCACTGTACTAGAAATAGTTGAGTTTCGTTGTGAACTATTTCAATTTCGCTTTGCAGAGATGTTTTTTCATCCAGAAAGGTATAACGTAGAAAGTGAAAATTTAAAAAACTGCACTACATCACGTGCAAATAATCAAGCTTAAATTTCAAGCAACAATCAAAGATCGGACCAAATTAAGGGTTACCTGATCTGTACATATGTAATCGGAATTTGCTCATACGTGGCACCAGCTGTCAATGTAGTTATTGTTAAATGCGTTATTGACGCCATTTTCTTGTTTTGATATTTGATCAAGGTTTTCAATGCACAACAATACAAGTTTCATACAACAGCATATTTTTTAACAATGTTGAGTATGTCGAATTTTGTGGCTGGAAAATATGATTTGCGGACAACATTGATTATCTGTTACCATTTGAAGAAAACTGCTGTAGAATCGCATTGATTTTTTGTCGAAGCTTACGGTGAGCATGCTCTTGGTAAATCACATTGTTTTGAGTGGTTTAAAAAATTCAAAAGTGGTGTTTTTGACGTCAGAAACGAATAATGTGGAAGACCGCCGAAAAAATTTGAAGACAGCGAATTGCAAGCATTGTTGGATGAGGATGACGCTCAAACATAACAATTCGCGGAGCAATTAACGCTAAACCTATTATAGGAGGTCAATTGACCCTTCTTATATGTTCTATTTTACAATTATTGCAATTATAAAATTGCGTTCATAAGAATCGATTCAATAGATTTCTTTATCGAATCATATAATATAATACAAAATCACAGAAATTCTAAATGAATTATATGTTGTCATTTTTATAAAACAATGTACACTAGTCAATTTTAATATTCGGTAGGTTTAGTGTTAAATGTAACACGAGAAGCCGTCTCCGTACGCTTGAAAGCCATGAGAAAGATCGAGAAAATATAAAAATGGGATTAAAAGGCAACGCAAAATGAGTTTGCTTCATGACAATGCACTATCGCAAACAGCAAAACCGGTCAAGGAAACGGTTGATATATGGACGGTTAGCGCTGGACGAACTTTTATGACAGGAAGTCACTATTGTTACCCTGGGCCTTGGTTCTTTGATTTTAGATTCTTAAGGCTACGGTGTGGGCCTGTCACCGCCACATCTGGCAATCATTGTCGGCCGACCCAAGGCACAGGGGCTACACCTCCTTTGACTCACCGAACCCTTAGACAATACGGGGTCGAACGCTGTACAAGTGACCATCTTAGTTACGCTTTCGACACGATCGGGTGGTTCCACCACCTGATCTAAATTACTTGCAGATGTGGGTGCACTTCCTGGTTCGGCAAATTTGGTCAACCCTGAAAATGCCTCCAGTATCCCCACCATCTACCCTCGATTGTTGTCACTTGTACAGCCCGCCCAGCGAATCGTAAGGCCCAGAAAATATCCATAGACTTCCGTTGGTCCATCGACTTCTTCTGAGAGAAGGGATGATCAACGGAAAGAGTAGGGACAAGCCTTTATCAGGGCGAACTCGTGGCTGTCTCGATATAGTTGATTACATAGAGTTGAATACACAGAGTTGAAGACACATAGTTGAATACACATAGTTGAATACATATAGTTGAATACAAACACATTTAGATACATAGATACTTAGAGAGACGCAATCTTGTCACGTTTCGTGTTATACATCGTACTTGTACATCACGATATCCTCAGTTAGTACTTCGAACTTCGTGAACATTGTTATATATAGTCCTTCCTAAACAGGGAAGGTGGTCCTTCGAGAAGTTTAGTTAATCATTAAAATTTAGTCGGCACACCACGTGCAAACAGCCAAAGTCTGACGGATTGAAAAATCCATCACAGACCGCAACAATGTATTTAGTTGGGAAATACTTTCGCACGCGGCTTTACACGTTCGCGACGGGATGTACCACCGGTGGTACATTCTTGTCTGTCCAATGAGACGGGATGTGCCACCGGTGGTCCATGGGCCAGATCAAAGAAAGTACAAAAAGCAACATCCCCGCCCCACGCCGGGGGCATTTAATTCAGGCCCCGTCGCGAACGTGTTAATCACCAGAATTGGCGCCATCCGATTATTACTTATTTGTACCGATGGGACACGCACTTGCTGAGCAGCGCTTTTCATCTTACAAAAATATATGAAACCGGCTCGATGACTGGTTTGCCTCAGAAGAGGAACAGTTTTTGTGGCGTGGCATCCACAAATTGTCAGAGTGATAGGAAAAATGTATAACTACCGATGTGCAATATGTCAATTAAATGTTTTCTATCATTTTCGTACGATAAACCTGTATTTTCTGTATAAAAATTCTGGTTCTATATTTACATACCTGGCAGACGTTAACTTTATTTTTTAAAAGAAATGTCCAATTATATTATATTATAGTCTGAGTATAAACTACTATAGTACGCTTGTTCTTAAATTTACCGCTTCTCAGATATTTAACAGTTTTGATTCTACTGCTTCCATTATGGAACGCATTCGAGACAGATGATCAACATTTCGAACATGCTTCACGAAAAATATCAAATATTATGGAAACGGTTAGAATTATCGCAAATACACTTTAGTATTTTTATGCTCAGAAAATGTCAATCCATTAAAAAAACGAAGACAATATTATAGGGACAATTTATTTGTCAACCGAATTCGACGCTAATTATTTTAATGCGACTGTTTTGTAACCGGATTGCTGGTGCTTTCGAGGATCGCAGAGGATTGCGATGAACGCAAAATGATTGACATCGATTTTCAACCCACGGTGGATCTAGGGAAAGAACTATTTAATTTAGTGGACTGTATACTTGACTACTGACTATTTAAGGGACTGTCCCTTACTATTAGGCACAACAGGTGAGAATTCTAATCGCAGCTCTCCTCGGCGAAGTTCTAACTATGCTAGGGTCCTCGGTGTACGCCAAGGAAATTGTCAGAGAGATGGGAGAAATGTATAGCTATCGATGGGCAATGCTTCGGATAAAATATTTTGTGTCATTTTCATGAAATAAAAGTATATCTTCTATATAAAAATCCAGTTTTATATTTACATACCAATACGTTGAAAATATTTGATTGATATGCACAGTCTTGTATATCGCTTAAGTATTGCTTATTGAGTAACTTCGTATGACAGAAACTACGGTGAATATGTCTAGTATTTAGGTCAAACGACAAAGACATGCGTTCTTCATCCACTTTATGGCTGCATTCCATGCGACGACATTTTCTTTACGATGACCCAACGTTTCCACGAATCATAAGTTGAAAATCTTCCTGGTACGTTGCATACCTCGGACGTTCAGGATAGTGATGTGTACCTCATTCGACATTCGCATGAAAGTTATTTCGGAAAATTTGTCAGCTATGGGAATGCATTTTCTTAACAGTTACTGCCTATCAAATAATTAGAAATTGATGTCAGGGCTCTTCTGAATTGCTGAAAAATTTTATGTAAACGTGGGTATCATAAGAATTTCGTATTAGACGCAGTCACTTTTAGTTTGAAATATTGCCTCGCAGTACTTGTCACATGCGTGTTACACTGACACGAAACTGTTGCAGACTTCATCTTATATGCAGTCTACTTTCAATGTCACCTTGACAGGATCAATTATAAGTTATGGTACAAAGTAATGTAAATCTGTACGATGAAATATTGCTGAAACTTTCTACATACTAGGCCTTTTTATGACTTTACTATTAATTTATCGATTACACCGAGCAAATAAGTGTTAAAAGCTTTTATTATTCTGCAATGTTCCTTTTTAATACTATCAACCTATTTACTTCTACTTTATTTTAACTCCACTTGCGCTCATCGTAGTTGCTCCACCATTAATAATTCGTTGGAAGGAGAAGGAATTCTGTGTTCTTAAATTTACTCTGGAAATTAAATATTGAATATAACACACAGTATTTAATTACAATTTAGAACGATTAACCCCTAGGCTACCGTGGGCGCCTATAGGCGCTTGACGCAGTTTTATTAATATAAATATGTATGCAATTTTGTATTAACAAATAATAAATATGTAAATTTCATTTATATTTAATGAAACAACTTTTACACGAATACCGCTCAGGTAAGAGTACACGATTGTAAATCAAAAGGTGGAAATCCTAATAATCAGGCTTTTCGCTTCACACACAGGCATTTTCTGTTTCCATGCGTAAAAAATACAGCAATTAGAAAAACAACACAAGACGCAAATATGTATTGTGTCGAAAACGTAACAAAAGTGAAATGACAAATAATGAGACGCATTACGAATGTAAGAAATGTGATGTAGGATTATGTATTTATCCATGTATGGAATTATATCACACTTTGCTAGATTATTAGATATATTGTGAAAGAAGCTTTACATTAATATTAAATTTTCATATTTATAGCAGCAATTTGGTTCAGAATACAAAGAAATAAATAATATTGTTTTAATATAGAGAAGTTTAGTTGTTTGTTTTTTGAAATACATTTTTTCAAAAATGCATCCCTACTCAAAATTTCGCCGTTTTCGACGTACGTCGTAACTGAATTCATACCGTATGGTACGGTCGGTGCGTCTCAAAGTCTACCGTAGTCAATGTATTAATTCTTATTCCAGTTTAGAAAAATTTTCTTTAGAATTTTCATTGCCAATTAATCTAATGCAATCCGATTATGAGGGTAACTGTTAACACTTTGTTTCCCATTTGTACCACTGTGGAGACATTTCTAATGTAATACGAAATATTAATATTTGCAACATTCTTTTTATTAAGCTTAGAATAATGTGCATCAGTAATAAACGAAGCCAAAGTATATAAATTCCTCTAGATTTTCAATTCTCACTTTTCAGTGTAAAATGTTTGGTTTTGCAAGCTTCACTTTGACAATTAGAGCTGTTGATGATATGTAAAAGTATTTGAAGTATTAGAGGTTATTTGTGAATAATAATTGGATAATTACGAAATCAATTTTTTTATGTAGTACATCTTTTCAGCGCACACGAATATTTTATTCTTAACTCTACTGAATTAATTTATTTCGTGCGGTTCGAGCGTCAACTTTATAGTGCTTGAATATTTGGAGGCAAACTTTGTAGTACAATGAAGTTTTTATTTATAATCGATTATATGATCTACATCATTATCAAAGACAGTTTGCCATCTTTCCTACAAATCTTCAATCCTCTTCTTATAGAAATCCATGGTGCGTGAAGCAAATTGTGTCTCCACTTCGAGGAGTTATAATCACCAGCAGCAAATCTCCTGAACCTCTGTTGACACTTGTTGACAATCGTTCAATACATCTCCATAAATATAGCACATTTTCGCTGTTGTTGCCGTTGCATAAAATCCATACAATGCAACGCCAATGTAATGACGAATATGATCCTCGGAAAGTACGAACGCCGCCATATTATTACAGAGCAGTAAAAAATGTATACTTCTTAGAATATTTAGAACACAGGCTGTTTTACTGAAAACTGTAAAAGATACGTCTTTCCTCTTCAACGATCGGTGCAGAACTAAAGGCAAAAATCTTCTTTTCAAATAATTTATTATTTTCCGGGTACCATTAATAAAACACACAATTGTTAAAAATAAAAACTAGTCTTTAATATTTTTACGTACGAGTATTACATTCAAAGTTACAAACGAGCGATTGTTTTTTGATAGATTAAAGTTGTTTGATAGACGGTTGAATTTGTAAAAAATATGTCAAGAAAACAATATTCTTCTCTACTTCTTAAAATATTAACAAATTGGGGATAAACGTGTTATTTGGGGTTGGATACGCGGATTGGACGTCGCTGTATGAATGAATAATTGTTTAATTGGTCGTTTATCTTTTTTCCAAAACATGGAACGTCCGCTTTTCATTTGGTCGTCTTCAAGTTGCGGCTTACGGTAGGAGGAACGAAGAAAGTTGGCTAGGATAGCAATCGTGGTGACTAAAGCCTTACAACAGGCTTCGAAACACATGCTGAGTTTACCAGGTCTAATGTAATTGTTAGCCTTCGAAAGAGCTACAAAAGAAAGCAGGTCGGGTATGTTCTAAAATCTTAAAATTAATTTCTTGCCACGTGCTGTTTCCTGTTAGTAATAAACAATAATTCTAATGAAAGTGAAGGTTTCATTTAAGACGACGTAGAAACGGTCCCGATTGTAAATGTTGTTACAACGTAACAGTATTACAATATTGCACTATTCGAAAACGTAAATCTATTTTGTTTTAAACACGATGCACGAAAATCGCTATATTTAAGAAATCAATACGAATTGTATAAAGTACCTTTAATTATATCTTCATCGGTGTTCCATATTTTTAGATATTTAAACTATTATTTCGAGTGGAAGACTTTGTTACGAAAACAATGATTGTAAAAGCTTCCGAAGACTTTAGCGTGAAAAATATATTCTGTTAATTGCTATTTACAAATGGTTGAACATATTTCATTAAAGTCATACCGTCATATATTCAGTTACAATACAAGATATTTCATAAAACTATTTATAGGGATCCATCAACGATGGAATGGACCAACTCAGCATATAAATATCTGCATGTTATGCATACAAGTTTGGAAATTTAGTTCCAACGGCACCACCAGGAAACCAGTGATTCACTTACTGGAGTTCATTGATGTTATTATACTGAGTACAATTTATATTGAATTACACAAACAATGAAATAGTAAACTAAACAATATTATATCTTCTGCAGTAACTTTAATATTTATCGAAACAAACTATCCAATATGATTTACGTAATACAATACTCGCTCAAAAATAAAGATTTCATTAACACGTTGATTATCATATTAATCATAATCCACCAAAAGATCAAAGTCAAACTAATCTGGTCAACGAAACTGAAACAGATATAAATTAACATGAAATTTTAGTATAGTGATTATTTCGTTGAATCTTTCGTATGTATCATTGGACTGTATGATTTGGCTAAGAAAGAGTCACGATTCTTCACGAGGATATTTAACAGAGTTTATTGTAAACTAGAAATCTGTACAGTGATTCAAAAGAAGAAATTGATTTGTTGCTAGGTTCGGTTACGACTTGTTACTCAAACACATATCTCACCATGGACATTGAATTTTAGTTCTCATTGTTCCTGTGGCATTTTGGACATTGAATCTTAGTCATCATTGCTCCTATGGCACCTTGGACATTGGATCTTAGTTATTCACTCATACTGTTTTGTTGCACAGTTGGTTAGACTTAATTTATTACATTATTGTTGAAGTTTCGTTCTAGAAGCGATTTAAATACAATTTTTTTAACCTGGTCCTTCAAGCATTAATTATTTAGTCGACACAGGTCGTGCAAACACATACAAGATTCGAGATATCTTACAAATCTATCGCGGACAATAAACAGACACATTAAAACGAAATCTATTGGAAAGATGTTTAGATCGACAGACGCAAAATGGGACAGACAATTAGAATTCTGGTGCATGGCGATTAGCTGTAAACGTCTTTACACTGAGGCGAACCTGACTGGAATCGTTACATAACAACGGAGAACTTCAATGCAAGATTTTATTTTCAGTATTATAAATTTCACTGCTGGTCAACCTTCATTTTCATTGTGTTTAACAAACAATACTTCGATTTCGCATGATAAGAGATGATTGACCGAAATCAGCATAAAAGAGGCCTGGGCTGATCACAAGCTGCAACAAAACAAACGAAACGAGTTTTACGAACAAACAGCGAGTCAATTATACGGGCCTCGATATGCTAATTAGCGACAAAATTTTAACAACGTTCAATGTTTTCAACCAGAAACTTCAAAAGCCTTTTTGCAAATCGATATACAATATAATACCTTGACAAACATTTGATCAATCTATCATGCTGCTCCGCTGTAAGCGTTCACTCACACGTTAGAATCACCTACTAAATTCTTTAAGTGTTTTCCAAAACCCCGTATCATAACGGCAGATGTACTTTTTACTTAACGACATTAGGTTTCTCTGGTAGATAATTTTCTCAAAAATATTCATCGTCTGAAGCGTAAAGAAAAATATTATAGTAATTTTAGGCATCAACTGTCGTTTAAAACAATCCCCGAAAATTACAATATTTTTACCAGCTAATTTGAATCTCATCTTAATGACATCGTTAGAAAATTAACTTTATTTTTAATTTTATATTAATTTAACTCCTCGAACAAGTGTTCGGAACGATTCGAATAATTTCATTGCATGATCAAAATTCTAGGATTCGTTCGTCCTATTCGCGCCTTCTAACATTATGCGGAGTATAGTGATCGAATCTAACAAGACTCGCTTAATTCTCTTAACGACATCGGTAGAAATTTAACAGGGCCACTACTCCTCGAATGTGTGTTCGGAACGATTCGAATAATAATTTAATCGCATGATTAAAATTACAGTATTTCTAATTGCGTTTTCTAACATTATGCGGAGTATAGCGATTGAGTTTGACAAGATGGCGTACGAATTAGACTCGCGCTTATAAAAATTAATACTTTATAATGGAAAACAAACACGCAGGTTTCATTTCACCTCGAAAAGAGTCGGTCCGGTGCGAATAAACAACAATTACGCCAGCAAGCGTTTTGCTACCGTCGATTGGCGAGCCGGGGATTCGATAAATAAACGAGTTAGCTGCGGTCTAGCGTTCGGTCAATAAACGAGACCAATTACGAGCGGTACGCTCGTGTCATACAATCCTCGTGTCGTGAAGATCGCAGACGTCTGCTTGGATGTGAAACGGTCCGTGAAAGATTTAAGGGTCGCCCTTCCTTCCTGTCGAAGCTGTCCCATCAGACGGAAGCAATCGTTCGTTTCTACTAAGAAACCATCAGGAACTTGGGAATTGAAACGGTCAGAGGTTAAGCGAGCCAAAATTTTGACAAATCCGTTGCATCCAATTTAATAATTTTTTAACCCCCTATGGGCCGAATTTTTTTCTTACATATAAAAAATGTATGTAACGGGAAATAAAAAATTATAGGCCTATATACGCAGATTAAAACAAATTTGCCAGTTTAAACAATTTTATTATAATTTGTAACTTTGTAACTTTGCAGTAACAATGGATTATGATGTTTAAACTTCTGTGTACAAAAGCTTAATAATGAAATTCCATAAAACAGTTTGCACTTGGCGTTAAACATAGATGTACGATGCATTTAGAACATTTTATTTTTGGAACCACTTTGTTGGATCATACTTATACCACACACACATATACCAGATTATCCTAGAATGTACCAGAATACATAAAAATTCACCGGAATATAACAGAATATAATCGGGATAATTCCTCTATTACTTTTATGTGATTATGTATCCCTATTTTGAGTATATGATATATAACTCTGAAAATAGAAGAAAGCACAAGCATTTTCCTAAATATGCCAAAATCCATCATAATAGCTTACTGTAATCTGAAAGTCACAAAACTGTATCATATAGCAATCGTAATAAAATGATTATTGATATTGCAAACAAATAAGTTGTTATTGATAAGCAAATTCAAAGCTATTATGTATGCTTTATTTTATTTAATAGATAAAAGATAATAGAATAGATAGAAACACAAATAATGTAAATTGCACAAAATAGTTCCGTTGGTTTCAATCTGCAGACACTTTCGTAGGAATTTACTTTGATATTCACGTTGACGATGCTGCCAACCGTTATCAGTATTATTATTTGCTACCTCAGAGACATTATACAATTTTGACGTATACGTTATCTTATAAAAAACTAAAATCATTTGGTAAAATGTCGATATACTAACATGTGACTTGAAAGTTACACGGCCCCATAATAAAATATGTCTCACATTCTTTATTTTAGTGTCTACACCAAGACTTTGAGTAATTTGTCTTGCAGTCATTTTAGAATTTGATGCTGCTCTAAGTATCGCACGTTGTTTCCGGGCATTCAGACTTTGCTGGCGTCCAGAACTCTTCTTTTCACCATAGTTTTCCGGAATTTAAAAAAAATTCATTATTACTTTTCGACTTCTAATCATAATTTTTGTTATTTGTGACACTGAATATTGGTGTTCTATCAATTACATTATATTGTGATCTTTATGCGTGTTCAATCTCTTTGCGCGACCCATTTTCGATAATATTTTACCTCTTCGGAACAAATGTACAACCCGAGACAATATCACGGACCATATTAATTATCTACGGAAATTGATGTTTGTAATTCGCGAACTTCAGTGTAACTGGAAAGCGTAGATTTACTGTATGTGCCATCATTTTGTCCAGCTTGCGAACAATAATATTTACGGTTTTTATATTAGAACCTTGTCAAAATATATGTTGTGAACGACATTTCGTAAATGATATATATAGATATGTTTTAAGTTATTAGTGAAAAAAACATGTCTTTTAATCAGCTTTTAACACATAATATAGGATAAGAATGTGTTAAATGCAAATATATTCATAGTCGTCCTGAAAAATTGTTGTCAGAGCTTTCACTTTGCACTACTGTCATAAAGTTTAATTAAACGAATACTCTTATTGATGATAAAATTGTTTATATTTTTAATTATGGAAAATATATTCAGCCATCGCACTAAGGAGAATATTAATAGGTGAAATCTACAAACTTTCACGAACGTCATGTGGAGCAAGCATTCAATCCTAGTTTCAACGATTGTCATAGTTAAGTAGTTCGCAACTCATGTTTTCCGATATCGGTATCCCTCGTGTAATACCGTGTTTCTGTAACATGGTTCGATAATTGGGGAAATTCTTCGCACACTGCAGTACTTCTAGAGCATAGTTTTGTGCTAGCATAGCAAAAGAAAATAGAGGACGCATCTGTTAATGTGATTTAACCATGGAAAATTTACAATTATGAAATGTATTAATATTTTGACATTTTACTCTGATATCGGTATAAGGTGAACTTTAATTACAAATATCTCGAAAACTATTGAGTGCTGCCCCTATAATGGGATATATTCGTAACCAGGAAAAGGCATATCAAATCTTCAACTCAATAAAGTCTCAACCTAATTATGACGACTAGGCTTCGCAATCTCCTTGAGAGTCAGAATTCTATTCCGACGGTTTCTATATAATACTATAATTACTTTCTTACGGAACATACACAAGTGTCCGACTATTATTGTAGGGTTGGAAGTTTTAGTAAAATCAAGAGCGTAGCGCTGACGAATACATATATGAATATATATATGTATATATATACATACATACAGTGAGTGACGAATGTATTCGAACGCTCCAAAATGAAAAGTTTGATGTTTAAAAATTGCGAGTCACATTAACAATTATACAATATATTTATTCGTGTAATAACATACGAGTAGCACGGTTATATGTGTTAAATTGGAAGTGTCTTCGGTAACGTTAATAATACTTATGAAAGATTTATTGCCAATATCTGTTAAATATCAGTTAAACAGACTGTATATGATACAGGGTGGTCCACGCAATGTGTGCACCGTTACAACTTTCAAAATATGCGTTGCACGATAAAATATTATATACAAAAGTTACATGGTTTGAGAGGGTACATTATGTAGTATGTTAATTTTCTTATAGGTGGAGGCATATCGGAGATTTGAAGGTCAACTTTGCTTTTTTAAACTGAATACTATATCTTTTATACCAAAATATGGTAGAGTATTGAATTGTATGTAAAAAAGTATTGACCATTATTAGCTCTAAACCTAATATCTAACGAGTAATTTCACGTTATTACTTGAAAATTTTCTTCACGTAATATCAAGTTGGAGATTCAACCTTATGTCACAGATTTTCGCAGGACAGCGATGTTTACGTGACGGTGTTTACTAATATGAGTGACCTAGTGGCTTAACGCAACTAACGTAAGTGTTCAAAGTGACATCCAATGGCATTAATACAGTGATGCAATGTATTATATTATTTAATGAAGAATCTGCATTCTGAATCGTATCCGCACCGAGTGTAATGCATGCTTCACGAATACGATGTTTCATATTCTCAGGTGTTGTTGGTGGTGGTTCATGATACACTGTGTCTTTTAATGTGCCCCACAGAAAATAGCCTAAAGGAGTAAGATCTGGTGAGCGCGAAGGCCACAGAAATTGTTCACTACGACCAATCGATCGATTGGGAAATTTTCTAACCAATAATTGCTTTACATTACGTGCGTAATGTGCACGACAACCATCATGTTGATATCAGATTTGTGTACGGATATTTAAAGATACATTTTCTAATAAAGGTGGTAAAGTGTCATTCATAAAGTTAGCATATTTTTGTCCTGTTAGTCGATCATTAATAACATATGGCCTAATCAATTAGTTGTCCAGTATTCCATACCACGCATGAATGGTCCATTGACGTTGGTGATCGACTTCTCTCATCCAGTGAGGATTTTCTGGTGCTCCATAATGTATATTTTTCTAATTAATCTGCCTGCGATTAGTAGACGTTGCTTCATCAGTGAACAAAACTTTTTGTAAAAAATATTATCACTGTTCATTTGATTCAGGTACCATTGGCAGAATCGAACACGGTTTTCATAGTCCGTTCCATGGAGCTCCTGATGAAGTGCTAGGTGGTAGGGATGATGTTTCTTATTATGAAGAATTCGTAGTACACTTGTTTTGCTAATTCCAGATCCTCGTGAAATCTGCCGCGTACTAATATGGGGGTTTCCTGTTACCGCTGCTAGGACCGCAATAGTATTTGCATCAGAAGTAGCAGTTTTCGTTACGTTACGTTTAGTAGCATTAAAACTTCCGATTCGTCGAAGCGATGCACACATTCTCTCAAATATGGCTCGAGATGGCTGATTTCATTCAGGATACCTTTCGGCATACATGGCTTTGGTTCTTATTGCATTTTTATGGCACTGACCATAAACTAAAAGCATATCAACTTTTTCACTATTACAAAATTTCATTTTTACTTTTATCTACCTGGTAATTACACACAAACGGTAATTTCAATACTGGATTACGATCATGCAGAAGATTGCGAATCATGATATATGTTGTTGCGTTGATAAACACTGTTGCGTAAACATCCCTGTCCTGCGGAAATCTGTGGTATAAGGTTGAATCTCCAACTTGATATGACGTAAAGAAAGTTTTCAAGTAATAATGTTAAATTACTCGTTAGTTATTAGGTTTAGGGCTAATAATGATTAATACTTTTTTACTTACAATTCGATAATCTACCATATTTTGATATAAAAATATGGTATTCTGTTGAAAAATGCAAAGTTGACCTTCAAATGTGTACCCTCTCAAACTATGTAACTTTTGTATATGACATTCTTTCGTACAGACCCTATTTTGGAAGTTATAACGGTGCACACGTTGCGTGGACCACCCTGTATATACAAGAGATAAAGAAATAGTATTGTTCTAATATTAACGAATGCAGGAGAGAAAATGTTCAAAATTCCGATTAGATTTCATAGGGAAGTTGCCCGATTTCGTCGAGGGGAATAAATGGTCAACCGATAGAGATTAATGAAGGAATGTGAAACAAATCCGTGGAGAATCGCGCTGGCGCGTTAATGGCGGCGGCTGCACGCAGAATAGTACCGCAGACGCGAATCGAGAATGCCAGGCGAAAGGTTTCGAAAATGGGACACAACGCTACAGGCGTTTGGGCTGCCGGATTCCTGTGGCTACCGCTCGAGCACCGGTAAAAGACGAGGCGAGAAACGACTCGGAGGAATGTCTGCGGTGCTAGCTGCGGAAACGTAATTTCTCGCTACGTTGCCATCGGCGAAGCTTCTCCGTAGCAGCGTTGCCTTCTTGCTTGCCACCCGAACTAGCTCTTTCAACGCGAGCCGAAAGTGTCAAGCGCCGAGAATCGTTGGAACATGTCTGTCTCCTTTCATCCCCTCTCAGCATCCCCCACCCAACTCTTTCCCGTCGTTTTTCTTTCATATCACCTTGTCGCCAACCGTTCTACACATTGTCCGTCTTTCCCCCTTTCTTCGGATTTTTATACCTTCGCACACCTAGCCCCCATCCTTTTTCTCTATTCCCTCTTCTTCGCTGATTCTCTCATTCCCACCCATTTCTATCCCCGCGTTTTCAGTATTTCTGCGGATTTTGCTGTCTTTGTATTTTCACCTTTCCTCCGACCTGGCCCAACCATTTTCTTCCACTCTGTTTGATCTTCATGTTTGATACCTTCCTCCGTTCGCGATTCTATTGTTTTCGCCGCGATGCTCTCTGTTTTTCGGAACGATGCCATTTTTTCGTTGCGGAAATTATGTTAGGTGGGCTCCGGCTGTGCAGCATTCCATAATTCGGGTAAACTTTTGCGAACTGGTCCGAGGAGAAAACGAACGTCGAGCTGCGTTGTTTCCGGTATTGATAAAATTCGATTCGTTGTACACAGTATTCCAAAAATGTTGTTCTTCCTTCAAAGGGGCGATTCCTGAAGTTATTTCAAATAACTTTTTTCTTTGTCAAAATGTTCAACTCGATTTATTTAAAGATTTATTAATGGGAAACTCGGACCAATCAAAGCGCGGCTACTACGAGGGGATACCTACACTTTGTTTGGTCCCTGTTTTTCGTTAATAACTTACAAAGCCTTAACAAAAGGATGGAGAACATTTTCATATAGGAAAAAGTTACGTAAAATTACATCACAAATCATCCCTATGAAAGAAGTACAGTATATTTAGAATACATTTTATACATAATTTCACTTTTCGTACGTGTAGTACATTCATTATTTGTAACGTCCCTTTCCTTTCGGGCGCGTATGAGAACGGAGTTGTAAGTTCCTGTTAGCGCGATTGCGTTTATAAGACGCAAAACAGATGGCGATTCTCGATAACTAAATATGCGAAGAGCGATTTGCAACTTTTCTTCAATCTTTGTCAATTCCGTCGGGCAAATTAACCCTTTCGCTTCGGCAGTCCAGTCCGGCCGAAGAGCCGTCACCGAACGGCAGCACGCGCCAGAAACGTGAATAGTGAGCGTGGTTTTTGTACATATGATCTTCTAAGTCTCAAATAATTAATATGTTTAATAAAACAATTGTTGCCCTAATATAGCACGTATTCTTCACATTTTTAATATGAAAAGAGTCATACAAAATTATATTAGTAATTCTAAAAACATTAAACCAATTACAGTTGATATGTTTTTAGGTATTTACATATTTACAGGACTTTACAATTAAACATTTAATATAATTAATGACGTAACGTAAATCAGTTAGTATATTAAGCCGATCTATTCCTAGTTCTTATAGAAAAACGAATATAAGCTGTTGTTTCACTGTCGAATGGATTTGATACATATTTTGAAATGAAACAGTAAACGACCGTTTTGATGTCTGATGTTTATTAAGTAATACGTTTTGACGTAACATGAAAGAGTAGTTGTAATATGTGATTAATCCAATACGTAAATAAAATCAACAGAAAATGTTCTGCCAATAATGATGAATTTATCATAATCATAGATGGTACTTGTATACACATCATACGGATGAAGGATATATCCGGCGCTCGTACGCACAGGTCGTCGTTTGAATGCCGGATATATACGGCGCTAAAGGGTTAATATTGGATGGCTAGTTCAACGTTTTCCGGCGGACCATGTTACAGGGTACGAAAAGTTAGGAAGATTTCCCGACGATAGGTCTTTTGCAGAAACGATGGTGTATTTCGCGAGATTGTAAATTCGACTTGAACGTTAGTCGAATTTATTTGACTTATGGCTCGAACGATAGTCAAAGATTCCGGTCTTGATCAACTCGTACGATAGTTCATCAAGTCGAAACGTGTCGACGTGGTTGACTCGGTAGTCAAATTGATTATGTTCGACTCGTCAAAACCTTTCACTTTCAGTCACCCTTCGGTCCGGTACCGATTGCAAGGTAATACGGCCTTTTTGTGTGCCACTCGATTGAGCATTGTAACGATTTTCTAATTAACCCGTCGAAGAAATTGCTAACAAATGCCTTCGACTAGGCTGTTCCCTATTGCAGTAGTAATAGTGTAGGGGGGGGGGGGGTAGATATGTATGGGGCGAATCAGGGATTCGAAGATGACAGATAAGTTATAGAAGTACACGGTCTGATTAAGAATACTTGAATAATACGCCGATCATCATCGATCCCGCTTCTCCAACTCTTAAATCAAAAACATATCATTTCCGCTTGCGTTCGATGTTTTTAACGCGTCCTTGATGGTAGGTGTTTCTCACCTCCGCCTATTAGGAGTTCCTCCGAAAAAATGCGCCCTCGATCTTCCCCTCCTAGTAAAGGTCCTAGAGGGCGAATTCGCACCTAAGTGCATCGCCCCTTGCATTTCGCTACGGAGACCAGGTTTATAACGCGGCTATTCCGGCTGTCGGGTGGTCAAAATCGAAAGACCCATTGTCGCAGGAATTAGCCTCGACTCTACGGAAAAACAACCGGTACCACACCTGGGCCATAATCCTGGTCACCGTCCTGGTCGACTCGACTGTCGAACATCTGGCCGCTAGCCTCAATAAATACTAAATTGCCTACAATGGTAATGACCATTATTATTATAAAAATATCATTAATAAAAATAATAATATCAACAACAATAATTGCAACAATAGCGGCAACATTTTTATTTAAAAAGTGGTACTATCTGGAAAACAATTCAGTATTTTTTGACAGCGCTGTTGCATGATGATTGGTATTCAAGAAAGTAGTACTTTGCTAG
>CM052082.1:6185109-6226413 GCA_028453745.1 Agapostemon virescens | reverse complement strand
TAAGAAAAGCGCAAGTCAATTGTTCTTGTTACATGTCTTGTTCTACCACCCCCCCCTCTTGTGCAAGATCAGTAAGTAATTAATACAGCTCATTCAGCCTAAGCTGTTCCGCGAGTAAATCTTCCGTAGAAAGATTACAATGATCCAGAGATAACAGCGACGAGTAAAGAGGAACCCGACTTCTCAACTCGGGAGACTGTTTCCGTTTCGATTCTGTTTAAACGGGATTGAACGTCACAGTTGGCCGATCCTCATTCGGCTGCTGTAACTATTTTCATTTCAAAACTCTTATAATTGCTTCCGTTAATTTACTTTAAGTAGATTATTTAATAAAATTAATGTTACTATCCAATCCTTTCAAGATTCCTAAAATACAAAAATATTGTATTATATCTTTTATTGATCTGAATAAACTAGATGGATTGTTTGTACACAATGTGTTTTAAACAATTTATGATAGTGAACTCGAGTCTTCGACCACTCCATAGAAACTAGATCATTTATCTGTTAAAGAACAGATGTGTTACGAATGAAGAATATTTTCCTCATTAACCTTTCTCGCAAGAATATTTTCGAGTTCGTCTCTGACAGGAAACGCCCTACATAACCTCTGATTAACCCTCTTAAAAAGGATCAAACCGTAGTCTGAATTTCGTTAGAAGTTACAAAAAAGGTAGAATTGTACCCTACGTGACGCCGAATACGTCATAGAAGTAGTCATTCCTCACCAATTTTGAAAAGTAAATAAACTCAAAATTTTCAATTTCATTGATTCATATCCAAATAGTAAGGCGCAGAGTCACGTCGCGTCACATTTGTAAAAGAGTAAATTCTAGCGAGATCGGGCTCAAGTCCCCTTCAGATTAAACTCAACTATACAGATTTCGCAAGTCCGCATCGTCAGTGCGTCAACACCGTGTAACATCATAGGTAATATTAATTCATATTACACTACACAATAATTCAAGTCGCGATACCTTAACACTTGTAAATACACAATCTAAAGTAATAATCCTGTGTTAAATGGTAAATCGTGATATCTCTGAAACCCTTAATTATTCATACATATTCCTAATATAATAATTGAACGCTCCCACATGATACGATCTTACTGCTCGAATTGTATCAATTAAATAATATAATTACAGTTACAAGGCTTACTAACATTCCTGGCGACATCTTGATTTTCATCAGGTTCGTTCATTACACCATATTCTAAAACAAGATTTATCAAGTGGCTCCCCAATTTCGCATTAGGTTCGTCTGTACAGTAGCTCACGAAAGTATTTGGACACTCTTCAGTCCTAAATAACTTTTTAAGGATTCAACCAAACGACTTGACTTTTCTGGAGCAACTAGAAGTATTGATTTACTAAATGATACGCAAGAATAATTTAGAAACAATTCTAATTGGAAGAAACTACAGGAAAAAATAAAAAAGACATTTTTTAAAACATTTTTATTTTAACTCGTAATGAAAATTTAAAATATGCATCTTGCAGACCTATGTTAGTTATACGCATGCTGAAAATTTCATTGAAATCGATTAGCGCATAAAAAAACGACACGCGTAGAAAGTTGTAAGAATTTGTGGAGTTTAAACAGAAACTGACCGAATATCGTGAAAAATTGCGATTTTCACCATTTTTGATGGCGTGCAGCTCGTGTGTACGTCGATCGATTTCAATGAATTTTTCTGCATATGTATAATTATCATAGATCTACAAAATGAGGCTTTAAAATTTTTTATACGTGACTCAAATGAAAAATGTTTAAAGAATGTTTTTTATATTTTTCATGTAATTTATACCAATTGCAACTGTTACAAAATCCTTTTCGCATATCATTTAGTAAATCAATGGTTCTAATTGCTCCAGAAAAATCAAGACGTTTGGTTCAATCTTAAAAATGTTATACAAATTCAAAGAGTGTCCGAATACTTTCGTGAGCTACTGTATATCATCCAACATCCCAAAGACTCCCCAATTTCGCATTGGGTTCGTCCACGAAGTTTCAACCTTCTGCATTCCCGAATATCGCATTGGGTTCGTCCTCAACGGCTGTAAACCTAGATGCTCCATAATTTCGCATTGGGTTCATCCTCGGCGGCTGTAATCCTAGAGGCTGCCGAATTTCGCATTCAGTTTGTCGTCGACATTTATAATTCTAGGAGCTCCCAATTTCGCATTGGGTTCGTTCTTGACGTCAATAATCCTAGTCTACCGGTGTATCACTGTTGTCTGGATTGTTTGAAGTCCGATGGCTGCACAGCTGATGAAGTCTTTGGCAATTTTGGCTGAATCTTTTGGAGGGCTTACGCTGATTGGGAGATTTATGATCATTTCTTCATTCTCATGTAGAAGAACTAGAACTACCACATCATTTTTTCTATAATAATAATGTTCCGCCCTGGACAAGGAAAAGGATTTTCGAACACCGTCGCGCTAATTCGAAGTGTCGTCCATTCTTAAAAAAAATTAATTGACATCGGCAACACGAAGGAGAGGCTTCCTCCTCTATCGTGGAGGAACATTTGAAGAAGATCCTCTCCCTTCAGGTGAAAATTAACGAATGAGATGCTGTGTGCATCGTATCGACCACAACCTCAAGTTGTCACACGGATGGCACGAAGGGAAGAGGAAACGGACTTTGGAAAAAGCGATTAGAATCGTTTTGACTATCGAGTCGAGCAAAATCAGTTTGACTACCGAGTCCACCACGTTGAATCGTTTCGACTTGATCAACTATCGTGCGAGTTGATCAAGACTGAAATATTTGACCATCGTTCAGGTCATAACACAAATAAATTCGACTAACGTTTGAGTCGAATTTCGAATCTCGCGAAATACACCACCGTTTCTGCGAAGGACCTATCGTCGCGAAATCTTCCTAACTTCTCGTACCCTGTAACACGGTCCGCCGGAAAACATTGAACTAACCGTCCAATATTAATTTAGCCGATGGTATTGACGAAGATCGAAGAAGAGTTGCGAATCGCTCGTCGCATACTCAGATATCGAGAATCGCCACCCGTTTTAGAACAGGAACTTATAATTCCGTTAGAATACGTTAGAAAACGTTGTGATATATTGTGAAGGTTGGGCTGGTTCACCCACTCTTTGTTTCACACTGTATTAATTTTGTTACACTTCTGTACTAATGATAGTATTAATAAAAAATTTATAAGTATTGACATTTGTTTAAATTATGTATTTTTAGTCATTTTGACTACCGCCAAGTTGAGTGCCGATCTTTGTGTCCACTACAATATTCGATTGTTCAATTATTCGATTGATAGACGTCATCTGAAGAAACGAAAGAAAATCAAAATAAAGAAAATAGTAATTAAATTGCAACACAAGTACGTTGTCAATTTATTTGTAACTTTTTACAAGAGTAGGTGTATTATGAGAAAATACAAGCTCTTTTTAATCAACGGTTTTATAATTAATCAACTTTAATTTTGTACTGCGTTAATAAATGACACAGGATATGACCGATAACCGAATGTATTTATTTTTCAATTCAATGTCATCTCTATTTCATTAATGGGTAGAGTAATTATTGTCTGCGGATTTTAGTAATGTATAAATGATAAACCAATATAAAATATAAAACAATGAAATAATTTTAAGTATTTAAAGTATTTAATGGTTTCAATGCAATACAGTTATTGAGAAAGGAAACAAATGTATACGGAGCTTCAGCGTTTTGCAATTCAATTTAGGTAATTTTTCTTCTGTATAAATATTCGCATTCTAACCGCATATTATAATCATAAATATAAATGAGTTTAATTTCATCCTATATACGAGTCTAATGATGTTTCTGTCTTGTTAACTGCAGTAGGTATTTTCAGTGGAAAATTTTTAGCGATGTAATGCAACATCTGCACTATCAACGATAGAACCACTGTGGGATAGTTAATTAACACTTTGAACACTATGGTCGTCACCGGTGATTGACAGCATTGAGTCGTTTAAGAATCATTATAATTAAATTAATAGCAGTATACAGCGATTTATTATTGTAGAAATTAGCCAGATTATAGTACGAAGCGAGAACTTCATTTTCATGTAACTACTAATTCTCTTTAACAACTCTGATCATTTCTGTAAATGAAACAAAAGAATTTTGCCTGAAGCTTGAAAAATTCACTGGGCATTCAATATGGTAAATAAAATTGAACATGGGGATTCATGTAACGTTTTAATTGAGTCGTTTACTTTGAAAGAGATCTAATTTCATTTATACATAAATGGATTATTAACGTACTTCCTTATGTTACCACAGAACTGCCGTAGGTCGACCAGAGCAGGTGTACGATCTCTTACGTCGAGTTTTAAAGGTGTTGCACAGTAGCGCGGAATACAAATGCGGTTTCTCCGGAAAGTATCATTCTTTCTCGATTCCTTGGGGATATGGTCGGTTCGATTGAATTTAAGTGAGAGTCTCCGCGCAACCATTTCTCGCGTAATATGTCACGCGTGCCGATATTTAGCGCTCGTATCGGACGTCGCAAATTGCGCGTTAAATTGTCTTGACGAGTTGGTAGTTTCAATCAACGTCATCAACGATCGTGTTCACTTGTATCGAAAAGTGCTAACAAGAATTATTCAATTTTCTTGTTATTAAAAAACTGGAAGTGATTTTTCGACTACGAAATATTTACAGAAATATACGAGATGTATTTCAATCAAATATCAAATATTCTTTAACCCTCAATGAGACCGTTTAACTTTCAAGTCACATGTTAATATATCGACATTTTACCCATCATTTTAGTGTTTTATAAGATAACGTGTAAGTCTAAATTATATAATGTATCTGAGGTAACAAATAACAATATTGATAACGATTGGCAGCACCGTCAATCTGAAATATCAAAGTAAATGGCTTGCCAGTTGTCTGCAGATAGTAACCAAAGGAACCATCTTATGCAATTTACATTATCTGTGATTCTATCTGTGGCGTCGCTCGGTCACCTTTGCTTACGGACTTGGAGTCGACAGGATTTATGGAGAATGGTTGTAAAGTCAAACTCCGGAGAATCAAACTCGTTTATTCAACTCGTAGCGAACGCTAGGACAGACTTGGCTATGTCGTTACGTATCGCGGATCGAACTCGGTCGATTTGGTAGTCTAGTCGAATATCAGATTTGTTCTAAGTTGTAGCGGTCGTGTTATGTATAAAGAAACCTCGGTATTTGGAAATGTAGGAGTAGGAGTTTCGAATATTTAATATAATTGGTTGTAGGACGAAGGGTGGAAGTACAAAAATTCGGAGTGGGAATGACGAAGATGGAGGGTGGAGTAGGAGAAGGTCCGCCAGGTCGGAATTGCTGGCAACGGTGGAACGTTTCGTCGCCTAACGGAAACAATGCATTGCAAAAATGTGCGAGTCAGCTGTGCGAATTTTGGGTTTTTCTTCGAGGTACAGCTGCTCCTTTGTATTAGCTACGGCGGCCCGCGGCCGGGTAAAAATTACCTGAGCTGGCCATGCTTATATTCTATCTATTAATCAAAACAATGCGTACATAATAGCTTTGGGTTTGCATATTAATAACAACTTATTCGTTTGCAATTTCAATAACCATTTTCTTACCATTTGTATATGATACAGATTTGTCACTTTCAGGTTACAGTAGGCTATTATGATAGATTTTGGTATATTTAGGAAAATGCTTGTGCCTTCTTCTATTTTCAGAGTTATATATCATATACCCAAAATATGGATACATAATCACATAAAAGTAATGGAGGAATTAAAATTGGACGTATTAGCCGTAATAGATCCGAAAATTCATTATTAGATTCTGAGTTCGATAAAGATCATCCAATAGTATTTACCCGACGACGCATAAATATTATTGACAGTGACGATGAATTTAGTAGCGAATCATCATCGGATAAGGAAAATGCAAGACAACAAAAATTGTTTAGCAATCGATATCCCAGACGAATAATAGTTGCCATCGCGCCCTTGGAAAGGAGATTGCCTTGAAGACCCTGAAGGAACCTACTCTCCTGAGACCCATTTTCGAAAACTATTTGACAGTGAAATTATAGGTGATATTGTTGACTACACCAATACATATGCATTGCAGTGTGATCCAACGAAGGGGTTCTGTAAACTGTTTTATGGAATTTCCCGCTCAAGCTTTTATGCACAGAATTGCAAACATTGTAAGCTGTTGTTACTGCAAAGTTACAAAGTTTCAAATTATAACAAAATTGTTTAAACTGGTTAATTTTTTTTAATCTGCTTATATAGGTTTGTAATTGTTGATTTTTCATTGCATACATTTTTTTATTTAAGAGATTTATATTTAATTTTAGTCAAAGGAATTTTTAAACAAATATTTATGTCGAGAAGGTAGAAACAGCCCTCAATGTTGTTAATTTTCATTGGTTTTGTCCAACTGCAAAGGGTTGAATCTTTATTTTATTTTGAAGTTTATAAGAAATAGCTATTGTAACGAGACGAAGAAAAAGGACATCGACCATGCTTGTCTCCAATCGATATTCCTTCGCGAAACGTCAAGATGCGTGAAAACCGCTCAGTTACCAATAGTTTATTAGCCGATCGATAATTCTCTGGACCGCTCCAGAAGCTTCTCGAAACATCGAATCTAACAGTTTCCAGTTAAAACCGGTCCTGGACCGATCGATACCTTCTGGAAGTTTCGATTCTGCTTAGATACCGAATTGTTTACAAGACCAGCAACGACGTAGTATAAATAAAGGACCCGCGATTGCCTATAGGCGATTCCGGCTACACCTGTGAGAGAGGACAAAAGTAAGTCACGGCCGCTCACAGGGAAGGGAGAGGACGAGAATAAGTCACGGCCGCCCGGTAGCGCAGGAATCGTCAGGGGTTGCTCCTGGTAGCTTCCCTGGCCACTTGGGAGAACCCACAGGATCGACGGTTACCATGTCGGTAGGAGAAGACAGGAGAAAGTCACGACTGCCTACCGGGCATTGGGATACGATGACCTGTTCTCATTGTTTGATTCTATTGGTTTGATTAAGCTTAAACTGCTTGATTGAACGTAACCTGTTTGTTTGAATTCATATTCGTTATTAGCCATTGAAACGTTTTAAATCTGTAATTTGTAAAACCTATAAATCCTAAACGCCTCTAATAAAATATATTTCCGTTTGTCCCAGAATACTTAGATCATTCCTACATTATTCCATCCCCTCAACATCCATCCCTCGGCCGCCACCTCCACGATCATCATCCCCGCTACACTATTAGTATTCTTTCTGGACTTCCGATCAATTGTAATTTTTTCAAAATTTCTTTTTCAGACTTTTGTAAATGTCTAACTGTATGATTCAGTATTAAAAAATTATCGTGTTAATAAAATCAATTATTACTTCGTGCAATTTTAATTGCATCTTTTGCGAACGGAAAAGTGCAATTTTACGATACGGTAACATAATTTTAACACTGAAACTACCAAACCAGTCGAAATGACATGTCTTTAATTTTTTCTTTCGCAATTACTGCTGTTATAAAAATGTTTTCATTTGAAACTTTTGCATGTATTTTTTTATTGAAGCACATAATATAAAAAATATTATATGAACTTTGGAAGGTACAGTTTCTTTATTGTTACAAAGCAATATATATCGTTGAATTTATTCTTCGGTAGTTCTAGTATTAATATTTTTCACTAAAGGTAGCCGCTATAGACTGCTTCACTCCTGAAATGGAGAATTTGTAAGCTGTGTTAGCGTCTATATGTAATTTAGACAACTATGTGCAATGTGTACGTCTGTGGGCAACACAGCCAATTATGTGGAAATTGCGCTCCCGTAAGCAACTTGATTTTATGTCCGTGAACAACGTATTGGCCAATGATAAGTAGAGTCAATTTACACGATTATATACTAACAAGAGAATTACCTAGTCGCATGCGAGCATTGTAATAAAATTTTGTGTACGTGCAGAAAAGCGTATTCAACATAATTACCTATCAGGTGAATAGAAAAATTTCCGGACATTCTTAGTCCCCTAAAAGAATTACTTTAAATTAAAGTATTTTCTCATTGTTTTGTATGTTTCTAAGGATTGTATAGCATTTTTTAAAACGTTTTATATTATTATTTAATGACAGTTATGTCATTACAGATGTATGACATGTCAGACACAACAAGTGAGCCATTCACTGCACAAATCGATTAACTCCACTTTGAATTTCTATACAATTATCGTACCCAAGTATCTGTTACGTCGCGGAATCCTTGTTGACAGGCCGAATTAACCTTGCGCGAATGATTGGATATACAGAATACAGTACACAGTATTACCACTGTACACATAAATACCGAACGAAGCAGTGGACGAATACTGGAACCATGGCTGGATGAATTTCACTGTGTAAGAATTAACATTTTGACGACGCACAATTTTAACAATGTTTAAGAGTAAACGCTGGTCCTTTTATCAATCTTTTAAAAACATGATATTGGTGATGTTTTTTACATATATGTTAGTCTTTCTGTTGAACCTAACGTACCAGATACAAACTTTGAAAGTGGCTTAACTACATTTTTGTAAGAAAACACATTATTCATTTAATAATTGCTGTTACTTTAATAGGAACTGTAAGTTTAACTCTTTTACAGTGGGTCAAAAAGTATTGGCACACCCAGTTTTCTTGGAATATTTTTAAACTATAAAGTAATCTATTAATATTAACTATGTTTATTAGTGTCTTTTGACACACAAAAATGGTATGTTGACTGAGAATTGTCAGTTATTTGTTATAAGGAAGTAAAGTAAAAAAAACGAAAATTCCAAAGTCAAAAAAGTATTGGCACACGTACGATGTCATTGCGGAAAGCACAATAATGAACACTATGAACAATATTGAACTTACTTAATATTTGGTGTGCATGCCTTTGGCCTTAATTACGGCCTGTAATCGATTAGGCATCGATTCGACAAGTCTTTGCGTAATTTCCGGTGAAATTTTAGACCACTCTTCTAAAAGCGTCGCTTTTAGGTCAGTTTTATTCTTTGTTTTCTTCTTTCGGATTTTTAAATCTAAAATATGCCACAGATTTTCTATCGGATTAAAATCCGGAGATTGAGGTGGTGTAGGGAGTTGTTTTGGTACGTTATACAATAACCATTCTCTGGTTTTCCTTGCCGTGTGCTTTGGGTCATTGTCTTGTTGGAAATGAAACGTTTCGTTTATGACCATTTTTGTTGCACTCGTTAATAAATTATTTCGCAACACGTCGATATAGACGTCTGCATTCATTGTACTGTCAATAAAAACCAAATTTCCTACTACATGGTATGACATACAGCCCCATACCATAACGTGACCACCACCGTGTTTCACCGTAGGAATAATATTCTTTTGATTTAATTCGGTGTTCGGTTTTCTCCATACAAATCTTCTTCCATCGGAGGCGAAAAGATTAAACTTACTCTCATCCGAGAAAATAACTGTCTTCCAAAATTCCATTGTCTTATTTATATATATTTTTGCGAACCCGAACCGTTTCTCTCTATTCTTCTCATTAATGAACGGCTTTTTCCTCGCTGCTCTACCATAAATTTCCGCAGAATGTAAAACATTTCGGACTGTTTGGGTACTCACTTCTTTTCCCGAATATGTTGCAATGTTAGTAGCTAAATTTGTGGCACTTACAAAAGGATTTTTCACTGCTTCTTTGACAATGTCTCTTCGTTCTCTAGTTGTAAGCACTCGCGGACGACCTGAACGTGGTTTGTTCTCGACGCTGCCAGTTTCCTTAAATTTTTTTACGACATTTCTCACTGTCGAGAAACTTAAATTTAATGAATTACCGATTTTTCGATAACTTTCACCACTTTTATGCAATGAAATAATTTTCATTCGCACACACAACGATAACTTGCTCTTCTTCGTAGCCATGATGCTTGTTTAAAGTGTAAACACAAACTAATTATGTTTACTGAGAGAAGCAATTCATAACAGCAAATTCTGTTTATGTTTATGTTCTTAGAACCGAATTTGATGCGTACGAAAGCGAATAACACTTATCCTAGTAGTAAAACCGTACGTGTGCCAATACTTTTTTGACTTTGGAATTTTCGTTTTTTTTACTTTACTTCCTTATAACAAATAACTGATAATTCTCAGTCAACATACTATTTCTGCGTGTCAAAAGACACTAATAAACATAGTTAATATTAATAGATTACTTTATAGTTTAAAGATATTCCAAGAAAACTGGGCGTGCCAATACTTTTTTGACCCACTGTAGATACTCTTAAGCAGTATGACACATTGGTATCCTACACGTATATTTTTCATTTTATTGAAACACAAACCCTTAAATATTAAATGTATAAATGGATTTAGGCCACTTTAAAAATACACGGCTCAATTAATCTAGTTAACGAACGAAACGAAGAATTGAGAAGCGTTTCCTTAAAATTGTTAAAATAGTGTAACGTGTGCAATCTGACAACGAGATGGTTGGTTTCCACAATTCTAGTTACAAATTCCACACATGACCCCCGCAAATTCTGACTGCGACAGTAAAGCGTTCGAGTCCAAAATGAGTGTAATCGTCGCGGCGAATCGAAATTCAAGACTCCGCTGGTTGGTGCACAGGCCGTAGATAAGGAAGAGGATCATTAAGAAAACCGCTCGAAACGGATTTTCATGCCTTGAATGTCGTGCACGGCACTAAAAGTCTTTCTCAGAGAGCGGCTCGAGCGATACACCCATCTTCTCGAGGTCGTTACTTGCAGCCTGTACGTGGATCTTGTCATAGATAAGTAGAAGTAATGCGGCGCAAGTGGTGTGCCACGATCAGGCTTCTTGTTTTATGCAGAGTGTGTCGTAAGACGCGAACATCTTCACACGGATGGATTTGAGATATAAACGCGACGCCGAAGTCCTTCGTTCGAAAGCTTTACTGCAGATTATGCTCGCTCTTCTGTCGTGTGAAACGTTCTGCTTGTTCTATTCTTCACACGTGTGCGGATCACAAATTTAATCATCGTTGCAGTTCAGACTTGCTCACAACATTATCTTTATTACTTCGCTTCACGATTTATAGAAGTTTCGTTGCACGTAACGTATATATAAGAACGGTAAAAAATGAGAGGAAATGAATATGTTCTTTTTTATAGACATAATACATTATATATATTATATTATAGACATATATAATATATAATATATTATACACATAATATCAGACTTGCGTTGAAGATTTTAAATAAAGTCTGGCAAATATAAATATTGTATACGTTTCTTTATAGACGGAATCAAGTACTACTCTTTTATAATCAATATGTAAGCATTAAAGTAGATGTACCAGTATAAAAGATGTAAATTATTTGTTTTATTCTTTAACATTTGTAAGATTCTTGGAGAATGGGGAAGTGAATTAACACTGTGGCAGATGTGTGGTGGAGAGAGAAAGAAAAGGAAAGAAGGAAAGGGGAGCGTTTTGTCTTACGTCTGCTAGAAGACTCGTCAGTAAGCAGTATGAAATCTGCATTTTGGGAGAATTTTTATTTGTCGTAACCAGGATTTTCAACTTAAAAATTGGGAAAAATTCTAAAAAATACACGTCGACAGTCTCGACATGGCAGAATTTTTTCATACTTATACGCAATTAAATGGGAAAACTAGGTCGAGACCTACTAATCCGAATTCTCCCTATAACTTCACCCCTGGTCACGTTAGAGGATTAAAAATTTACATGAAACGGTTTCTAGGTATACCGTATCGAATGGCACAGGAATCATTTAAATCGACTCAAGGTCATTTTTCATCACTCTATCCGGCTATACCCTTTCATTCAATTATCTCTATGGGTTTACAAGTTGCGCGGTACTATGCGGCGTTGCTTGCTTGTCGATGTTAACGATTCTACAAGTTTCGACATAAACACCTAGGTTAACAACGAACTCCTTCACTTTAAAACCACGCCGAGAATGAAGGTATGGATCAAATTGTCGATTGAACAGCCACTCTCAGCAATCCCGAAAAAATCGTTTTAACCTACCCAGCGTTACCGAGCGCTCTAACTCACTTCGCTTCGTGTTTAAACATTGCAACAGACACGAGCAGTGAAATTCATTTCGACATCCTCTCTCACACCACTCAATGTACTCGTGACCGCGGTGCTAAGTTAGATATTTATTTGTCAAGTTGTTCGATCATGTGTCGTTTCGTTCGCTCGGACAGTTCTCCAGATATTATTAAACTTACTCGACGTGCTCCGTTCAAACCGAGGAACAGCCTGTTTGAAGGCATTTGTTAGCAATGTCTTCGACGGGTTAATTAGAAAATCGTTACAGTGCCCACTAGAGTAGTAATCAAAAAGGGTTTACTATCCTGCCATCGGTACCGGGTCGAAAGGTGACCTTTGGCAACGGTCTCCACCGACGAACAGGGCAATTGGGCCATAAAACCATCCGCGCCATTGTGCGCGGATTTTCGACACCGTCACGCTAATCCGAAGTACCGTCCTTTTTTCCAAATAATTAATTAACATCGGCAACCTGAAGGAGAGGCTTCCACTTCCACCGTGGAGGAACGTTCGAAAAAAATCCTCCCCTTTCAAGTGTAAATTAACGAATGAGATGTATGCATCATATCTACCACAACCTCAAGTTGTCACACGGACGACACGAAGGAAAGAGGAAACGGACTTCGCAAAAAACTATCAGTATCGTTTTGACTATCAAGTCGAGCAAAATCAGTTTGACTACCGAGTCAACCACGTTGAATCGTTTCGACTTGATCAACTATCGTGCGAGTTGATCAAGGCTGGAATCTTTGATCATCGTTCGGGTCATAATTCGTTCGAGCCGAATTTAGAATCTCACGAAATACACCATCGTTTCAAAGTGTATCTTATGTTCTGCTAAAGATCTATTGCCGCAAGATCTTCTTCGCTTCTCGTACCCTGTAATAGGGCCCGCCAGAAAACATTGAACTAGAAGTCCAATATTAATTTGGCCAACGGCACTGGTAAAGATCGAAGAAGAGTTGCGAATCGCTCGTCGCATACTTAGATATGGAGAATCGCCTCCCGTTTTGCGTGTTACGAACGCAATCGCGTTATCGGAATTTACAACTCCGTTTGAATACGCGACCGCGAGGAACGAGACGTTACACGACGTGAACCGGAGTTATTCAATTTTATCTCGACTCTTCCCGTCATCGTTCCCTCAGCGCTGAATTCTGGGCGGTACTGACATCGGGCAAAGTCGATCAACGATCGAGCCGAAACAAGAATGATAAGATAACGATGAAATTTCATTTTGTTAATAACTCTGTTAAAAGCCGTGGCGACGAGACGCGCGGGAAACTGGTAGAGAGGTAAATAAACTTATTAGAACCTACCGCGAAAGCTGATACGAAATCAGGGAGTTGCAGGAGATTGTAACTTCGTGAGCGGACCTAATGCAAAATTGCAGAATCTCCGGGGATGACGCGCAGACGAACCTGATGCTACATTGAGAATGTGAAGAATGTGGAGAAGAATTTAGAGAATACCGCCGACGAATGTAATGCAAAATTCGAGAGTCTCCGAGAGCGACGCGCAGATGAAACCCGGTCGAAACTGGGGAGCTGCTGAAAATTTGGAGAACACCGCAGACGAACTTGGTGTGAAATCAGGCAGCTGTAGGATGCGGACAAATCTAATGCGAAATCGGGGAGCTGTAAGGTGAGGACAAACCTGATGCAAAACCAAAAAGACGCAGAATGTTATAGTTCTCATGAACGACTACAATGTGTGATTGGGGAGTCACCTAGGGGGGGGGGGGGTTGATAGAGATTAGAGATTGCACTATCTACCACATAACACAGGTATATTTGTAGGACCTGGACCACCCAGATTAAACCCCAAAGTTTAGAGGAAAAATTAACTAGTATCAGCATGTTCCTGAAAATGTCTCTACTGCAATAAATGTCCATAAACCTAGAATGTGGTGAAATCAGGGAAGTTGATCTCTGAAGTAAAAAGAAAATTCATTATTACATAGATCGATGTTCATAATCGATCAGATCTTAACAAGATCAGTACTTATCATCAATTGGTAATATACTAAGCAATTATTAAGTTTAGAGAAAGTTAGTTGGTTTGGGTATTGTATTTAATGTAGAATGATTTTTCTATGCAAAAAGATCTGGAGTCTATTAATCACGTTGTGTAATTTCTTCATTCAAAATTGTATGACTTATGATCTCTTATACTACTGAAAAGTGTAGCCTTTATGTAAAATAAATCATTAAGGCATAGCTCATAGAAACGAAATGGAAGAAGAAGCCGAAAAGTTCTAAATAGACATGATCGTGGTTGTGTATCCTTGCAAGAAGCCATTCATGAGCAAAAGGAACAATAAAGAGATTGAACTTTGCAAGCATATACGTTAATAAAGTCGAGTATTGGAAACGTACTATATGTTCAGATGGGAGTAAATTCACCGTGTTTAGGACTGCTACTTATTATGAATTTTGGAAAGAAAAGAATAAAGTAATGAATTTTGAGAATCTACGTCCAATAGTATAGCATGAAGGTGATTCGATAATGATGCAGGGGTGTATTGAAAATACTGGTGTTGGGAAACTTGTTATTATTGATGGAATGTTAGTTGAACATACAGTGGCTCATAAACGTATTTGGACACTCATTAAATCTGAATAACTATTTTAGATTGGACCAAACGTCTTAACTTTTCTTGAGTAATTAGATGCATTCATTTACTAAATAATATGGGAAAAGAATTTTGAAAATGTTGCAATTGGTGAATGAATTACATCATAAATAAAAAAGGAACTTTTTAAATATTTCTTATTTGAGCCACATACTAAAAATTTTGAAGACGTATCTTTTAGACTTATGATAGTTATACAAATGTATAAAAATTTATTGAAATAAATAAATAAAGACGTGCACAAGAGTTACATGCCATCGAAAATGGAGAAAGTCGTAATTTTTCGCGATTCTTGGTCAGTTTCTGCTTAAACTACACACATTTTTACATCTTTCTACGCGTGTCGTTTTTTTTCCATGTCAAACGATTTTGATGAAATTTTCAGCATGCTCATAATGAACAGAGGTCTGCGAAATGCATATTTTAAATTTTCATTACGAGTTGAAATAAAAAGTAGCGTCACATTTCTAATTTATTGTCATATCGAGAAAGGAAGTCGCACGGAAAATATTCTTTATACGTAACAATTCAATTTTTAATATTTAAATGATGGTAGAATTTCATTTTACTATTAGATTAAATTTTGTTGAATGAAAATTTGTAATAATAATTTAAGGAACTAGTTATTCCAACAAACAGTTTCATTGTACGGCCATAAATATTACTTCTAAATAACGTAAATCAAGGCATTATCATTTTTCCACTTTTCTAAACTGCATCTAAATTGCTATAAAAACATAAAATCATCAATTCAACAGTAGAGTTTCTAAAACAAGCTGATTTCAACTTGCATAAATTACGTGTGCATGAATGAAAATTGCAATATTACCGAGCTACCCGAAATATTACATTTTCGGCGGAAATGATCGTAAATAAGGAGAATTGAAACTTTGATTAAATTCTCTGAAATATTCTATCGAACGGGTTTAATTGAATTTATCGAAGTGTCTATTATCGGTGTCCGCGATTATGCTCCCTATGGAGCTATTCCAAATCAGATTTCAAATTGCCCGAACGATTTCCCTTTTCGTGCCAGCGAAATATATCTTTTTTTTTTATGCTGCTTTTACTGCATTATCGAGACTCATATTTCGTAACACAGCAAGTCTGCGAGAGAACCAGACGCAGTTATTTATTACCTAGGAGGTGACTTTAGAAAAATGCGTTATTCATCTTTCTCTTTCTCTTTCTCTCCCCTTCCTCTTCCTCCTGCTCTTCATTTCCCGATAAATTATAGGGGCATTTATTTTGCATCGCTTTAACGTCGAGCATGAAAAATAGGATTTCCCTTCGGCATTATTGCCGGTGATTAAACAGTGTGTTTCTAATGACCAATAAAAGCGACTTTGTTCGACATTGTCCACGGTTAGTACCGTTATTCTATATATATAGAACAGTAATTGTATATTCCCTTCGCGATTCAATCCTCCCCCTTTTTGCGTTCTTTTCAGTATTTCATTATTTGATTGTGATAGCAACGGAACAATAGAAATTTCAATAATGGCGTACACATTCTACTACAAGTGTATCCAAACAACAAAGGAATGTGTCGAAGCCACAGTCGCTGATTTTCATGAAACTTCGATAGAAGGCAATTCTCAACCATACGAAATATATTATTTTTTATTGGACTACCGCTGGCATTATGAACATCATCTTTGGATGATGCCGTACATTATGATTGCAAGGAATATTCTCATAATCATCATTGGTAAAAGTTTACATTAACCCCTTGCCCTACAATAACGAGTCAGACTCGTGTCCAAGATTCTGAACTGAATCTTCTAAACATGTATTTCCTTAATTTTCTTCAAACGGAAATAACATTTTATTTAATTGTTGATCGTATACGATCATTGGAAAATACCTAGGCACGCAGTAACTACAAATTTGTCTCCTCTTTTTGTCGTTCTGCGGAGGACAAAGAAAGTCTAGTCACTGTTATATTAAAATAAGTTGGTAATACATGCTTTAACAAAAGTTCCAAATTCTTCGCAAGGATGAAAAACAGCTGAGGGACAACGCGTCCTATGCACTTACTTGACCATTTTCACGTCAAGTGTCGCTTGTACGTGTTACTGACCGCTGCACTAAACTTTCTTTGACCATAACTCGTTCAGGAACAACGGCCACAAACTAAAATCTTCAAATTTATAAAATAACAAATATTCAGTGTAGTTAGAGTTTCATTTAAAATTGATTCTTTTTAAAATCGCGGTGGATTTGAAAGATCTTCCAGAACTTGTATGTGTTTGCACGACGTACACCGACTGTGTAACTATTGTTAGAAGCGCCTGGTTCAGTAAACTGTATTTAAACCACTTCAACAACAAAACTTCAAGAATAATGTAACAACCTAAGTATAACTGACTGTGTAGCGAAACACAAGAAGTGGACAATACCTAAGAAGATGCCATAGGAGCAATGACACCTATGATACAATGTCTAAGATACCGTAGGAGCAATAAGAACCAGGACCGAATGTCCAAGATACCATTGGAGCAATGGGAAACAATATTCAATGTCTAAGATGCTATAAGAGCAATTAGAATCAAGATTGAATGTCCAAGATGGCATTGGAGCAACAAGAACCTAAATTGAATATCAAAGATGGCATAGGAGCAATGAGAACAAAGATTGAATGTCTAAGACTCCATAAGAGCAATGGGAACCAAGATGCAATGTTCCAGATGCCACAGGAATAATGAAATGAAGAGTCTACTCTGTTTACAGAATAAGACGACATTTTATAGCCTAAGGGTTGCTGAAATTGCAGCCTCTGTGTCCTGAGTCGGCCGGCAATGGTTACTAGATGTGGTGGTAGGCCCATACCGTAGCCTAAGAGTCGATGAGCCGAGGCCGAAGGTAACAGTAGCGAAACCGTGCCATAAAACGTCGCCCAGCGCTGGTCGTACACCTACAGTTGTAAAGAATTACATATACAATCAATACTGGATGAAATCAGTAAGATACACAGGATATTAATTAATCCCACTAGCTCATATAAAACTATAATGAATAAATAAAATGAAATTAATAACTAAAGTAGTAAGACGACATTGTCGTGCATTCTCCCAAAGATTTTTCATAGCATAAATGAGATACTATTACGTTTATCGACCTGCAGTCTGAGCGCAGACGTAATTGAATAATGTACGAATGAACAAATTAAAAGACTGAACTTGCACGGTGTTTGATACTAGAATGAAATCGTGGTTTGTACGTATTCGAAAGAAGTTTGGATGTTCGTCAAGTTTCTTTCGAGTTTGTCTTGCTGTGGATAGAGTGAAGAGTTCTTTGGCCTTTGATTGGTTACTGAACTAAAGGTAAACATCTATGTTTCTGGACTGGGAAAGAGGAAAGCCGTGTGTGTCAGTGGACGTCCAAACTCGTCGCCTTGGTTATCTGGGATAATTCTGGAGTGACCGTGCGGTAGCTCCACTCAACCTGCTCGAAACGACATTGTAAATCTCAGGTTTAGTTGCCACGTGAACCGTTAATGGTACTTGACCGTGTAACAAAATAGCAGTCTTCGCAATCAAAGTGTCTGTGGTTTTTGAAAGATGAAGGACCTAAATACAGTATAACATAGCTTTCTTTGTGTTTCCACGTGGTAACGAAATTGCTGTCTCCAAGAAGAATAAAATAATAGGACATAAGTCGTATTTTCCCTTCAATTATCAATTGTAAACTCGCACAGGAAATGTTAATATCATAGGTTGTAGAAAGTATCGAATACGAACACAAGAATCATTTAAATCGGCTGAAGGGAATTTTTTAGCATTTTAGCCGGCTGTACCCTTTGTTAAAAATGTACGTGTCTGTTTGAACGACGAAAAATTGTGGCTTTGAATTGTGTATTTCTCAGTTAAGAGTTTCAAGAAATACTATAAAAATGGCATGTCTTCCATGCGCGGCTCGGGTAGACTCGGCTATTCTCGGAGCAAATTCTAATTACCTTGCTGACTGAATTATAAATGTTTTTCGTTATCGCTAGAACTTATTCGTGGTAACTCAAAAAACTTCCAACAGAGACAACTTATTGTCTACTGTAGTTGACCTTGAGTGACCTTGAATAACTTTCATAGTAGAATATTGCATTCGACTTGAAAAATATTATCAGAATGTATATTAAAAAACCATACCGTTCCATTTATGAACACAGAGTGGACCTTCATATCTACTTCACGTCTCCACCTGTAATAAAATTAGTAACATTAGATTATGGGTTCTTCGGTACCAGGTAAGTTTGGTTAGATACATCATCTTCAACTTTCAAAAGCAAAGGAGTCATTCGAGTAACTTGTTCGAAATGCCCCAACTTTTCCATTTTTTTTTGTTCCTTTTCATTGTTCCATATTTTGTGTTACAAGCTGATCAAGCTACATATTTTCTTTACTGATAACTCAGAGCATGTCTGTGTATAAAATTTAAGAAATATCGTCCACAATATAGGCTTAGACAGGATTCTAACGCAAAAAATGTAAATACTAAATCTACGCTTTCTAGTTATACTGAAACTCGCGAGGTGGAACATCAATCTCGGAACATAGTTAATAAAGTCCGTGATATTATATCGTATTGTATATTTGTTAAAAAAAGACGAAATATTATAAAAAATGTTGAAAGAAGTTGAAAGAAGTTGAAAGAAGAACAATAATCAGTGACAAAAATAGCAAAAATTATGAATAGAAATCGAAAAGTCATAATAAATTTCTTGAAACATCCGGAAAACTATAATAAAAAGAAGAGTTCTGGACGTCGGCAAAATCCAAATTCCCGGGAACGACGTGCAATACTAAGAGCAGCATCAAATTCTAAGATGACTACAAGCCAAATTGTTCACAGTGTTGGTGTAGACACTAATATAATGAATTTGAGATGTGTTCTACAAAAATGCAAATATATAACACAATGAAAATTGAAGAAAAAGCCTTGGTAAACTGTGCAACACAAGATGAATCGATTACACTTTGCGGAAAAGAATATTCATATAGGAAAGAAATGGCGAAGAATAATATTTACGGAAGAAAGGAGGTTTAACTTACATATAGATGGACCTGATGGATTTTCACGGTATGCGAAAAGCGGAACAGTTTTTGAGTCGTCGGCAAATGGGAGGTGGTGGTAATGGATGTGAAATGGAAATCCAATTTATAACAAAAAAATGAATAGCAAAATGTATTTGTAAATTATTAAGGAACAAATAAACGTACGCCATCAGAATTGCTGGAGAGAAGTTTATTTTTCAGCACGATAATGCCGCAGTACACGCTGCAAAAGTAGTAAAAGAAAGAAAGAAAGAAATCTTGCTCGAGCTGTATATGGAAATGGCAGACAATTTGGAAATATTGCTGAATTAAAAAAATGTACTCAAGTTGAGTGGGAGCAATTAAAGCAAAAAACTATTTAAAAAAACTCTATAAATCTTTGCCAAAGAGAATGATGACTGCTTTTAAATGTATAGGAGGAGCAACAAGAAATTAAGCATTAAATATCATTCGTCGATTTATTGTTATGCATAATTTGAAGTCAAATATGCTATCATTTTGTTCCACTATATTTTCTTAAAAGTTCTTTTTTTTTAAATAAAATTGTATAGACTGTATTTTTTTAATTGTATTTTGAAAGAATGTATAAAAGCATAACTTTGGTTGTAACGTTCATTAAATAAAAATTACGTTAATTTTAAAGTCCCGTTTAAAATTTTTATTTTAATTTTAACGTCGTTAATTTTTGTCCCGGATTGTATAATGTTGAACTTATCGTTTATGGACGCGAGTAAAAATCCTTGGCGGCTCTTCGAGGAGTATACTCTGGCAGTTATTCAGTAGACATTCGAGCTGTTCAAACTAATAGCATATTAGTTTTATAACTATTATTTTACAGTTCCACACATCGATTTAAAAACTGTTTTCAAATTAATACTCCTTCCTGCAATATCGAAATGAGTAACATATTATTATTGTAGATATTAGCAAACTCGTGACTAGCTATATTTTCACTTGTAGTAGAAATTGTATCGTCTCCTTTGTCGCTCGCTTAAATGCATATTGTAAACTATTAAGCAAACTAATTATGTAAACTATTAGGTAACGCATAAACTGTGCTGAGAGGATATTAATAAATATTTTCTCTTCTCTGACACGCCGCGTATGTTCCTATCCTCGACATAATTTGCAGTACTAATAATTCGTTCATATTATAATTAGAGCTTTCATTTAAGTGGACACATTAGCGATTATACAAATTGTTTAAACGCTGTTTAACCCCTTGCCATACTATTTTCTTTGTCTTTACAGTTACTCTAATATCTTCAGCACGGTAAATGTTACAGAAGCAAAAAGAAAATTTATATTTTTAACCCCTTGACATACAATGATGTCTGGGAGACGTCATTCATTTCATGCGCCATTGTAGACCTTGACGTCCCCGAGACGTCAAGAATTGTCTTCGGCGAACGTCGCGCAGTATATTATTAGATTCTTTAACTGTTTCAGTCGTGCGTCGATGCTATTTTGTTTAAAATGCTTTATATTTTTATTTTGTTTAATGTTACATGGTAATGTAAATTTGAAAATAAAATGTTCTGTTTCTAAGCTTGCACATGAGTTGATGCAAATTAAATGGTATTTTACGGACGCGTCGACACGCATTTTAATTGTATGTCAAGGAGTTAATACGTCAATGGATGCAACTTGATATCAGTTACAAAAAAAAATTAACCTACTTACGTTGACAAGTTCATGGGCTAGGCGGTTGTTAACACTTTACCTACCGGCGATTATTTCAGAATTTTTTAATGTCCATTGTCCATGGTTGAATACTTTATCATGGATTTCTCGACGCCGACAGCAATTTTTATTGTAAATCTACGAACATCTTCGGTAATGTTTATCTAATAACTCGGTTACAAATTACAATATAAAAGCAGTTTGTTAGAGCTTCATTTTGTTACGGCGCAATTATTGACAGTCCTAATAATAGGTAAAGTCGGTCGGTAAAGTGTTAAGATGTGAACAGTGTCTTTAGGAACATTATATTATATGACGGAACAGATTTGCAGTATGTGAATTGACGATGCTATTACGGAGTAACGCGATGTCGAGGAACCTTTCGCAGGTACGTCCCCAGGCTCGCTGAGAGCCGCGAACGGGTGACGACCAAGCCCTCGTTCATGGCACGGGAGGCCCCGACTTAGACAAAGAGGCCCAATCCTTGCAAATATTGCAGCCCGTCTTCGTTTCGGGCACATTTGGCCGCCAAATGTGCCGGACAATATTCATCGCCTGATGGTTCTTCTCTACCATGCCATGAATGCCAATGACTGTTAGTCGTTTTTTTTCGTTTATCTCGAGCAGAGGAGAAATCACAGTTGACGACGAAACGTTATTCTTATTAACATTTTGCTGACCGGCAATTTTACACAGAAACTATGCCATGTCACCGGCTATTATTTTGTCATTGAATATGGAAGTAAAGTAAAACATTCTAAATAAACTCTAATAAATTTTATTTATACTGAATCAAATGAGATTAAACTTTGGACATAGTTTTTATATAACTTTTAAAATATTCCGCAAAGCTTTTGCAATATTCTATATCGCCCCGGGTTTCATAAATTGAAATAGATAATGCAAGTGCAATGACGAGTTAACTCGTCATCGGTCAACAACGTTTGGGCACGAAAAGACGAGTTAACTCGTCACCGGTAACCAATGCGCTAACACTTTATCGACCGGCGAGTATTTCAGGATTTTCAAGGTCCATTGTCCATGATTGAAAACTTTTCAATGGATCTGTCAATGCTGACAGCAATTTTCATTGTAAATCAACATGGCATCCTCGGTAACGTTATCTAATAATTTGGTTACAAATTACAATGTAAAAGCAGTTTGTTACGTTTCATTTTGTTACAGTGTAACTATTGAAAGTCCTAATAATAGGCTTGCGGTCGGTAAAGTGTTAACACATTGCGTACGGATCACGAGATATCTCGTTTTCGTGTTTTTTCGACTGAATCGATGACTCAAGCAAGCAGAGACAAATGTTTTCGTTACGTTACCAGCGTAGTGAAGCCTTGTGCATTCTTGTGACAAATTATAAGCAAAATAACTGAATGTTGACATGCCAAGCATGTAAAATCAATCGGTCAGTCTAGCCAGTACATCGGTAGATCTGTGCCGATCGTCTACCGTACCTTATACAGTGTTTTATTGTTGTATATTTTGTTATTTCAAAATTCGTGTTTTAATTTGTAACGAAACAGCTTTTTAAAAATCATTTATATTGTTACGATGGGAGCTGTCAATTGCGGAGATCGAGATGAAACGATCTTGATGGAATATCAAGTCGATTGCTGTCGATTGTGGAGATCGAGAGAAGTTGTCCATCGTATCGATATTGTGGTATCCGGCCAACGGTGTTGTTATTAATAAGAAGAAAGACGACAGAGTCTCTCGAGCCGTTGGAGCGAGAACACGCACTGTTATTACTCTTTAAGATATTATTTGTAAATAAAGAATTGCTTAAGAGTTGTGATATGTATTCTCCGGCGAGGCGAAGCCGATGCCTTCGCAACAATATTTTCAATCTGTTACCGATAATTTCTAACAAAAATTATTTCATCAAATAGGCCCCAATTCTATAGAAGTAGCAAAATGACAGATATGTAAAGAAAATGATAGTCAAAGTGAATTGTTGTTTACCAAACAACACTTGCGACGAAAATGAATTCAGTGATAGCAGCAACATTCTTCAATTAAGTGATGTGATTAGGCATAGAAGAAGACTGAATAAAACTTATGATGTTTCAAGCGAAAGTGAAGATTCAGAGGTGAAGGCTGATGAGCCTATAATCGAGGAATGGACAGATGGAGGATACTTTTCCAAATCTGGAACTTTTTAAAGGGATTTGTGATACGTCATCATTACAGAGAAACTGCAGTGCGAAGGAAGCTGTTAATTGTATATATTTGGAAATTAATTTTTCCAACTTATTTCTGAAGAAACAAATCGTTATCATTTACAAAATTTGTTCAGAATATTTATTTTGATGGGACAAATACGAAAGGAAAACATAAAAGAATACTGGTCTGTGGATCTATATTTGGCAAAACCTATCTTTTCAACCATTGCACAAAGGAGTATACTTTACCAGATATCACACTCTGAAACATTATTCAAATTTGTGAAATAAATAAGTGTTAAAAGTAAAAAATCTTATATAATAAATAGGTGTATAAAATATATAGTAATATTTAAGAATACTTTATGCGAATATGACACCAAATGCAAATTAAAAATGTGCATATATGGATCGTATTACTTGGCAAGCATGCTTCTGGAGCGTTAAAAAATGTGCGAGCCCACAGAACGCCGTACGCAATGAGTTAAATATAATCCTACAGAATAAAAATTTATATTATGGTATGAATTTTATAAAACGTTATAACTTTAGTAAGCAACATTTCCTCGTATTGTTTGAATTACCTAAATTATGTAAGTGTCCAGAGATCGTGTATCACCCTGTAGTAATAGAGTGAGTACTGTTTAAAATTGGACGAAACGACTTTAGCAACTGAAAATATCGATTTACTAAATAACGTGGAAAACGGTTAATGGCATTTTTAAAAACTTGTTTATTCGAGACTGCGATGCAAATTTAATGTATACTTCTTATAGATATGTGTTAGTTATTCACATGCTGTAAATTTCATATGAAGATACGCATACACGTACATGTATTAAACAATAATATAACTGCCTGTAAAAACGTGAGGAATTAATTAATATTATCTGAAAATTCCACTGTTTCCTAACTAATTCTGGACAACAGAAGGTACCAGGCAGGATTCTTCCTTTAAAACAGAAATAAAAGCTTCGTAAATTTTGATGAACATTTTTTGTATTGTTTTTTTGTTCAAGTACTTGTACTATGTAAACGGGTAACGTTCCATGCCTACTAACAAGCGTGCAAAAATCTCTTTGTGATAACGGTTCATGGATTTCTCGTTGGACCATACGCGTTTTAACCGAGTTTCTGTTTCGTCCACGTTTTATATCATTTATAAATGTTCCGAATTCGGTGGTTCGCATGCGGCTGGCTAATATATATGTCGTGACTCCGTAGGTATTAAAATCGTCGACGTTCCAGGACAATTGATTGAATATTTCTTGATTTTCGATGACGCAACCCGCATTCGGAGGGTATTAAATTCACTCAAATAGAAAATTCCCTCTTCGATCAACAAACCGCTATTATCTTAGCTTTTCATTTGGAAAAGTAACTCTTTATACAGTTGCACAATGATTGATATTCTGTATTATGAAGTAATACATCAATTAAACGCGGGTCTGGAACAGCATAGAAAAGTTCATTTGTGAATTTTTGCTCGCTCGGAGATTCTTTTGCAATCCAATGACTCACTTGAAATTATATTGCATAGTCGGAAGAGTATTGAGAGATTTTTGTCACTACATGATGTTTGGTGTCATGTATCGGGCAACACTAATCAAAAGTGCATCATACTAACGCGCATTTTAGAGGTGACATTTTAGTCTACAATTTTCATGACGACAGTTTTGTATTTCGTCAATCGTGTCAAAAGTAATATTATTGTGAAAATTAGTGCAATTTCTGAAAAAAATTTACTTTGCTTTGCAATTTTACTACGAAAGAAGGCAAAAACTCTGCACAAGCCCGGGAAAAAATTTGTCGCGTTTACGGTCAAAATGCTTTATCAAATGCAACAGCGAGATGGTTTGCTCGCTTCCGTTCTGGAAATTTCGATATTAAAGATATACCTCGCTCTGGTCGACTAATCACTGAAAAAATCGATGAAATAATGCAAATGGTTGAGCAAGATCGGCATATAAGCAGTCATGAAATTGTTAGGGAACTAATCATCAGGGAATTCAACCATTTTGGATCATTTGCAGAAGGCTGGATACAAAAAGAAGTCCGATGTTTGGGTGCCTCGTGCTTTAGCAGAGAAAAATTTGATGGATCGAGTTTCCATCCATCCAATCATTGCTCAAATAAACTTTAAAGTTAACGTAATTTTTATTTATTTAACATTACAACCAAGGTTTCGTTTTGAAATGTTCTTGCAAAACATCTCTATAAACATTCACAAATGAAATTGAATTGAATTTCATCATTCTATACAATTATATTTAAAAAGTAGAATTTTTAAGGAAATATAGTGTGACAATATAACTATAATTACAGTATAACAATAAATTAACGAAGGATATTTAATCTTAAATACCTTGTGAATCTTCTTTTACATTTAATAACAGCCATCATTATGTGTGGCACAGATTTATAGAGTTTTTTAAATACTTTTTTTTATTTTAATCAGCTTTTGACACAAACTATAGGAAAATATACGGTGTGCTATCTTTATGTCCCAGAGTGTACCTATAAGAAATATAATTGTGCTTTTTAACTTATATAAACGACCAATAATTTTTTTTCTACGTTGAATATTTCCTGCGTGTCCAATGAATTTATGACAATGTACGATTATTTGTCCTAATTAACAATTATTGGTAATGGTCGCATGTCGATGGATGCAACTTTAGAAAATATAATAGTATATTCAGCCTGTTCTTGCGCAAAGAAACAGAGTACGTAGGGATCCTTCACCGACAAGGCTTACGACACGGAAGTACGTAACGAAAATGCTGTTTTTGAAATTAGGATTTCCGTCTTCCCCGATAGCCGTAGCACCTTATAAGTAAGGAATTTCCGAAGGATCATCCTGAATCAAACAAGCAACGGTACCCGATCGACCGAGGGCTGACCTGGAGGAATCTCTGCGACGTTGTTAAAGGCCACGAACACTCCACAGCCATGCTGGTAACATTTCCATCCTCTCTACGACAAGACTCGCTCAAGGTGTACCAGAAAGATGAAGACGAAATGCTTCTACGCAAAATATACTATATATACTATATATTATATATGTAGGATTTTTCTGAACCTTATATATTTTGGCTCAACACGTTGGGGAGATGGATAGTATCACGCAAAATAACACGTAATTGTACTATTAACCCTTAGCACTCGAATGCTGACTTTGGAGCACCATTAAAAATTGTTACGCTGTTATTTAAAATAAATTTATCATCACCATGCTTTTATTTAAGAAATTGATAAAAATGTAACTGTTATAAAGACGAGCAATAGTATAATGCTTCGTAGGTATAAGAAAAAATACATAATGAAGAATTTAAATATTCCAGGTCAGATGAAATGTTTTGATTTTGACATTAAAATAGCTTCGAGTGCAAAGGGTTAAAAGATCCACACAGGATCGCGCTCACACAGAACTCAACAAGTACACCATACAGGATAGCTACACAAGACAACCACACAGATACGAATCGAACAAGCAACGAATGCAAATCGATTGAGCGAATGAGCCGAATGAGAACGAGGTTTCCTCGGGACCTCCTTATATCCAAAATCACACACACACACCACACCACTCATTCCCAATCTTACAGGTGGCTTCAAAGGCACCGCACATCCAACGCACCGCATCTCAATGATACAACACGGATGCCTGACCGTTTGTCGCACGCTGCTTCTTTCATATAATGTTTCAAATATCGAGAATCGCCACCCGTTTTGCAAAATATAAAAGGTATTTTTTTAAATATTTTTATTTCAACTCGTAATGAACATTTAAAATATGCATTTCGCAGATCTATGTTCGTTGTGCACATGCTGAAAATTTCATCGAAATCGATTGACGCAGAAGAAAAACGAGACGCGTAGAAAAATGTAAGAATTTGTGGAGTTTAAGCAGAAACTGACCAAGAATCGTCAAAATTGGGATTTTCACCATTTTCGATGGCGCGTAGCTCGTATGTGAATCGATCGATTTCATTGAATTGTTGTGCGTGTGTATAACTATCAGATTTGCAAGATGCGTATTCAAAGTTTTCAATGCACGGTTTAAATAAAAAATATTTAAATACATCGATTCGAAATCGAGTGCAACGTTTTTATAAAAATCGAAAGAGTTTTATTTAAGCGACGTACACGGTGGCAAGATAATGTATAACACGTAGAGTTCCGAATTTGACTTCGCAAGAAAAAAGCTAGGATGTTTTGGAGTGCTGCCATATATATTTAGTGTTTGGAAGGAAAATGTGGAAGGGAGTGTGAAAGGTCTAAGGGTTGTTTTCGTCCTAGTGACTCAGATGTTTACGATGACGTATCTATTGCTTAGTAATTGGGATGCCCTGGCGCGTACGCGGTTATCAACTATGCAATATTTTATTTGTCATGTAATTCATACCAATTGCAACTTTCTCCAAATTCTTTTCGCATATCATTTAGTAAATCGATGCATTTGATTGTTCAAGAGAAGTCAAGACGTTTGGTCCAATCTTAAAAGTGTTATTTAGATCTAAAGATTTAAGCCGTTTGATTCAATTTAAAAAGCATCGTTAGTTTTTAAAGGGTGCCTACTCTATTCTGTGTCCGCTTGTAATAATAGCAAATTCGAATTTTATCTCGTTTTAAGGGCAATTAATAATCACGAGTGTGACACGACGTTATAATGCCACAGGTTAATAACATTTATTGGCACCACATAAATGACAGAATGAACGAATAAATGAATAAAATGACTTATAGCGCTGTGAAACGGAGAAAATTCACGAGGCATATATCGCGATAGCGACTGAATACGCAACCCAAATCAACGTGACAACAGTAATCTTCGAGCCGAAATGGAACGAAGTAGTCTTCTACATAATTAACATCGCGGCACTCGACCCGTGACATCGTGCTGCAATAATTCGTCGGAAAATTCGGCCCGTTTAGAAATCCATTTGGACACGGTGGAAAGGTGAATTCGTGATTAAGTGAAATTTGTTGATCGTCCCTCGAAGTGAATTTTTCGTCGAATGGACGTCGAGACCAATTTGTCGTGCAAAGGAACATGAGTAAACGATGGCGGAAAGCGAATAAGACAGACGAAGGTTGGGCAAGCGAGTAACAAGGCATGCAGGAAATAAAAAGAAAAACAAAGAGAACAGAACAGAAAAATAAAAGCGAAGGAATTGTGCGACAGCCCGTGTTTTGATCACAGAAAGATTACTCGAATAAACCGTGGACGAGCGCAAGGCGAACGCATGTGGAAACCACGAACGCGTCTACGGAATTGTCTCTTTTAGTAAACGAGTTCCCCAATGGTTTGAAAAGTACCAACCTCGCTTGGACTTTCAATTAGATCACAACAGCGTATGACTGTAGTTTACACGGCTCAAAGAGTAACAATTGAAATCGAAACTTTTTCAGTAAACGGGAAAAACAGCAAATAACCTGGGATTGTTGCGTTCAGACAATCAGAATTGTTTAATTTAAATTCTAGTATGCGTATCTGGAAAATTGATAAATGCTCATTTCGCGTTAGAATTTTGACACATAAATTAGAGATTGCGTGTATTAAAAATTTAAAATCCCTGTTCTTAACACTTTGCCGTCCGCACGTTTCATCAGGATTTTTTCGTTTGGCGACATCGGTTTTTCGAGGTTTTTGGAGATCATAAATCGTTAAATTTGACTAATATTATCGACAGTTCGCATTAGTTTTCGATCCTATCCTTCTACTTCCATGAAATTTTGAGGATATATGTAAGTAAATGTAACATTTTTTTGTATTACATATATATTTATTTATTAATATTTTATTGGATATTTAGTATTTCTTTTGTAGGTGATACGAAGCAAAAGAATTTCTGAGGTGTAACGCGACTCCACAACACTTACACATTAAATTTGTGGTCCTTCTTTTTTTTTTTTGGAACATATATGGCATTTTCTTCATTTCCGTTTGTCGGTTTCGGAAATTTGTAGTAGCTGGTGTTGCTTTAGCTGACCGGAAAGTCTGTCGATCGAATCACGAATGGAAACACGCGATGTAGTAGCGACAATTAAGTTCTCTTCAGCAGCAGGTAAATGATCCTTTATCCAAGATTTGCATATTTTCAATATTGATAGTTTTGCGCACGACACGAACATGGTGTCACCGGCCTTTGCGCGATAGTTTTTGCACGACACCAAGGTGATGTCCCCGGACGGCAAAGTGTTAACACATTGTTTACCGGCAATTTTTCTCAGAATTTATCTCACGTCACCGGTATTACCCATTTAATCTAGTCCTCAACCTAAATTAAACTTCTAAATTCTACTTTTTAATATTTTCAAAACAATAAACAATCTATTATTATAAAATTTTAACTCAAATTTAATTTAGTTCTTAATCTAAATGGTATTTCGTAATTATATGTGGAAGTGAAACAGTATAAATAAACTTTGATAAATTCTATTTAATATTTAATCCTTTGCACTCGAAGCAATTCCATGCCAAAATCGAAACAATATTTTTATCTATAACAACTTCATTCTACATACTTTATTTCCTTTCGTGCATATGAAATTAATTATTATTACTCGTACTTAAGACGCTAAAATTTGTATCGATTTCTTAACATCAAATATAGCGATATAAAGTTTGTTTAAATAATAGTATGGCAATTTTTTGTGGCGCCTCAGAGTCGCCACTCGAGTGCAAAGGGTTAACTTTCAATAGTTATTTTTGATAATAAATTATGTAGCAATCGCTTACGTTTTGCACATATATCTTGTTTCATTGCATTTGCTTTTAAAGGGCATACTTTACGCGTTCTAGTTAAATTCGTTTTCCTGCCAGTGACACTTTTTCCTAAAACGTGATCTCTTAGTTGTCAGGAAAGTCTGAAGGGAGGATTATTGTGAGGAGCCGTTTTAGAAACACGAAAGGAAGCATCACGTATTATGCTGCATTCATTGGAACTAAAGTTATCTAATCCCTAGCTACTTTTAGTGGAAATTGATTGTATCTTAGTTTATGTTGTGACTGATAGTTACAATAAATTTTGAATGCGTCGAACGAAGTGCAATTTATGAGAAGGAAGGCAACAACAATTACGCTCTATGCCCTCCGAGAATGCACTGACCCAACGATGTTGATGCGAAAAGAGTGCATCGATCAAGACTTTACTCGTTGCCGGCTAGCAACGTTTATGCATGAAGACACAAGTGTCTTGATCTCGTGATCGGTCAACAATGTATTAAAGTATATTGTAAGTAGGCAGGAATATTTAAAAAAATGTATTCAAATTATGCGCTACAATAATAAACATAATATCTTTACAAAAAAGTTTGCTATAACAATTCTCTACTTTGGTAGAAAATGATAAACGTCACAACAGTTTCAGGATGTAAACACAATTTCTTCTCTGCAATAATAATTCCAGCAGTAGAAGAATTCTCAGAGGTGTCCGAAGTTGCTGGTATTGCTAAATATTTAATTACGTCTTTACACTCCTTTTTACACGTGACAGTAAAGTCAGGATTAGTAAACAAGAAATATAATGATAGTGTATTACAGTGGAATACGTATACAGTAGATTCGGAAGAAGGGATAGTGTTATCGAAATAACTAAAATTTCAATTGAGTTTTAAGACTTTGGTTAACCACTTATCTACTGAACATCACTATAATGGTTTTCGCGTATGTTACCTTTTTAAACGGTACGTCACTACAGTGGTTCACGCTTTCTCTGCAAATATATATATAACATATTACTTGATTATCCGTATCATTTGTTTCACTTAATATTTCTTTCGCGTAAACAACATTCCTTACTTATCAACATCCTTTATACCTTTATTTACCGAGTCATAGTAAGAAACCTCATGCACAGTTTACATGCAGTCCGCGTTGAAGTTTGCCTTACAGAGATTCAGTATTGCCGAAAGTCCAGCCGTAGCTAAAAGCTCGAACATTAACCCTTTTAGTGTCGAGCGAAAATATCCTACTTATGCGAAAAATATCGAGCCAATTTAACGAATTTGCTAAGGTTTGGTAGAGAGCTCATAAAAACCAAACTAAGAATGATATTTACAAAATTTCAAAAGCAGTATATTACGAAATAAAGAAAGAATAAAGTAATGCCAATTGCATTTCAATATTTGTTGGAAATCATACGATTAACGTCAATACAAAACTTTATGAGAAACATAGAACAGAGTTTCTCTTCTACAGACAATATTTGCGCATAATACTAATCATCGTTTGATTACAGCATTATGTAGATCGCGTAGTAAGAAGTATAAATATTACATTTTCGTCATTCGCGTTGCCAAAATTTAGGGATTCGGTTCCTTGAGGATCTTACCACGGAGTGAGACAAGCAGAAATCGTAGGAGAACTTTATAAACCTCACGGTACTTACCCCAGAACCTTTATAGAGTGAACTTTATTTTCTAACAAGTTAAACTTAAAAATAATTTTTCGGATATGAATTAACGAGATTGGAAATTACTGAGTTTATGTACACTTAAAAATTGGTGAGGAATGGCTGCTTCTATGACGTATTCAGAGTCATGTAGGGTCACATTCCACATTTTTTGTAACTTCTAACGAAATTCAGATTACAGTCTGGTCCTTTGTAAAAGTGTTAAGTGGAGATTATCTAGAGCGGTTCCTGCCAGAAACGAAGTCGAAAATATTCTTGAGAGAAGTCTAATGAGGAAAATATTCTTCATATGTAGCATACATTATGGTGGACCTTATTTTTCGACCAACAAATTTTTTCACACCAAATTTGAGATCGATCAGATAACATAATCGCGCGGAGCACTTAAATAACTTATTATATAGTTATAGTTATACTTATTATATAGTTATATATAGTTAGATCTGTTTTTTCTTCTAAATAATAATTATATGGAAAAATATATATGACCTCGTTTGAAAAAAATAACGACCATGAAAAAAAAATTTTTTAATTGAATCTTCTCCTTTAGCGTCCTTTAATAGAATTGTAAATAATATGGATATTTATACATTTCCATTTATTACATTTTATTTTCACAGTTTGCCAAAATTACAATAATTATTCAACACAACAAAAGTGTCTCGTATCTTCTATCTATGCAACGGATCCATTACTTGAACATTTGACCCTTTGCACTCGGAAGCTGTTTTAACTAGAAAAACAAAACATTTTTTCTGACCTAGGATATTTTCATTCTACATTAATTTATCACCTTATGTATATTTTTACTGCTTTTTTATTTTTTTACTGTTACTCTCACATACAAACGTTCAATGTTTATCTATTTCTTAGATGCAAAGATAGCGAAGTTAAAATTGTTTAAAATAATAGTGAGGCAATTTTCCGCGGCGCCTCAGAGTCGCCATTCGAGTGCTAAGGTTTAACTCTCCAATAATTATCCAATATTAATTGTGTCTTCTACAGTCAACTCTCTTATAACGTAATAAATTCGTATCGTGTTAAATAAAAACCACGTTATAAAATATTCAGGATTGGATTAAATTTTATACAAACGAAACAGCAAGTGGAAATCGCGTTGTAGACAAGGTTACTGTACAAGACATCCGAAAATGTCTTGAACCCTTGAGTAGAGTGAGTACTGGGGGTTATTCTAAAGCACTTTTCTCTTTGCAAAAATGCCACACGCGATTTCGTTTTCGAGTTATTAAAGGAAAACACGGGCCAACAAGAGTGCAACTACAACTGATGGATTCCAGTTTGGTAGCCTTGTTATCGCCTCGTGCTCGAATCGCGAACAAGAGTAGCAGAAGCAATTTATTTAATTAAAACTCGCATATTCCACCGCAAAAGCGCTTGCTGCTTCGAATTCCTTTATATGGCAATATCGAATTATTTTTTATAATGCCGAACAATAATTGCACGCATGCCAATTGAAGCTACAGCTATTCGCAAATTAAATAGTTATATTTCAACAATCAGGTTGGATCAATTTCAACAATTCAAACACGGGTATGCGTTTTCTTTTGCATTTTTTATTCACAAAGTATGCCTCTGCTTTGTATCCCACACATTTGCTGATTACAACTTGAGCACTGCAAATCACATTTTCCGCAACGATGCGTTTCTTTAAAACAAATACGGAATAAATTATTAAAAAAAGTATTTTCCATTGAAATGATGTGTACGAAATATTCGTATGTTTTCGCTATGAGCACCTAAGAATTGATTCATTGATTGATCGGTTTGTTACTGCAGCCATAACAAATTAATGAAAAAAAGTTGACACTGTATATTTAGTTTCAAATAACTCTTTTGTTTAACAAACACGATTTCGGTGCCAGTCAATCTCATACCCAGACATTGTGCCGCCAGATGGAAGTCGACTCCAGTCCATTCGTTAATGAATCAATTGTATCGATGTCCAAAATTTAATAGTTTATTCGAACTTTCGGTTTAAACGCGTTATCTGATTATGCCGCAGTATCACCTGATTACTGATGGAAAATTAATTAATCTTATAATCAAACTTCGACTTTTATGCTTTTACGATAAAAATGGGTAGGCATAATTTAAAGCTGTGGTCGTATTAAAAAGGTTTCAGGACATCATGTGTATTAAAAGAATACAATGTTTGAAAGAATGTAATTTGTAGTGTTAAAATTGTAATCTGAAAATGTGTGGAATACAAAAAAATTCACAACAGAGAACGCATGCGTGAGATATGATTGTTAAGCGAATAAATTGTTGTTCGAATTTAATTTTTTAAAATAGACATCTTGATTAGATTTATAAGAGACATGTTTTAAATTTTCATTATAAGCTAAAATAAGAATATTAAAAATCGTTATTTTTCTCTGGTCTATTTCGACGAATAGCAATTTAGAAGGATACTTGAGCCGTTTATTTTGAAAGTAGCTTAACCCTCTATTGGCCGAATGTTTTTCTTAAATATAAAAAATATGTATGCAACGGAAAATCTACAATAACAAATCTATATATGCAGATTACTAGAAATTTACCAATTCAAACAATTTTATTATAATTTGTAACTTTGTAACTTTGCAGTAACAACGGCTTACGATGTTAATATAAATGTACCTGGGCTACTTTCAAGATAAACGGCTCATTTTTGCACATTACATACTAATCTAATTTCAACGATTCCAACATCTTGATAAAACTTATTACTGCTTTTTAACGAGTTAACTGTAGCGACCTCTTTTCAAAGCGCGCACCTATGTGTGTCGCAAAAATCAAGAGAAGTAGTTTCAGCCTGAACAAACGAAGATGCATAAATTCATCTGAAACGATCTATACTTTTTATTTGTTCATTTTATTTCATCTCGACCTGCAACTATTCTAAACATATTGAAAATTAGAAATACATTTTAGTTTTTTTACTAAAATTACAATTTAAATAGCTGTAACTAAATTTTACGCATGACAAGTATACTCTTCACGACACAAAATACTGCCAATCCTCCATGACAAGTATACTCGTCAAACACAGCTAACTGGTTAAATGATATCTAAATACTTTTATCCAGCACCGTGAAAATAAATTGGCTTCTAGAAAATAGTATGAAACCGTTCGGAAAAGATATAAATAAAACTAGAGATTTACTCGTTCCGAACCGTCTGATACTGATTGCAAGCTGATTGTAAAACTCGAAAGCAGAAAATTGAGACATCAACGAGAGAAGCAAAAGAAGGACGTGAAGCTTGCGGTCATCGCTAGAGTTTTCCTGTCCACCGTTGACAGCCGGCTCCGCCCGCAAAGCAGGAGAAAATGTCGACCCTGGGAACGCGAAAGAACGTTAATTACAACTCTTCACGGCGTCGCGGCTCGCATGAATTATAGTTTACGCGGCCGCGTTCGTTTCACGCGGTGGCTTCACCCGGCCCGCGCGAAATGAAACTGCAACCTCGGGAAGTTTCGGACGTTTTTGGGTCGACGGGAACTCGTCCCCGCAGAACGGAATACGACCGGATACCATGAATTTGACGCGCGTTACCTATCCAACGAGTTCAATGTTACTTTTAACGCGTGAACTTTTCGCCATTCGTAACAGACTGTCCCGCTCGATCGTCAATTTTCTGGATCGCTACAAAATTATGAAAAAATATTTGCTCCATATTTCATGCTGAAGCGCGATATAATAAATATGTTAGCGTCAACGCATTTTTAACGCGAAGATTTGGTGAGAATGACCGAACGGATGTTTATGCCTTGATAAATTTAAGCTAGGGTTTTGTAATGTCTGTGGCCCATGAAATTAAACAGTCCCGGCGACGGGCAATGCGATAGCTCATGACCGCGTTGGGTCTCGCAGATATCAATTGTCGCATCATTGACTGTTTATTGGAAGTGAGAATGTTTAGAAAAGCCAAGCGACCCGACGTCGTATTGCCAAAGACAAGGGACTGTTTGTCCTGAAAGATCCGGCCACGGAGTGAGGAAGGCTATGCCTTTTGGTAAGAGGACTGTGATGAACCCCATGGCACTTACCACTGAACCTTGGGCCTTCAAACGCGCAGTTTCTAATAAATATGCTCATGGTGGGTCCAATGTTTCTGACACTTTACATACTAACGGTTTTTCTAATAGTCTTCTTAAAATTAAACCAGCATTCGGCAGTTGGGAATTATTCGATAAATTGTTCAATAGTGAAAATAATTTTATTTATAATTCACCAAACTTTCAGAATTAATATAATGTAACTATTTCATTGAGAATTATTATTAAAGTGAACATTATTGAGACTCGTTTACATATAGTTCAATCATTGAAGGTTTCGTAGGTTTCTAGGGTGGCTCTACCTCCTACGCTTGCCAAACGATGGACAAATAGACGCCCTCTCCTGCTGCTATCTGATCCGTCTCCGATATATATCAATATATATCCAGCCCTTAATCGCCTTCCGATATCTCAGCGTCTAAGGCAAGGACAGCAGGTAGCCTTACGAACGCTCCTTTTCATTTTCTCACCTCCCGCCACTTCACCTTTTCAGCCGCCGCCTAAGTTTCTGTGACGTTCCGTTCAAACGGAGTTGTAAGTTCCTGTTCGCGCGAGTGCGTTTGTAAGACGCAAAACGGGTGACGATTTTCAATATCTGAGTATACTCATTGAATCTGAGTATATATCATATCTATATGTATCATATCTGAGTATTACTCACAGAACAGACAATAGTACGGTGGATGAACGTAGAAACACTAACATAAACATAAACGTAAAACACTTAAACGGAAACTAGCGTAATAACATAAAGAAAACTGACGTAATGACTTAAAAGAAGACCGACTATCGTATTGTCTTACTGAAGAACGGCTGCGAGCATTGCAACGACCCCATACATATACCAGTGCTCATTGATGGGATGTAAACGTCTTCCAGCAATGAACACTTGTAATAATATTTGCATATTCTTATTGGCTATTTAATTCACCGTCCAACTCGCACTGATGGTGTGAGATTAACTTTCGAAAGTAGCGTCTCAGGTACCTACCCCGAGGGTGATGCACCCTCGCTAATACCTGTCGGTTCAATTGCTATTGAATGCAAAAGTCAGAGTCTTGGAGGCGCACGTGTCTACAAAGGACAACCCTAATAAACCGACATTCCAAGCTCTGGCGAAAATACTAATTAAATCATCTGGCATTTTAGATGGATGGTTCCTCAAAGAATAGCGAAGCACAGGCGTCCGTATCATAAACCTTTTCTTTCATTTAAAACGTCTGAAGACGTTGTTCACCTCTTCACAATATATTTCTTACATTATGTTACTCCTGACGATGATGAAAATAATTATAATGTTAATATTTAGTTCTTCTTCTACATCCCCAACAATAGTGATTTATACGAAGCTTCTGGTTATTGGATCAGTTATACCCATTACTGTGCACAGCGAGAAGAGAATTTAAATGAATAGAATATTGTGGTAGCCACGCACAGGGAGAAACGCGTCCGAAAAAAAACTGAAGGAAGACGTGGAAAGTTGCGGCAGATCCTGTCGCATGATTGATCGAATATTCCCGGCCCGTCTGTGCGAAATATCTGAATTAATGTTCGCACGTCCCCTCGCGCGATCCTTCCGTTTCATAGCCAGTTTCCGGGCTCTCACGTGTCGGGATGACAAAGGCTCACACGGGCCGCCGTTCTTCTCTTGCAGTCGCGCTTTCAATTACCCGGCAATTCCCGACGACGTCCGTTTAATTTCTCCTCTCGGCCGCTTCTACTTTCTGCCCCCGGTCCTCCACCCCTGTTCAACGCGGCTACAAGCCCCGGCTTGTCCTCCTACCCACACGGCACAATGTTGAACGATAAATTTTCAAACATCAGCCTCAAGCCTCTCGTTTCTCGCAGAATTCTGCGTGGCCTTTTTACCGTCGTCGTCGTCCCAGTGTCTCGTGTTTGGTCGTTTACGGCAGAGCGCTGGGCTTGTTCGTGTTTCCCTGTGTGCGTGTGATGGCGCAGGTCTGTGTGCTCTTGTACGCGTTCTTTCACGTCGACATCCTCCCTCTAAGGTTCGATTTTAATGTCAAGCGACGACCGGTACTGTCGTTTCGAAGAGCGGCTGATTTGTTGGTTTTAGGAAATCTGCGGGAAACATTCTCTTTTAAGTTTCCTCCAGCAAAAATAAAGTAAAGTTGGAAATTCCTGTAAAATTTACCTCTTCGTTTTGCTATCCTTTGTCATGTCTATTTCATACGTCATGTACTACTACAATCCTATGCGCGCTTTATTATATTTATTTTTTTCATGGCCGTAAGGAAGAATTATCTGTAAAGACAGATTGTAACTGTTGCGACGGCAACACCGAACGTTGTCTTTGGTAATTTATAACGCATAAAAGAAAAGCACGAAGAAAATATGAAATTCCGCTCCGAAGGAGCCGACCATTCGACACGCACGGCACGCGAACAATTTTACCCCGACGAACGGACACCACGTCCGACGCACTTGAAGAAACGATAGAAACGAAGAATAATCCCTCATTGACCGTTTCCCACTCCTTCAGGTACACTCCTTCAAGCACACAACTTCAATCACACTCCTTCCATCATTTTTACAATCAATTAAAAAACGCTACATTCCTCCGCCTCAAACTACCCTCAACTAATCACGACAAAACCGAGGTGACGTAGGGCAGAACGCAACAAGACTCATCGGACAATTCTGAAATCGTGATAACACGACCATCAGACTAAGCTAGATATCGCAAAGAAAACGAACAACAGACAACACAGAAATCGCGAATATTCCTAAGTTGAAAATAAAGAAACTAGCAACCACTATAATCGTGTAGTTATTACGCGACCCAGGTGCTCAGCGACATTCCTTGTACGCTGAGAAGAAGGTATCACCGACGTAACACCTTCGCACAACAGTAACAACAAATTTATCGAGCCTTGATACAAATGACATAACTTTTATAGTAGCATAATTATTTAGTATTTAACACTATTATTTAACACTATTACTTAACACTAGAACTACCGAGTCATAAATCCGACCGATGCATATTGCTTTGCAATAATGATAAAATTGCATCTATTCAGATCTCGTACAATTTTTATTGTAATATCTGCTTCAATGAAGAAATTCATTCAAAACTTTCTGGTGAAAATGTTTTTATAACTTCAGTAATCGTAAATGAAAAAATCAGGAACCAGTCATTTTGAGTGATTCGGTAGTTGTAGTGTTAATAATACAATTAAGGACAAAATGGTACGACGCAATGTTTTACTCTGACATTGTTTATTTCGTTCGGTTGATAAAAGTAAGGTATTGTTGCTCCGCATATGTTCATATAGAAAAATGTTAATTGCCAAGACAAATCGATAGAACATATGTTTAAAAAATGAAATGTACAACAAGGATTATATTTAATATTCAATATTTTGTAATGAATCCTTTACTTTTTATCACGGAAATTACACCGTCAGCCAGAGATTTGTATAATTTTTAATTGTTTTGTACCTTGTTAAGCGTTATTTATGGTTAATCCAGTGTTTTAATTGGTCAAGAGTTAATAATTGTCGGCTGTTTGCAAAACCGCCTTCCTAAACTTTTCGCAATATAATTCTCCTCTTTTTTGCAAATCGTGTAAATAATAACTTAAATCGTCTAGCCTATCAAGTTTAAATTTACTTTCATTGCTGAATATAACGAACTTCCATTTATTACCCTTTTCAATGTATATTTTTGCAAATTACAATCTGGCTGCCGTGTCACGCTTTTAATGCTGGTTATCTGGAACATTTTTGATATTAAAATTTACCTGATTTTGCAATCTACGTTAGCACGAGACTGGGATGATATTTTAGATTAATATGTTTCAGAATTTAAAGCGATGAAGCTCCATTTTTTCGATACTCCTCTATAAACTGTGCGATTTGAAGTAAATAAAAACTTGTGTCAGCTGTCCTGACTACTTGTTTTTACCATAGTTTCCAATCCCAACACTTAGGAAATTCTTTACAACACACTGTGATGTGTTAGTAACGCTTGCAATTTATCGCTGGCTTTTTCCATAACTCAATTATCCTCTGTTTTTTATTTCGCTCAACCGAGAAATACAGAAGCGGAAAATTTTCAACAAAATTCAACAGAATCAGTGGCAACTGAATTTGTAAATGTTTACAGCAATGTTTGCCTCTTTCCTTGGCATTAAAGTAATAGTTTAAGTTCAAAGCTATAAACAGAAATTTCCTTCTACGCATAAATTCTTACTATTGAACACTAAACATAGACAAAGAAAACATGATTCTTCTTGAGAGCATTGAAATAGGAAACCAGAAAAAGTATTTCAGTTCGTAATTATTTGCATTACTGTTGCATTAAGTTTACGTTAATGTAAAGTCATTTGTTATCTCTACAATATAATGCTAAATTCGTGTATTTATTTCACAAGATACAAGGAAGATTTTTAAATGAAGGGTGTCATGTAATTAGTACAACCAGGTAGAGGCTGCTTTTGTGTAAAAAAATAAATCGAAAATTTCGTTCGCTTGAGAATTCATTTTCGAGAATCACCTTGTTTATTTAACAACTTCGTGTTAATGATCGATTTAAATATTTTTATGCTATTTTGGATAAATTGAATAACGAAAGCATAAGATAAAAGGAAATGCTTACTATTCAGGAATTATGTTAACTTAACCCTCTATGGGGCCGTGTAACTTTCAAGTCTAAACTATATAATGTCTCTGAGGTAACAAATAACAATATTGATAACGGTTGGCAGCACCGTAAACATAATAGCTTTGGGTTTGCACATCAATAACAACTTATTTGTTTGCAATTTCAATAATCATTTTGTTACTATTTGTGTATGATACAGTTTCGTGACTTTAAAGTTACAGTAGGCTATTATGATAGATTTTGGTATATTTACGACAATGCGTGTGCTTTCTTTTATTTTCAGAGTTATATATCATATACTCAAAATATGGATACGTAATTATATAAAAGTATTAGAAGAATTAGAATTAGATGCATTGGCGGTAATAGATCCGAAGATTGTTTATTAGATTTTGAGTCCGATGGAGATCATCCAGTAGTATTTACCCGATGACGCAAAAATATTATCGACACTGACGATGAATTTAGTACCGAATCGTCATTAGATAACGAAAATTCAGAATCACAAAAAATTGTCTAGCAATTAGTATCCCAGACGAATAATAGTTGTCATCACCCTTGAAAAGGAGATTGCCGTGAAAATCTCGAAGGA
>CM052082.1:6121339-6139368 GCA_028453745.1 Agapostemon virescens | reverse complement strand
GGGGCGAGTTTATGATGTAAACGTGACATATAGTCAATTGGGGGGCTTAAAGGAACAGCAACGAGTGATGAGTTTCTAATTTGGGTCAAGTGTCCCCGAATTTTTCGGTAACGGTCGTATCATAAAACTCATGTACCCCCAACGATGCACTTCCTCGGTCTTGACCTTCCCTACTTCACTGACGTCAGAGGGCAGGTATTTTTCGGAAAAACGAGTGATTCGATAACATAGGTAAAACGGCCCCTGAAGAATGCCTATAACACAACGGGTGTGTCCGCGGAAATTGTTCACAGTGTTAAAGAGTTCAGAGTTATATTGTTCTGAATTCAGTGTTCATTGCAAAGTAGTCAGAAACAGTGATAAAGTTCAGCCAGTGTGACAGTTAATGTAAAGTAGAAGTCAGAGTGTACTCTGATGTTGTTAGAACGTTTGCGAAGAACTCCGTTACAAGTCATGTTCTAGCGTATCAAACCGATCGTAATTAAATCATTTTAACCACGCCTAAAATATATATCTATTTTCTATTATTTTGTTCACCTGACGACAGTTTAATTTTAAACCTCTCGATCTCCCCACAATAAGTGGATTTGTGCCAGTTTCAAAATAAACGACTCATCTAATGAAACATTCTTAGAAGTTCGAAGGCAGACCCGATTACTTTGTTGCATAGCGTCCATCCATATTCGGTCGACAGCTTCTAAGCATCCTTCCTCTGTGATCGAGGCGAACGGTAAAGATCTTTCTCTCAGTTCATTTCAAAATAAAGCATTAATTAAAGTTCAAGTGGTGCAGTTATTTTGTATTTAGATTCCATAATCCCACCAAGAAACGAGAATAAATACACAGTTACAGTGAATGGTGCACGTTATAATGAAATGATTATCGATTATTTATGGCTGAAATTAAATCGTGTCGACATAAGCAATGTTTATTTTCATCAAGACAGAGCTGCGCTATACACGACATGTGAAAACATCACTTTATTGCGATCGAAATTGAGTGGTCGATTAATTTCAAGGAATGGCAATGCGAATTGACCAGCTCGTTCGTGTGATTTGACTACAATGAACTTTTTTCTTTGGGGTTATTTGAAAAACGATGTTTATACCAATGAAGCAGCAATGATTCATGACCTGAGAACAGTATTAGAAACGACATAAGTGAATTAAACGAGTAAATATACCAAAATGTCATTGAAAATTTTGATGTTCGAATTGATGTCTCTAATCGTGATGATTATTTGACAGATATCGTCTATCGCACATAATTGTCATAGATGATACCTGATAATTAAATTTAGAAAACCAATAAATTTAAAAGTAGAATGTTTTTTTATTTAAAAAACACTTCCTATAGTCTATTTTTAATAACTCATTATTGAAACTGAGGAAAACAATATGGCTTCGTCCTGATATCCTCCTTCTTTTAATTTATGTTCAAGAGGTATTATGAAATGCTAAAAATATACTATGAAATATTTTATTTACGCTCCAGATTATAGCAAAACTAATTCTATGTTTGACAAACCTTTACTATCTGCTTATATTTTCATTATAATAAAATTTAGAGTACTTCATACGTCGTTGCATCCATTGTCGTAATAATATAATTAAAATATGGAAGTACTAGACAAAAATATTTACCGATAATTAAAAGCGATGCGACACATCTACGAGGTTACTAACAAAAAGTAGCTACAAACAATGTATTAGAACCGTCGAAATGAAAACGTTTTTGCCTCCCCAAATGAAACATTAATGAAATTGCATCTACAATTTTAGCCGAGTAAAAGACAGGAAACTTTCCTCTGCATGAAAGTAGTGAAAATACTTTTATTGCGAAGCCAACAGCAACGCGGCAGCGTAATTTTAAGTGAAACAGATGCAGCTGCACTTTTATGGCGACGCTATACTTCAGATATTATTTTCGTCATTAATTGTTTCTCTGAAAATATCGTGTAGACGTTGCAGAGTTTACTAACCTTCTCCTAGGACAAATAATTATTACATTCATGTTAAATACATATATATATAAAGGGCATATATTTATATATAAATATAATATATATATATATATAAAAAATAAAGCAATAATATACTTTTGTTAATAAAGAAACAGGTGATACAGAAGCTACACTCCCTGCTAGCAATAGTTGGGAACCATAAGGTAAGCAAAAACTGCAAGTAGTGCAGAATTAATATTGAAATCCCTTATCTAATCGAAGCAGATAAAAAAAGTGCTTGACACAAAAAAGCGAATACATATATATCAACTGAAATGATCCTAACGGTAAAAATATGCGAGTCAACTGCGCAACAATAATTCGGAAAAAATTTCACGAAAAACGACCCCATACATTTGACTGAAAACTTATAAACGGACGTTGCAATGTTCATGCATTTTATATTGCCACGTAGAAACGAGAAAGAAATGGTAAAATGGCAATCATAAAATACTGTATAACGAGGTGCGACGCGTACTGGTACGAAAAAGATACAAATTTGAACGACAATGACAAAAGTTCAGTGCAATAACTAAAAACAGTATTTCGCGCTGTATGTCTGATTTGAAGTAATCGACAAGAGCGTCGAGAAAAGTGACGGACTAAATTGGAGTCCCTGTAATTTCAGTCGGGTGTAATTTCTGCCTTTTCTGTTGGCCAGCCAGCATCAGTTCCGCCGTTCCGGAATCACGGCGCGACAATATCCTTCAGGAAATTGCGCGCGTGTTCCAAGTGCTACCCTGTAACTTCGACTCTCCCCTCCCACACCCCAACACCCCCATTGCTATCCCACAGCATAGTTCGTATCTTGAAGTTTTCACTTAAACACAGGGCAATCGCCACCGTTCATCCACGCAGTTCTTTTTATTTTGCTTGTTTCAGACGATGACTCTTGCCCTGTGCATTTGCCCTACTCTCTACCCCCCCCCTCCCTTCATATTTTCAGACTATGAGAGATCAAGATTCGGTTCATGTACAGCGGAGAATATTGGCCCGAAAAGCCGGCCAGATTGTGGTTTTGATAAAATATGTCGAAAACGAAAAGTATTTGTTTGCTATGACAGTTATATACTTGAAAAATAGTATAGTTGTAGCAACTCTCAGTGTCCAACAATACTGGCGGTCCGCTGAGTCCACTTTCCTCAAAGAGAAGTAAAATAACGACAGTCAGTGATTAAAACAAAGAATCTTAATAAATTCTTTACCAGAAGAATGAAAAACAATACTGTTATGGCGGGTGTGCGTACGAAGTCGCCATAATGTAAAATTACTTCTTGGTGAACAACCCCTAAGGAAATAATCGAAGATAGAGGTTGTCATGGATTTATGGTACCGACAATCGAGAGTAGTTGAAGTCTGCCTATTTCGAGTGCCGCAGAGAGCGGGTGTCAGGTTGCGCTAGCACGGCGAGCCAATTCGTAGGCCCCTAACGATCGGTTCCTTGGAATATAAAAGGGTTGTTACGTTGAGTCCGCGAGCGCAATTGCAGCGGTTGCCTCGAACTGCAGATAAAAATGAATGCGCTGGTGTTTCCAACGATAACTTTATTTATTGGTTGAATAGTGAATGTTTCGTGGTACAAGGTGTCGATGACGCTTGTGAGTTAGAGTCTTGGCGGTTGTTTGTCTGCGTGTCGAGTTTGGAACTGTATGACGTTCCAGTGTAATTTGTGACGTTCGAGTATCGATTGTATTTTGCTGAGGTGAAATAATTTGCTGTATTTATACTGTTTTGGGGTACGGCTAGCGCACCAATCAGCGTCGATTATGCGTTTGGAGCAGTGCGGTTGCAGGTAGTCGCTGAGGGTTGCCGTTGTGCCAGGTCTCGGAACGTTGCTCGTGGAGGAGGTTTTCGGTGTTTTATGGCGGTTGAAATGTGCAATATTTCGGCTTACGTTGTACCGGGTGTCTAGATTGAATTTAAGTAAAAACCGTATAATGTTTGTTGTTCAGGACTGAAGAATGCTTTTTTCTTTAGACGATATCAAACGTTGTTCATTTGTAATCAATATTTAATCTCTCAACCTACAATTACGTGTGAACACATGGCTTTGTATTCAGGCGAAAGTTGATTTAAATATTACCGATAAATATTTAGATATTAGGACCGATTTGCCGAACCATAGAATGGCTAGAAGGCTGCGCGATCTTGTTTACGTTTTAGACCCAGGCTGTTAGAGGGTTAAGCATTGAAGTTGGCAGAGCAGTATAAAAGTATAAAACATATAAATTGTCTTTTCTCTTCTGCAACATTTTTATCGATCATGTTATAATAATTTTAGTTACAAAGAAAGTGGTATGGCTAGAGGATAAAGCAGACTGCATATCTGACGGTACCATGAATGTTCTTGCTGCTTTGAACTTCCTTATACGTTAATACCGAATTACTTTGATCTGCTGGTCCTGCTTGGCGGCGAACGGGCAGCTAAATCTAAGATGAAAACTACATGGCAAACTAATTAGAATAATAAATTAACCTGTATGGTGAACGACGCGACGTCGGAATCGTGATCAGGATGGGACAGAGTAGACTGTGGCGCGAGACATGAGACGTGGCACGAAACAATTGTCCCATGTTCGAGGATGAAACGTCAATTAGCGCTAAGTCAGCGGGATGGGTGAGTTTCACGAGGGATGATTTCCGTGCCAGGAAAATCCACGTTCCGCCTTTTTACCGGCATTCGTTACGTACCGACGGAACGGTGACTCGCGTCTACTTCCGGAGGCTCGACGGTTCCCCAGCAAAACAGCCTCGGAATTAGCTCAACTTCATTCTCCTCGTTTACTTTGATGGACGGACGCGGTTATGTTTAATCCCAGAACTAGGTTGGCCAGTCGTCGTGGATCCATGCCAGTCGCAACTGTTTAGAAGAGACTGGATATTTCGGAGGTAGTTCCGTACGGTTGTTGGATTCTATAATGGATGAAAGAGATACGGTGAGGGGGCGGATGTAGGTTGATTTAAATTCAAAAAGAGAGATTCGGTGTCTCGAAATATGAATAACTAATCCTAATTTCGAAAAGGTCGATCATTTAGTGTTGAGGAAATGCACTGAGAATCCCTGCATTTGTAGAAAACTTTACACCTCCGAAATAGCTGATAGAAGAGCGAGTACTCGCAGGTATCTGAATACTCGAATACCTGACCAAGTATACATGTACGTATTTCCACCACATTTTCTGCCACACCCTATAACCAATTGTTGACAATTTTTCAAAGATCACACCCATATTTCCTAAAGCCGAGTTTTCCTAAGACATTACGCGACTCCACCAAATCAGAACATTCTCGACACTCGAACATCTCTAAACATGGTGGAGCCTATCTTATGGAGTCCGCCGAGGACGAAACGACAGCTAGCATAGACAGAACTTCACCGAAGAGAGCGTCGATAAGAATTCTCGCCGGTTGCAATGTTGAAGTAAGGGACTGTCCCTTAAATAGTCAGTAACCGTTTACACAATCCACTTAAATACAAGTTCTCATTTAAATCGAACGCGAGTTGACATACGCTGACGATTCATCATCGCGTCTACCATAACTGTTCTGTTCGGGTTGGGGAACAGTCTGTTCGAAGGTATTTGTTTGTAATGTCTTCGAAGGGTGAATTAGAAAATCGTTACTATGCCTATTCGAGTAGCACACAAAAAGGCCGTACTGCCCTGCAATCGGTACCGGGCCGAAAGATGACCCTTCTCCCGACCGTCGACGATCTCCACCGACGAGTAGGGCAATTGGGCCATAAAACCATCCGCGCCATTGTGCGCAGATTTTCGAACACCGTTGCGCTAATTCGAAGTGCCGTCCTATCTTTCAAAAAATTAATTAACATCGGCAACCTGAAGGAGTGGCTTCCTCTTCTACCGTGGAGAAACGTTCGAAGAAGATCCTCTCCCCTCCAGGTGAAAATTAACGATTGAGATGCTGTGTGCATCGTATCGGCCACACCCTCGAGTTGTCACGCGGACGACACGAAGGGAAGAGGAAACGGACATCGGCAAAAAGCGATCAGAATCGTTTTGACTATCGAGTCGAGTAGAATCAAATTGACTACCGAGTCAACCACATCGAATCGTTTCAACTTGATCAACCATCGTGCGAGTTGATCAAGATTGGAATCTTTGATCATCGTTCGGGTCATGAGACAAATAAATTCGACTTGAATGTTAGTCGAATTAGTGACTAACGTTCAGGCAACTAAGTGATTGCGGATTTTGTCGGCAGGTGGATTTTACACATTCTCTTGTTTCGTTAACGTGTTCAAAGTACCTAACCTATATTGTCACTGAGCACCTTGGGTCGCGTAATAATTACACGATTGTATTGGTTGCGGGTTTTCTTTATTTCCACTTCTTAACGTTCGCGATTTCTATGTTCGATTTCTGTTCTATTCGTGATGTCTGTATTCGTCTGTTTGCGATTTCTTGTTAGTCTTGTTCGTGTTGTCTCTGAGATCTAGTTCGTGTTTTCTGTGAGTTCTCTCTGTGATCTAATGATTCTTGTCGCGTTCTGTCTGTCGTCACCTCGGTTTTGTCGTGATTGGTTGAAGGTAGTTTTTGGTGGAGGAATGAAGGAGCGTGCTTGAGGGGGTATATCTGAAGGAGTGGGAAATTGTCAGTGCTTGACGGAGTATATCTGAAGGAATAGGAAATGGTGTCAATGAGGGATTAACGTGGTTTATTGCAGGGTTTGTCTGCGTGTCTTCGCGTGCGTTGCACGTGGGTTTGTTCACGTGCGTCGCACGTGGGGTCCGTTCGTCGGAGTCAAAATTGTCCGCGTGCGGTGCGGTCGTAATTCACGCCTTCTACCTGCCTTTTATTTTATGACTTATACATTTCTAAACGCAAGGTTAGGCACGGACAACCTTCGGTGTTGCCGTCGCAACATGTATTATTTCTGAAAAGGCAAGAACGCATCGCAAGCACACCAGAAGTTATGTGTCGTATATGAGAATGAAGCCATGAAAGAAAGGCAGTGTCAAAATTGGTTTGTCAGATTTCGTTCTGATAATTTTTCATTGAAAAGTGCTCAACAATCTGGCAGCCCAGTTGAAGTCGATGAGACCCACATCAAGACCATTATCGATTCAGATCGTCATAGCACAACACGTGACATTCCAGAGAAGCTCAAGGTATCACATACACGTATCGAAAAAAAATTAAAAAAGCTTGACTATGTCAAGAAGACTAATTACTGACGAACTAAGTGGATAGTTTATAATAACATTAATCGGAAGAGATCGTGGATGATGCAAGATGAACCAGCCCAGACGACATTAAAACCAGATATTCACAAAAAAAAGATTATGCTGTAAGTCTGGTGGGATTATAAAGGAATTCTGCACTTTGAACTTTTACCAAACAACCGAACGATTGTTTGTTCAAATGTGTATGTTCAACAACTCGCCAAACTGAGATGCAGTTCAAGCAAAGCGGCCAGAAGTGGCAAATCGTAAGGGAGTTGTATTACACATTTATGATAATGCAAAGACCCACACATCTTTGGTCACTCGCCAAAAATTATTGGATCTGGGTTGGGATGTGTTGTCACATCCGCCATACAGTCTTGACCTTGCGCCTTCAAACCACCATTTATTTCGTTCCATACAAAACTCCTTAAATGGTAAAACTTTTAATGACGCTAGTGATGTAAAATCACACTTAATTCAGTTTTTCTTTATAACAAAGATCAGAAATTTCATAAACGTCGAATTATGACACAGCTTGAACGATACCAAAGGGTCATCGACAAAAACGGACAATACCTAATTGAATAAAGTTATATTTTTAAGCAAAAATGTTGAATTTTCATTCTTACTTAAAATCCACAATCGCTTAGTTGCCAACCCAATAGAATCTCGTGAAATACGCCATCGTTTCGGAGTGTAAATGTACTCTGCTAAAAATCTATCGTAGCGAGATCTTCCTAATTTTTCGTACCGTGCAAGACGACGGTCCACCGGAAACATTGAACTAGCCGGCCAATATTAATTTGGTCGACGACATTGGTGAAGATCGAAGAAGACTTGCGAATCGCTCGTCGCATACTCAGATATCGAGAATAGCCACCCGTTTTGCGTCTTGCAAACGCAATCGCACTAACAGGAACATACAATTTCGTTTCGAATACAAGACCGCGAGGAAGGGAGTTACAATAACCCTCTGCGATCTTCGAGGGTATCCAGCCCTACGGTTACAAATACCTATAAATGAATTAATTTTACGAATTTGAACAAATATTTTGGCACACATGTTGGAGAAACTTGGAGAAAATACTTGGAGAAAATGAAAAAAAAATTGTTTATTCTAAATACGTCTGGATATGTCTTGTTGTGTCCCGATATCTCTAGAATCCAGGATTGAGCAACTGATTGCTCATGAGCTGTCGACACTCGAGCTGCTACCCCCTCTGCCAAGCTCCAACTCGTACGAGCTCGCCTACTAAGTTACTACATTTGTTCGTAAATAGGGCGAGCTCGTATTGCCCTCTCGTGCTCGTGCGAATCGAAGCATGGTAGTGGAGTAAGCGGCTCGAGCGTCGGTAGACCGTGAGCAATCAGTTGCCTAGGCTTGCACTAATGTCTCGATATATAGGGTGTCATGTAACTGGTGGTACATCCAGATATGGGCTGGTTCTATGTCAAAAAATAAATCATAAATATAGAATGTGTAAGGGGTTTGTGTGTAGTCTTTGTCAGGGATGGAGCGTTTGACGTAGGAATGGATTCAAACGAATGTTAATAAACTTCTTTACTCATAGAACAAACAACAGTAGGTTGGATGAACGTAGAGACACTAACATAAACATAAACGTAAATACTTAAATGAAAACTAACGTAATAACATAAAGAAAACTGACATAATGACTTAAGAAAAGACCGACTAACGTAATGTCTTACTAAAAACTGCCGCGAGCATTGCAACAACCCCGTACATATATCATTGCTCATTGATGGGACGTAAACGTCTTCCAGCAATGAACACTTGCAATAATATTTGTATATTTTTATTGGCTATTTACTTCGCCGCCCAACTCGCAGTGATGGAATAAGAGTAACTTCCGAAAGTAGCGTCTCAGGTACCGATCGGGGGTGGTCGCACCCTTACTAATACCTGGCGGTTCGCATTTGGAGGTTTATGGTACGTACATTGCTATTCAGTGTAAAAGTCAGAGTCTCGGAGGCGCACGTGTCTACAAAGGACAACTAATGAACCGACGCTCCAAGCTCTGGCAAAAATACTAATTAAAATATCTGGTATTTCAGATGGATGCTTCCTCAAAAATAGCGGAGCACAGGCGTCCGTACCATAAACCTCTTCGTTCATTTGAAACTTCTAAAGACATCGTTCGCCCCTTCACAATATATTTCTTATACTTTCCTCATATAGACTAAATTTTTCATCGTAGGTGCATATCCTATATGATTAAAGTTTTATAAAACTCAATGTTCTCGTGTTATTAAAATAAATACCTTGCATATAATTATGTAGAAGAATATGCTTATTGGCATATTAGATAAAAATATGCTTATTACATACAAGTAAAACAAATAATTATAACATTCTGACGGATATAAAATTGTAATATATATGTTACAATTCGTTCAATATGATATTACAATTAGATAAATTTTGTTCATCATCAGATAAATACTCAAAATCACTGTCAGAGAAAAGATAATTTTCTGATGATAAAAGGGGAGTATTCTAAAATTTGTGAACATCGCATTTCTCTATTTACTCACGTAAACATTCCTGAAAACATGGTCTACAGAAATTCACTGTTTTCGGCTTAGTATTTGAAAATAGTAAACAGCTTGGCTCGCTTTTAATTCTGGGAGTGTTTGCGAATTTCGTCGAAATTCGAGCTCGAGATGATTTCGTCGAGGCATTGTGCATCAAGAGTTGAGAAGTCCTTGAGAGTTCGTCTTGCTCTTGCACGTACCCGTCGCCAAGCTTACACGCAGAGTCGATTTCGCACGACTTTCTCAATCGATTCAGTCCGAAACGAGCACTACCAAAGAGCGAGAGCTAGGCTGCGACTCCAGGAAATTTTACGAAACTTCAGAACTTTCGGAATTCTGAATTCCAGAACAAAAGTTGTCTTTTGCTACGAGATACCTCATGAAAAGATCAGAAGGCACACTTGAATCGTCGAAAATTGAGAATACTCTTCTAATTTAATTTTTCATCTCCCTCCGATATCTCTTCTTCGACTTTCATTTTATTAGTTTATTTATATATTTTGTACATTTAACCCTCTCTGGGGTCGTGTAACTTTCAAGTCACGCGTTAATATATCGACATGTTAACAAATGATTTTAGTTTTTTATAAGATAACGTATCCGTTCAAATTATATAATGCCTTTGAAGTAACAAATAACAATACTGATAACGTCTGCAGCATCGTCAACTTCAATATCAAAGTAAATGTCTAGGAAGTTGTCTGCAGATAGAAACCAACGGAACCATTTTGTGCAATTTACATTATTTGTGTTTCTATCTATTCTATTATATTCTATCCATTAAACAAAACAACGCGTACATAATAGCTTTGGGTTTGCATATCAATAACAACTTGATTATTGAAATTGCAATTAAATATTTTGTTACGATTTATATATGATACAGTTTTGTGACTTTCAAGTTACAGTAGGTTATTATGATAGATTTTGGTATATTTAGAATAATGCTGGTGCTTTCTTCTATTTTCAGAGTTATATATCATACACCCAAAATACGGATTCATAATCACACAATAGTAATAGAAGAATTAGAATTAGACACATTAGCGGTAACAGATCCGAAGGTTCTTTATTAGATTCTGAGTCCGATGAAGATCATCCAGTAATATTTACCCGACGACGCATAAATGTTATTGACAGTGACGATGATTTTTGTACCGAATCGTTACCGGATAAGGTAAATTCAGGACCAGAAAAAATTGTTTAGCAGTCAGTATCCCCGACGAATAATAGTTGTCATTGCCCTTGCAAAGGAGGTTGCCTTGAAGACCCCGAACGACCCTGCTCTTCTGTCATCCATTTTCGAAAACTATTTGACAGTGAAATTATATGCAATACATATGCACTGTAGTATGATTCAACAAGGGGGTTCTAAAAATAAAATGTTCCGAATGCAATGTACATCTATGTTTAACGCCAAGTACAAACTGTTTTATGGAACATCACGCTTAAGCTTTTATGCACAGAAATGCATCGTAAGCCGTTGTTACTCAAAGTTACAAATTATAATAAAATTGTTTAAACTGGTAAATTTCTTTTAATCTGCATATATAGGTTTGTAATTGTTAATTTTCCGTTGTATGTATTTTTTTATATTGAAAAAATTCGGCCCATCAAAGGTTAAGAATTTACCGGTAATTAAATATAAAATTTTACTGCTTAATAACGAAAAGAAACAGATGATTCTGAAAATTGTAACAGATTATCGTCAACAATATCCTGATATAAAGAAATCTACGATAGGTAAAAATATGTAAATATAAGTTCTTTGAAATGTAAGACATATATCCTTATTATTATCCTGTAGAATATATTCATTTACACACTCAGTAATTGGTAACATATTATTTTCCTTACACAGGACAATATAACCTTCCATCGATTAAAATTTATTATGTTTGAATGCAAATATATAAATGTCTTTGTTATTTACAGTTCTGAATTCTGCGTAAAGCGAACGCGCCGATTCTTAAAATTGCCGATTTAATGTCCACCAAATTAATATTGGACAATTATTGGAAAGTTAAATGCTCGAATAATGGATCCGTTGCATTGATAGAAGACACGAGACAATTTTACTGTGTTGAATAATTAATTTTGGCAAACTGTGTAAAGTATGGTAAATGGGACTGTTTAAATATCCATATTATTTGCAATGCTATTTAAAAAACGCTATAGGAACAAGTTGCACTGTTCAATGAGGCAAATAAAATGGCAAAATTAAATAAATGTTCACAAATTAAATTTTCGAAATTTCGAGGTAATCGTTATTTTTTTTCGTTATAGAATAAGTTATATTTAGAGTTAAATTCGATATTTTCAAAATTCTTTGTTTAAATGCGACATGTTTATATCGGATCGATTTCAAACTTTGTACAAAATCTTTTCTTTAGTAAAAAACAATCCTGGAGGGTGGCATGCATTGTATCCCAATAACAATTGTTCACCTAGGTCTATAGGTTTACAAGGTGCGTCTTTAAAATTTTAAGTACGACGCTCAAATACATACTGTTTAAGAAATGCCTTGTTTATTTCTCGTGTAATTCATACCAATTGCATATTTTTCAAAATCTTTTCGTCACATCGTTTAGTAAATCAATGCTTCTAACTGCTCAAGGAAAGTCAAGACGTTTGGTTGAATTTTAAAAAGGTTATTTAAATTTAAAAGGTGCACGAATACGTTCATATAAAAATACGGACGTTTCCGCAAGAAATTCGCTACCGACTTCGACTTAACCCCCTTCATGAAAAAGAATCAACAACATGTAATATGCGAGCAGAAATTATACTACAACCTATAAAGGAATACGACGAACGAAAACGCAGGTCTTTTTGCGTAAACAGAAAGCAATTAGCAAAAATATACGAGAAATATGTGGTAGAGGCGGGAATATCAAATGAACGGTACCGCGGAGTGATGATAACGCTGCAGCTACGAATGCAATTAAATTATACGCATGGAAATAAATTAAATGATTCATATAACCACAAGTGCGTGCAATTAAACATATTACCGTAAAAAAGAGTATTAAATGTAGCCACCACGACATATTATGGTATTCCTAAATTTCGTTTTCCTGCCAAACGCTGAGACTTGTCTACAAATCACAGTGATATCGAGAAATATAACGTTATGTATAGTACACATTTGCTGCAATACTTATCGCATATAATATACTTTTTGAAAATACCGGTCATCGTGTCCACTTGCAATACAGCGAATTGTTACATATGAAATATTGATCCGCAGAATTTCAATCACGAGAATGATTGCACTGCCTAACGAATTTATGAATCCATATATTAAAATAAATGCAATATTAAATCGCAACGAATCATTTGAACCATTTTTATTAGAATTTATAAGTGGAAAACATTACGCAATTAACACTAAACTTACCACACCAGGTCAAATAACCCATTTCGGATTCTTTATTTTGCATTTATAGTAATTATAAAATTGCCTTTGCAGAAATCGATCGAACGGATTTCTTTATTGAATCGTATATTCTAGTAGAAATTGGATATAATCTAAATTAACGAAATCTTGTCATTTTTATAAGACTATTTATACCTATTTATTCCGTAGGTTTAGTGTTAACAAATATTTACGGATACATTGTTCCGATTAGATAGAACATCAATACAAATTAAAAACCGTAATTGTTCTCCATTGAGTCGCTAAAAGACAGCAATCTGATTTACGAGTACTCGTCTCAAGAAGTATAACAAAAGATAACATTTCTAAAACTCGTGTCCACGGTTTACTGCTTCAGTCGTTTCGACACACGCTTAAATGCGGTATGAAAGAACATATAACATTTCACTTAAAAAATTTAGACCACTTACATTTCAAACCATATATGTCCATGCCTAATAAGAATTAAGTATACCATTGCAATTCTTACGGAAACCAATACCGCATTGTGCACTCCCATTTTTTTCTTATTTTTCGTTTACATAATAAGAACGTATATCAGGCCTGCAAATCTGAAACGGAAGTTGCCTAACAATGTAGTTACCGTAAAATTGCTTCATTGACGCTATTATCTTGTCTTGATATCTCATAAAGATTTTCAACTCACAACCATACAAGTTTCATAAAATAGCATAGTTTTTAATAGCATGGAACATGATGTATTTTGTACCTGGAAATTACGATTTGCGGACAGTATTCATTTTCTGTTACCATTTCAAGGAAACTGCTGCGGAATCGCATCGAATGCTTGTCGAAGCTTACGGTGAACATGCTCTTAGTAAATCACAGTACTTTGAGTGGTTTAAAAAAATAAAAAGTGACGATTTTCACCTGAGAAACGAAGAACGTGGAGGACTGCCGAAAAAGATGGAAGACAGCGAATTCATTGGATGAGGATGATGCTCAAACGCAACAACAACTCGCGAATCGATTAAATGTGACACCAGAAACCGCCTCCATACGTTTCAAAGCCATGGGAAAGATCCAGAAGATAGAAAAATAGGATTGAAAGGCAACATTAAATGATTTTGCTTCATGATAATGCGCCCATCGCACATAGCAAAACCGGTCAAAGAAACTATAGAGACCCAGATGTTTATTTGGGAAATATTCGGTTGTCCGGAAAGTTTGTGCCGATTTTCGGTAGATGATATAAAGCCAGTCTGAATATATTAGAATTACTGAAAACAAGTGACATGCGTACATATTTTAACAGACGGTACTTCAGACATATGTATGTGGAAATAATTTAGGTTACGGTACGTTAATTTTTTTCAGTTTTATACACTGTTGAATATGAAAGCCAACAAAGTGCATTATAGGCATTTAATGTTTTTATTTGACCGGAAAGGCAAAAATGTCACACAAGCGACAAACAAGATATACGCTGATTATGGCGAAAGTGTTGTAGCTGAAAGAATTGTCCAGAAGTGGTTTGCTAGACCAGATTATCACAATGATCGAGAATAACCCACATCATACGATTCTTAATTTAGGAGAAATGTTAAATATATCAAATTCGACCATCCACGAGCATTTTGTAAAGGTTTGCTACGTAAATCGGTTTGACGTATGGGTTCCGCACGATTAAACGGTGAAAAACCTGATGGATCGCATTTCCATTTACGACTCTCTCTCTCTCTATGAACGAAACGAGGAGACACCGTTTTTGAAGCAACTAGTGACGGGAGATGAAAAATGGATACTTTACAACAATGTTCAGCGAAAACGGTCTTGAGGAAAGCGGATTGAACCACCATTGGCTACCCCAAAAACCGGTCTTCGTCCGAAGAAGATCATGCTCTGCGTCTAGTGGGATTGGAAAGGGATCCTTCGTTATGATCTGGCAAACAGCGAAATCATAAATTCTGAAAAATATTGCTCCCAGTTACAGGAATTAAGGGTAACAATTAAGGATAAACATCTAGAAATGGTGAATTAGAAGGGCATCATATTTCACCAGGACAATGCGCGGCCTCGTGTGTCCTTAACAGCGCGACAAAAGTTGTTGAAGCTTGGTTGGGATGTTGTATCCCATCCACCATATTTACCAGACCTCGCGCCCTCAGATTTCTACCTATTCCGGTCTTTGAAAGATTCCCTTAATGGAAAAAATTTCAATTCTTTGGTCGAAATAAAAAATCACATAGAAAAGTTTTTCGCTAAACAACCTGAGAAGTTTTGGAAGAACGGAATTTTCGAGTTGCCCGAAAGACGGAAAAAGGTTGTGGAACAGAATGGCATTTATATAATTTTATAAATATATACGAAAACTTAAATGCGTTTCGTTTCAATCTTCCGTCAAAATCGGCACGAACTTTTCGGACATCCTAATACTTTCGCATGCGGCTTACTCACCAGACTTGGCTCCATCTAATTATTACTTATATGCGTGGATGGACACGCATTTGCTGAGCAGCACTTCGCTTCTTACGAAAATGTACGAAAAATGTCTCGATGACTGGTTTACCTCCAAAGAGGAACAGTTTTTTTGGCGTGGCTTTCACAAATTGTCAGAGAGATGAGAAAAATGTATAGCTTTATCAATACTACGAATAATATTTTGTGTTATTTTCATACATTATCCTAATACAATTTCCTAACTTTGAAATAGCATAAAATTATGGCTTTCTTGAGTACGCGAAGTTCTTTTTATATATGCAGTGAAATTATGTGTAATAGTATTTTTGTAGCGGCCAGCGCTAGGCGACGTTTTATTGAATTGAGATAGTGACATTTGATAGCAATATTGTTGCTCAATCTATATGTTCAAAAGATTGAAATGACGTTGCTGTCCTGCGGTTTGGGATAATAACACCATATGTGTTATTGTTGTACTATATTTTACTATGTTAGATATTACAAAAGAGATGCTTGCACAGTTTCATCGCATAGAGAAGTACTGCAAGGCACAACGAATATCACAGAAGACAAAAGATGCTCTAGTTACCTGACACGACACCAATACTTCTATTAATTGACCACGAACCAATAAGTTGGGGCCCATGTATTTATAGCATTTGTCGATGTATATTATCTGTTTTGTGTTGATTATACACGCATTATGCTGATGCAAATTTTACAAGACACAAACGACAAACTTAATAATCAATTTATAACCAGCTTGAATAACATTCCATTCTGAAACATTGTAATTTTCGTATCTAGAGACGTGAATTATAGTAAATTAAAACGTTACTTTCATTAGTTTATTGTAAACATAAGAATATTTTTATTCATGTACATGTACAGCGAAAAGTAAAATTGAACCAAGTAAGTTGCTTTACCTGAACATCATGTGTTTAATAAAATAGGATCATAAAAACCTGAAGAGGCACATTATTTGCTATTCACTCGAACTTACGAAATGACTTGTTCCGCTCGAGAGAGAAAAGAATGACCATAAAAATCCTAACCAGCATAGGACTCCTAAAAGATTTAGACAAAATTGCCAAAACATCCCATCTGGCGTGCAAATATCGGGCTCCGAAAAATCCTAACGACAGCGATCCTTCCGTAACCTGCAGTTTTGCCGAAAAGCCATTACTCGTTTCGAATTTAACATCTTTATTCCGTTATAATCCACTGCTGTTGACCAGAAGTTGAGCCTTCTTCGCGTTAGCAAAAATCTATTCTTTTTCGCATGCTTTGTACGGCTCGAGGCATTTTTTCGGGTTTACTAGCCTGTTATGGGTAATCCTCGAGAAACGCGAATTTTCCGTGTGCGTCGTTCTCAGGTACGAGTTGTACCTGGCAATGACCATTAGTTTGTGCGGTTATCTTTCCCTTCCATGCAAATTAAAGAGCCAATCATCCAGAACTACCGTTTCCCTTACTAACACAGAAAAATATACGGTCAACGAATCCGCTTGGCTCGTCTTATTGTCTCGAAATATATTTAGTTTATTTTACATAACAGTTACATTATTTTACAAACCAGTGCCTATCGTTCCTGTAATTTTAACCCCTTGGGTACATTTGACGTCTGAGACACGTCATTCACTTTTTTCTCCTAAGAGCGGATGACGTGTCTAAGACGTCAAACCAAAAATTAAACTTTGAATTTATTTCATTTAGTTTTATTTTGTTGTTATTAATTTATTTTTGTTTTGCAATTCTAATTAGTTGAAGACATCTTAATACTACATATGTCACCAATATTTTAAAAATAAATACATTCTTACGTAAAATGTACTGCCTTTACATACTACTCCAAGCAACCAAAAATTATTTCCGTTCCACATGCAAATATTTTCTCAAATAAATCCGTACCCAAGGGGTTAAGGAATCATAGGGAACCGCGTAACACACTGCATGCATCTCAAATAATACAATCAGTAAAATACGGTGTCTCGATTTTAAGGGTCTCAGCAGAGTAGAATTAAAAAATCCCAAAAAACTAGTCTTCCCGTCGCAAAGCATTAATCCCTGGAGTTAAGAGAAAACCCAGTATATTCACATTACCTTACTACCGTCGACAAATATGAAGTTAACCGTCGTAAGACGCGTTATATACCACGGATTCTAAATCCCTAGGGCGATCTTCGTTCTCTTTCATCTCTGCCATTCTGTGCATCGAGCTGACGGGTCTCCGTCATCGCGTGGATAAAGGAAGGAAGCGTCTCGGCAATGGCACAAAGACAACTTTGACTCCCATGGAGACCAATCCGGTCCCAACTGCTCTCTCTCTCTCACTCTCACTCTCTCTCTCTCTCTCTCTCTCTCTCTCTCTCTCTCTCTCTCTCTCTCTCTCTCTCCCTCTCTCTCTCTCTTCCCACCCTCTTTGAGACGTTATACTTGTCGGC
>CM052082.1:6110555-6121329 GCA_028453745.1 Agapostemon virescens | reverse complement strand
CATCCCCGGCTTATTAATAAATCATTATCGTCGTCGGGCCTGCACTCGCCCTTTTCGAGCGGCGTCGTTTTCGTCCCGCGTCAAAGGGATGTTAGCGTCGGTTTCGTCCGTCCCTTCGCCGTCACCGCGCGAGAAACCCTTTACGTGCCGTTCAATTATAGTCTTCCCGTCGCCGATGCTATCTTTGTAACTCTGTAAAGATTTTGCTCACACCCTGATCCTTCTATCCTCTTCTGCACCGCGTACGGACAACAGTAACGAGACTCAAACCTTTCTCGCAGCTTTTCATTCCGTTCCGTGCGGAGTGTCTCGTTAAAGAAAATTAATATTAAATAGTTTCAAGATCTTCGCACCATTCTCGAGACCGGAGACGCTCACTTTAATGGAAGAACGTAATGTTTTATGAGTCGGAACAGGGAATAGAATAAGGTCTACGCGCCAATAAAACAGTAACGACGGTGTTCTACAATTTATTCAGAGCCCTGCTGTAGAGTAGAAAATGTAAAGGGTCTCAGATTTTACGAACTACTGGTAAATTACCATTGTCTAACTCTCCGACGACGGAGTCCGGAACTGTTTTCACTCAGAATATCAAAATTTTCATTCAATTTATCTACCTCCTGGCCAATTAATTCAATTGCGAGCTACTGTATGAGGAATTATAGAAAAACTAACTTATGTACAATCGGTCACAAAAATAATGGAACACCAATATAATCTTGCATTATAAACATTATATATTGAATAAATACACAATAAGCGATAAACCAACGTTATATTATATTACAGTAAAGTATATAGATTGCATATACAAAACATGGTGTAATCTTTTAATATAGTTTGAGTAATAATAGACGATCAATTAAAAAAATACGACATCGTATGTTACAAAACTATTGGGATGCTTGCGATAGTAAGCGTAGCAAACATAGTTTCATACGACTAAAAAGGTACGCATGTAAACAAAAACGAACGCGACTGCTCGTAATAAAATTTTGTCACGCAGTAATTGACTCCGTGTTAGTCTTGCTGCAAATTTAACCCTCTATGGGGCCCCGTAACTTTCAAGTCACACGTTAATATATCGACAGTTTACCAAATGATTTTAGTTTTTTATAAGACAACGCACACGTCTAAATGATATAATGTCTCCGAGGTAACAGAGATCTTGTGCAATTTACACTATTTGTGCTTTTATCTATTCTATTATATTCAATCTTTTAAACAAAACAAAGCGTACATAATAGCTTTGGGTTTGCATATCAAGAACAACTTATTCGTTTGCAATTTCAATAACCATTTTGTTACTATTTGTATATGATACAGTTTTGTGTCTTTCAGGTTACGGTAGGCTATTATGATAGATTTTGGTATATTTAGGATAACGCTTGTGCTCTCTTCTATTTTTAGAATTATATATCATATCACCAAAATATGGATACATAATCGCATAAAAGTAACAAAGGAATTAGAATTAGACGCCTTAGCGGTAATAGATCCGAAGATTCTTTATTAGATTCTGAGCCCCATGAAGATCATTCAGTAGTATTTACCCGTCGACGCATAAATATTATTGACAGTGACGATGAATTTAGTACCGAATCATAATCGGAAAAGGAAAATTCAGGACCACAAAAAAATTGTTTAACAATCAGTATCCCAGACAAATAATAGTTGGCATTGTCCTTGGAAAGGAGATTGCCCTGAAGGCACCGAAGGATCCTACTCTCTTGTGACCAATTTTCGAAAACTATTTGACAGTGAAATTATAAATGATATAGTTGACTATACCAATACATATGCACTGCAGTGTGATATGTTAATGAAATGAAATATTCCAAATGCAACGTATATCTATATTTAACGCCAAGTGCAAACTGTTTTATGGAATTTTACGCTTATGCTTTTATGCACAAGTGTACAGACATCGTAAGCCGTTGTTACTGCAAAGTTACAAAGTTAAAAATTATAATAAAATTGTTTAAACTAGTAAATTTCTTTTAATCTGCATATATAGGTTTGTAATTGTTGATTTTCCGTTACTTACGAATTTTTAAAAAAATTCGGCCCTTAGAGGGTTAATGAAACATGGATCGTAAGCAGAATAGTGGCAATGAGTTTGAGAATTGATTTAAAACCTCTGGAAAGTCGACCAAAGGAACTTGGTATTCGAAACACACGCTTCATAGTAGTGAAATCAGGAAAGACCGCAAACAAAGTGCGCCAAAGCTAGGTACAAATGTTAACGAGAGACTTGCGATTAGAGTACATGCAGAATGTACGAAGAATATCATGATTAAAAGGATATCATGGCCGGATAGCTAGGGAAAGATCATTCACCGATGCAATTAATAGAAAGAATAGAGTACAATTCGCGAAAGAGTGTGCATCAAAAGAAAGCGAACGGTGGAACACTGTAATTTTTGTGAACGCAAGTAAGTTTTATATTCATGGTGGTGATGTAAGAGCGAGAGTGTAGCGAAATCTCAGAGAAGAACTGAATCTGAAATATCTGCAACCGACAGTAAATCATGGTGGCTAATGAATGACGATATTTACAAATGGTATTATGGACAAAAATATGTATTAAGTATTTTAAAACATAATTTAATGAAAAGTGACAGGAATATGGAAATTGGAGAGGGTTTTAAATTTTATCAGGCTAATGATCCCCATGCTAATGAAGCACAAAGTCAGGACTGTGCAGGAATTTTTATTTTACAGATTTATATAGCTCTATCCCCAGACTTGAATCCCATTGATATCTATGGGATGAACTTGATCGTAGAATCCGTGCAAAAACAATAAGTGCCATAGACGAATTAAAAAATCGTTTGGCAGAGGAATGGAAAAAAATCGAGACAGGCTACTTGTAAAAAATAATTCATAATATGTCAAATCGATTGAAACATGTTCTCGAACAGAAAGGATATCCGACTGAATATTAAGCATTAGCGCTCCAATGGCGCTTCTAAAGCGACACTAAAAATCCCCTTATTATTATTTAAAGCAATTTTTACATTGTATTTAAGGAATCGGTAAAAATTGAGATATTACACGTAGGAATAATAATAATAAATTTTCTATTCACGAAAGGAAACGAACCATGTACAATGGAATTATTTAACGTCAGAGAAATGTTTCGATTTTGGAATTAAAATTGCTTGGAGTGCTAAGGGTTAAATTTTGATTTTTTAAAATTTATTATATAACTGCAATTAAAACAGTATCCCAAAATTTTTGAGACATAAAATTTCGCATTTTTTTAATTTATCGTCTATTATTCCTCAACTATATGGAAAAATTAAACCATGTATTGTATAAGCAATTTATATACTCTACTGTAATATAATATACCGTTGATTTGTCGCTGTTTGTGCATTTATTCAAAATATAAAGTTTATAATGCAAGGTTATATTGGAGTTCCAATATATTTATGACCGACTGTATATGAAGTAGGAGATACCGGGTTCGAAACCAACACAGGGCAAAAGTAACAATGTGAATAATTTTGGGTCGCTGGCTACAATTTTAATCTGCGATTGCATTACAGTCGATTTAGGTGATATCATTTTTGTGTAGGTTTCGCAGTACCTCTTCAGCAAATTTATTGCTTTACGAGCTGGACATGGTTGGAAAGTATCGGCATGGTTCCGTAAGAAAAGTAGCTCGGCCGTACTGCTCTCGATAACACTTGACATAAAATGAGCGCACCTACAGCGCCAGGGGCCCGTAATTTATGGGCCAGTTTCGGCAATGTAAAGGACTTCGTGATCTCGTCCGCGCAGAGATTGAATCGGTATTTTGAATACAGGTATTTTTACGGTACTATTACGCGTCATACCGATTTTCGCATCGTTTAGTTTCATCGAACATAATAGTAACATAAAAGTACCGATATTTTACGGACATTAATTCTCATTCTTCTTTTGAATAAACTGACTCCTGTACACCGACGAATAAGGAACAACATAAATAATCAATCTAACTTAATTTAGTATTGAGTTATTTAGACGCATTGTGTACTCGGCGATTGTAAACAGTATTTATTGCCTACGTGTGAATCGTTACCACATCGGACAGTGCTTACTTAATGAATGAATTCCAACGAGAAAAATAGGAGAAGTTCCAAAACCCTTTGATAATTTGAAATAATTATTGTAAATTCAATAAATTCGGGTGACCAAAAATTAAAAATATTAATACTCTTGCAGATCTCATAGTTTCTGCTTTCATTTTAATAATATCATTATTGAAACTCTGAAGATCAAGGAAACCATTTTTTTTAACGAAATACAACTTAACCCTCTGCTATATTGTAACGAGTCAGAGTAATGTTAAAGATTCTAAAGATAGCATAACAAACACAAATATTACGCCTTTCTTGTTGAACGAAATCAAATTTTATTCTTTTATAATTAATATTTAATCATAGACAAATAGAGCGACATAAAAGATTATAAATGGTCGTTTCTTTTCTGTGACATTTTTAGCGACGAAGACGTTATAATAACTTTAGTTGCAAAGAAAATGGTATGGCAAGAAGTTAATTGTATAAGAACTGAGAGCTCTAATTTCCTTGGAGACCTGAAATCAATTACTTTAACTCCAATAAAGTCTCTACTCGAGATTGTAGAGATGCAGGAAACGTTACAGACGATAACATCGAGAAAGACACCTTGCAGAGTACCATGACGTTAATATACAATTAAGAGCAAAACTGAACACACATACGGAATTTTTGCGTAAATAATGTTTTATTCAATGTTTGCATATACAATACAGAAGAAACGAAATATACAGTATGAAGTACAATGTTTTAATTGCCAAAAATATTTTCAACGATCTTAATATCCTTATTATTTTGATACATACAATTTTTTTTGCGTAGTCCGTTTTGTACCATAAAGCATTTATAAATAAACATTTCGGTTTTATCTAGATTCAATACTGCGTCCATAAACTTTTGGCCTTGATGATGTGTTGAATGCGTTTAGGCATACTTAAAACTATATTTTCGCAGTATTCTGGAATAATCGAGTACCATTGTTCCTGCACTTTTTCCCACAAACCGTTTATTGTCGCTGGTGGAGCATTATAATCATTCGCTAGACTCATTTTTAAATATGTCCAGACATTCTCAATAGAATTTATGTCTGGGCTTTGAGCAGACCATGCTATCGTTTGAAATGATTGATCATCGAGCCAATTTTTCACACACTCCACAAAATGTGCGGTGGCATTGTTATTTTGTGTCTAGCAGATTTTTTCCAAAATGTTCTTGTAAGTGTACTGATTCACCGTACTATCAGTAATGCAACCCCATTCCATAATTGAACCACCGCCAAATTTAATTGTCTGCTTAACACGACGTGATTTGAGCGATTCACCTTTTCCCTTTCAACACTAGGAACGACTATCCGACAAAATTTGATTAATTTTACACTCATCCGAAAAGATTACGTTCTTCCATTGTTCAATCTTCCACTTCATATATATATTTCTGCAAAGCTCAAACAGTCTTTTATATTCTTCTTTGAAAGAGCAGGTTTCTCTTATCTCTCTATTGATATAAAATTAGCTTCTTTTAGTGTTCTTAGAACAGTCCATTTGCTTATTTTTTTCCAACATCGCTTTCCAACAGCTTTGCAACCATTGATGCCGTAGTCGCGACTTCTGAAGTAACATACTTTGTTAATCGTCGCTTGTCCTAACAAAATCATAATTTTTGACGACCTCCGAAAAATGTAGAAATGTCATTGCAATATCGTTTCCGAATTTTATGCACTATTGTCTGACTAACAGCAAGTCTGTTTACAGTTCGTTGCAATAACAGTTCTAACGTGGTGCAAAACCGACTACACGAAAACAATTTGTATGTATCAAAATAATGAGGATATTACGATCGTTGAAAATTTTTTGGAAAGTTAAAACATTGTGCTTAATACTGTATATTTCGTTTCTTTTGTATTCTGCATGCAAATAATTAATAAGATATTATTTACGGAAAAATTCCATATGTGTGTTTAGTTTTGCTTTTAACTGTAGAAAGATCAATAAACGTAGAAATAACTTCGAAGTCACTACCTTAAACACTGTAAGCATTTTAATTTCGATTTGTGGATCCGTAACAAAGAAGAAATAAGATTGCAACATTCTGCATCAGACAATAATATATCGGTGCCCGCATTCTGGAAGAAACCATAATTCTCGGAACGGAGGAGTAATTTTTAGTATCTCAAGTTTTGTGCCTCCTTCTCTCCGCCCCGCCAAGCTCTCAATGGATCCGTTAAGAAAGTAACGGGAAAATTTCCGTGCAGTCGGGAAACGGGTCTTAATTTATGGTCATAATATCCTTGAAATATCGCTCTATTTGAAGCTCGATAATGAAACACCATCTTGCCGTGGCGGTGTAAAATCTTCGGGCAACGCGATCACCGTCGTGAAGTAATGCGATATCGCGTGAGAGCTGCTCTCACAGAAATTGCGGCATGAATATTGCAACATGCGTGAACTTTATGCTATCATTATAAAATAGTTTCGAGTCCTGTCGAACTTTGATGGCTGTCCATTTGCGAATTATGAACGGGATGAACGAAAATGGAAATTCATTTGATAACTTTGTGCTTTGAACATATAAAGTTCGATGAATTAAGCTGAACGTACCAATTTGCGACCATGTCCCCCATTACCGGCTACTTGTTCGGCTCAAAGTAATAATAACCACACGTAGATGAAAAACATTCAACTAAATTTTCTTTTATATTGTTTTAATAAAGGTAAACTTCTAGATCATCTAGTTTCGTTAGCTTATAGACTTTTCAATTGGGTGGAACAATATTGCATAAAACTGTTACTGAATAGTCAGTAAAATGGAAGTATTACAATTTCGTTCCTGTCTGCCAAGAAATTTTCCATATGCCATATGAATTTGCCCATACGTGGCGCTAGCTATCAATGTAGTTACAGTCAAACTGCGTCATTGACGCCATTTTCTTGTCTTGACATCCGATAAAAATTTTAAACTCATAACCATACAAATTTCATACAACAACACAGTTTTTAATAGCGTTGAGCATGTCGAATTTTATGCCTGGAAATTACCATTTGCGAACATCATAGATTTCCTGTTACAATATGAAAAAACTGCTACAGAATCGTATCGAATGCTTGTTGAAGTTTACGGTGAGCATCCTCTTGGTGAATCACAGTGCTTTGAATAATATAAAAAATTCGAAAGTAGCGATTTCGACGTGAGAAACGAAGAACGTGGAAGACCACCGAAAATACTTGAAGGCAGCGAATTGCAAGCATTGTTGGATGAGGATGACGTTCAAATGCAACAACAACTCACGGATCAATTAAATGTAACACGAGAAGCCGTCTCCATACGTTTGAAAGCCATGGAGAAGATACGGAAAATAGGAAACTGGGATTAAAAGGCCACACAAAGTGATTTTACTTCACGATAATGCACTATCGCACACAGCGAAAGGCTCACTCACTAGACTTGGCTCTATCCGATTATTACTTACAGTGGCTCAAAGTAAAACTCGGACACTGACATTTTTGGGCCTTACGAAGTGATTGGTAGGGTAAGAAAAAAATATAAATAAAAAATAAAGTTATTTTTAGTAAGCTTTATTCAAGGTTATATAAACTCACTCAAAACAAAAACAAAATTTATTTACATTAAGTCATAAAAATACGAAGTTTAAAAAGTAATGGAAATTGACCTCAAAATAAAATTCCTCTTTTAATGCTTTCTTTAAATCTTTAGCATTAGAAATAATGTGGCTTTTCAATTTCTCTTCTAAGTACGCCCATAGATGCTCGATTACATTCAAATCAGATGATTGAACGGGAGTTTCGATTACATGTGGGCAATTATAAAGTAACCATAGACGAACATTCGGAGCCGGATGCTTTGGATCATTATCCTGGTAGAAACTGTAAGAATCGGCAATACCTAACTTTTCCTCACTATCCCTTAAATTGTTCTTCAAAATCTGTAGATATTTTGTCCGATCCACGACCCCTCGAGATATAATGTGGAGATTTTCTGGTCCAGCAGTTGACATGCATCCCCACACCATTATTGAACCTTCCGTATGTTTAACATTAGATCGTAAATTCTTTTCCTTGTACTCCTCATTAGGTTTTGTTTTTGTTCTTTTGAAACCTTTCATTTGTTACGAGTAGTTAAGGGTGGTTTTCCCCTGAGGGAATAAAATAACGCCCCATGAAAATAACCATGTGTGAGTTATGCGACATAACTTGTAAACATCGTATTCTAACTTGCCTGTATGATTATGAATATTTTTAGGAACTGATTAATTTTAATTTCTAATTGTCGAATTATTATAATGAGTCAGTTTACTGTGTTCAGAGGGATATTACAAGCTTCGATGGAACCCGTCACGGTTGTTTAGATCCAGGGTTGGTTGCCCTATTTAACGGTCTTATTAACACATTTCCATGTGACTGTGTTACGCTTCGATGGTCATAATGGTGTTCGCGCGGAAAATTTAAATCTTTTCGAAAAATCGCGATTGTTTAACGCTTTATCGAATAATCGGGTCGCGCACGATTATTTCATGGAAAGACGCGTTTTGCCGTTAATTGAATATTTTTTTCGAGCACATTTCAGTGCACAGTAATTACTTTTTACGAACGTGAATACACTGGGTCATGTATTCAATTAACAAACTTATTTAATTAATGTGTTTATTTCGTATAGCATTACGGACGAATGTTTTAATTATCCGTTTTGAACACTTCACGCAAAATATTATTGGGATGTAATTGAATTTTAAAACGATTCTCAGATATTGCATTCATAATTAATTTTTCCGATAAACATGGAAATTAAATTGAAAATCGCGTGTAGCAGTTGCCCTCGGTGCAAATTTTAACGAACCATTAACGCTTTACTCGTTACAAATTTTATAAGGAACGTCCGGATATTTGCATCGTGCATTGTTTCTATTTTCTTAATTTAGTCGGATTCTCTTGAATTTTCAAGCTAGATTTTATCGAAACTGAACCCTTGTATGGAAAAACTGTATTCTATATTTTCGACTCGATTTCGCGCAAGGAATCATCCGCTTGTTGATTGCACCACGATTTCACAAACACCCTGTATATAATTCAAGTAATATTAAATAATGACACTATTTCGATAGAGTTCAATGAAACTGAAAAACACAATTGTGGTAAGTTTTTCGTTTATACACTGTTGCAATTTTTTATTTAAAGGTTAATCTCGACAAAATTTTATTTCTCCGAATAATAATTGTATAATATTATACACAAATCGAATATTGCTACGAAATAAAAGAAACGACTTAACACATTAACTGCCCAACTGACGACCTCAAAAATTCTATAAACTCAAATTAATTTATTTAATGAAGCAGCGATTAAAAACTTTCAATGTATGGTATATAGTTATCTATCAACCTTCTTGTATTCTTCAGATGTCAATTCAATTGAATGAATATATTAACGTAGAAATTTATTTATATACATTTATTAATAATTCTGTTACCCATGTATGGGTTACACGGCAGTTAAAGTGTTAACTAATATTTATCTATTAATTGAATTTCATTAGTACTTATTGGATATTTTGTATATTTCCTCCATGCAAGAGTACGAAACTGTAGAGATATGAGCCGTTTATCTTGAAAATGGCCTATGTCCATTTTTCAAAAAAATCAAGCTAATTTAATATTTACATTTTTACGTTATCTATTCATTTTCCAACAAATTGTAAATATAATTTAAAATCATTGGAAATTATTGAAAAGCAAGGAAGCTGGGTTCCATATGAACTGACGCTGAGAAACATTGAACTCCGATTGTCCACATGTGAAAAGCTGTTTACCAGGCATCGGTCAAAACCTACTTGGAAACACTTAATTCGGAAGTTTTACCCCACCCGTCATATTCGCCAGGCATTGCTCCTTTTGATTACTATAATACTTGTTTTGATCGATGACGCATTGCCTGTCTGAGCTGCACTTCATATCATACGAAGATACTAAAAATTGGATCGATTCATGAATATCGTCAAAGATGAAGTGTTCTTCCGACGCAGTATCCGAATACTACAATATTTTTAATAAAACACAAGGTATTGTTCTTTCGCAATAAGTGCCCAATTAAAAATGAAAAACAGCGGAAACTTATTTGTACTCTTACATTTAGACGTATTTGTACAATAAAACATTAAATCCCATCAATTAACAAGTAAAAAAATTGTTTCAACTTTCGCCATTCAGTGGCATCGAACCTATTTATTACCTTTCTTCTCTATATTTTTTCAACTGAATACAGCAACTCTCCATTGTTTTAAGAGTCTAATTCGATGTTTTGATTGGGACTCATTTGGGGAAATTTTTTACTCGTAATACTTCTCCAAAATATTATTACGAATGTAGATTGAGATTATCGATATCCTTTCTGATGTCAATATTATAAGTGAAATGATCCGAGTTACACCGTCGTTTTAGTACCGAAGTTGTAACAAGAACAACACAATGTCAGAGATTAGACTTCGTTGTGACTGGACGTGTGGCACATGCCCTCCTCTTATAATAAAGATTATTTTAAAGTTAACCCTTTGCATTCGAAACAGTTTTAATGGAAAAATTAAGACATTTTATTCGACCTAGAACATTTTCATTCGGTGCGATATTTTCCACATTATGCAAGTAAAATTGAACTTTTTTTCTGGTACAGCAGTTAATTTTTAGCAATCCATGGAAT
>CM052082.1:6059261-6100555 GCA_028453745.1 Agapostemon virescens | reverse complement strand
ACGTTGCACTTATCGTATACAGATGCCAGCAAAAATTCGTAGCCAGTCGAGGGGTTCAGCAATAGTAAAAATAATAATGTGGCAGTTATCCTGTAGATGTTCGAGCAGTTAAACAACTTTGGTTAAAGTAATGGGAATATTAACTCTTTGCACTCTTAAGGCGCCGATAAAAATTGCGATATCATTTTTTAAAATAGTATTCATATTCCAAATTCGTCTGTACCCAATAAATTGTTAAAAATTCACCCGTTAAACAAGAAAACACGTGTAACGTCAGGTGTAAAATGAAAAGAGGATTTTACAGAATAGAATTGTAAATAACTATTTCACAGTAATAGACAATTCGCGGTATAGTCGGTCACGAGAATATTCGGACATTTCTTAAAACAAAATAACTTTTTTAAAAATGGGCCAAACGACTTGTGTTTCGTTTAAATAATAGATATTTTAGAATGGTTAGTGTGCTACACAATATGCAATAGCATTTTTCGTAAAAATTGCAATTGATTGGACTCATACAAGAAATAAACGATTAATGCTCTTAAACTTTCTCATCCCAGTTTGAATTTCAGTATTGCGTCTACGTGCGCATCCTTTCTTGTTCGTAGCCCATAACGATGATAGTCAATGTCAATTAAATTTTCATTATGCATACAAGTTACCAAGATTTACCAGACAAAACGCTGTTTTTCATTTCTTTTACCATTTCAATCAATTGCAGTTTTTATACAAACTTTTCCGCAAATAGTCTAATCGTTTTATCAACCAAATAAATTCAAGTTGCTTGGTTCAATTTTCAATAAGTTATTCTCTTCTGTTAGAATGTTCTCGTGACTAACTGTAAATACAAGAAACGACGTAAGTGGAGACATAGCCACTGTAAAATGTGTGTAAACATATAGCCGAGTTCAGACAGTGACCAACTTAATACTTTTCTTCGTTGTTTAATGTTGAAGAAAATGTCTAAATTTTGGAATTAAATTAACTTCGACTGCAAATGGTTAATAATGTACGATTTTCGCTGTGATGCGTTTTTCAGACTGTATTCTCATAAGTTCACCTTTTTGTTACATTAAAAGGTTCGATTACTTTTCCAATAATGTACAATAAATGCCAATACATTTAGAATACATAGCCGTCCAATTATTTTTTCTACATCGTTGATAAATATGTTCGCTAGACGAAACATTCTCTGAAGTGTGGTGATTCCTTGCATATACACACATTGTATATAAACGTTGTTACTATTAGAATTACTATTGAACGCTATCAGAATTACAGAACGTTCGAATATTGGTGGTTCGGATACGAGTTGGTCAGCTGAACCAATTATACCACAGATTAATTATTTCACAGACTTACCTCTGTTTAAACTACCTGATATAACTACTTTTATGTTTCTGTAAGTATTATCGTTTTCAACTATTATAATCCAGCATACTATAAAATTAAATAAACATTGTGGTCTATCTAGTAAAAGCGATAGTAATTGAAAACGTTCTGAAGCGCAGTTCGGAATAAAAGTTCTCCAAACGTGAAACAAATAAATTCAGGAGGATATGTGGAAGACAAGGTGAAAATTTGAAAGCGGCGAAAGAAGGGACCATAAATGTTTCGGTTTAATGGATTCAGCGGGTCTAAAATACATTCCGAAATGCAATTTCCTCCGTGTCCCCTTGAAAAAAAGGACAACAGTACCAGTCATCCCTTTCGCGAAACCAACACCAGAATTCCGCGGGAACGGTGCTATTCGTTCGACGATAAAAAATCAATTTCCCTTCCATCTCTCAAAACGCGGTCAACCCATCGGTAGAGATCGGTGCAATTTGTAATCCCCATTCTTCACGCTCTTTGTCGAAGAACGACCGACGCATTGTCGCATTGAAAATATCGGTTCTGGAACATATTCGAGCCGTTTTTCACGAAAATTTCAATAAAAGATGAACCCTGGTACACGACATGATTTAATGAGACAATGATTTCAATTTATTATCGAAAGTGTTGAAGACCACACCGAGAGGAATAATTATCGAAATAATGACGTCTACTCATTGCTTCGGCCAAATAATACTCATAATAGTGAACCAGATTGTTTTTGGTACTTCATTATTTTAATAAAGCTTTGTTCTGGGGAATTGCACGCAGAGTGTACTGTAATTAATAATAATGAGATGAATTTTGCCGGTAGTAATGAATGGCGACTTAAATTGCTGTTCCAATGAACTTCCAAACTCACTAAATAACTTTTCGTGATATTACGTGTACGGGAATGTTCAAGAAAAATAGCATTGCATAGATTTTATTATGCAATTAAATATTAGATATACGTGACTCTAATGAATAAAACATCACATCTGGTTTATTTAACCCTCTATGTGGCCGTGTAACTTTCAAGTCACATGTTAATATATCGACATTTTCGATTAACGCGCGTATTCAAAACGATTAGCGGATGAATTATCCCTACACTTTATTTATTTTAAGTAACTTTCCAAGCTATTTTAATTTACATCACTCAATTTGCAGATTCCTTCAATAATACTGTGTAATTAATTACAAAGGAATAAATCTGAAATTGATAATGAGGAACAAATTCATTTTAACACAATAACGACAAACAATTGCAATATAATGAACGAATGAAGATAATGAAAGAATAATAGAAACAATGTAATAATAATATAATAACATAATAATAAAGATGTTATAGTACAAAAATGCAGGAGACGTATATATGCGCCTTTCATATATATATTGATGGTCTTGTGAGATTGTGTACATATGGCTTTCGTGGTGAAAGGGTTAATTTCGTTGAGTGTAAATCATATTACATCGAGCTAGTTACATTTAAAATATGTTTGGAAGACTTCAGAAATCGCAAATTTGCATAATCGAAGTTCTACAGTACCAATAAAGTATTAAGTAAGATGAATTGTTAATATACAGTGTCGTATAATTTTCATAAGTGTAGTTCTATTATTGTTGTATAAACTGAAATGTTCTTGCATAATTTGTTGTTTAATGCTGTTTAATGTCAAAGTGATATTAACCCTCTATGGGGCCGTGTAACTTTTAAGTCACACGATAATATATCGACATTCTATCGAATGATTTTAGTTTTTTTAAGATAAAGTATACGTCTAAATCATATAATGTCTCCGAAGTAACAAATAACAATATTGATAACGGCTGGCAGCATCGTCAACCTGAAATATCAAAGTAAATGCCTTGCAAGTTGTCTGCAGATAGAAACCAACGGAACCATAATACCTTTGTGTTTGCATATTAATAACAGCTTATTTGTTTGCAATTTCAACAGTCATTTTGTTACTGTTTGTGATCGCGCCGAATGGTGATGCGAGACTTATTCGGGATGGGTAACTTGTCAAATGAATCTGATCACCAGGATTAACTTTGTAGAAAACGAGTCGAACAAAACTTTATTTAAATATGTGAACTTAGTGGACTGTATAATGTATGTGAGACTTAGCGCGATTTGAATATTACAGGAGTATTCTTGTCTGACAAATCCGTAAGATCTGAACTGTAATTCAGTGCCGTTAGAGAAGTGTATGACTTCGGTATCTTTCGTTAATCTAGCTAATCTGCCGCGCGTTTGCCGAACACCGGTATTTAAATTCAGTCGTCAAATGGGTGTGACTGGAATTGACCAATGAACAACAGATATTTTCCGGAAGGCCGTGACAATTTTGAAGGGCAATCGCCGCCCACGCTGGTCGAAGAAAACGGTGAAAATTGATGGTGGTAGAGAGAGAAGTAACTTTCGGCAAGCCGCGTTGACGGAAAACAAGGGACAGGCCGCGCAGCGCAGGTAAGGCTCGTCCGGTAACGCATGACAAAGAGTTTGTTGAAGCGGGCGAGGCGAACGCAATTTCGGAGGTAACCCTGGAAGTGCACGTGTAAAACAGCTGTTACTAATAAAACACTTCCCGAGTCATAATCCTCGAGGCGAGGATTTTTACGTTCCCGGTTGTAATTTACAAAATCCCGTTCTCGGAGCATTTGTTCGCCAAATGTGCGAGACGGACACTTCTGTTACAAAACTAATAAAGTGACCTTCGATGGTCACGCAGACAGTTTGTGTATGATACAGTTTTGTGACTTTCAGGTTACAGTAGGCTATTATGGCAGGTTTTGATATATTTAGGATAATGCTTGTGCTTTCTTCTATTTTCAGAGTTATATATCATATACCCAAAATATGGATACGTAATCATCACATCAAAGTAATAGAGGAATTAGAATTAGACGCATTAGCGGTTGTTACGTCATAACAACATTCAGATATACAGAAAACATGGGGATTTTTCCGTACATTTAATTTAGACACCCGATATATTGTAAGTACCAGCCAGTCGTACGTTCCCTTGTTATAAACCGCCAAAAACCTTCCCTACATCCAACATCTTGTAATCAGGTGCAAGGGAAAATCCAGGACAATTACCTGCGATCGCGTCGCTCGACCAAGCCATCGTCAACTCTGATTGGTGCGCTAGTCTGCACCACATTTTGTATAAATGACGTATATTTTTTCGCCCTCATGGATTCCAAATTCAACCGTCACTGAAACACTTCTATTTAACTTGCACTCACTCGCTTGTAACAGTAATTTTAAGTGTTAAAACTCGTATTCGAGACTAGTAAGGTCTAATCTTATTATCAAATAAGTTGTGTGTGTTTTTTTTAAACCATTGGCACCACTCCTAAATATTCGAACATTACTAAGTTAATGGTCGAAGCGTACGAATAAATTATACAATCACTTGTAAACAATTATTCGTGCGCGCTAAACAGCGGTGATAGATCCGCAGATTTTTTATTAGATCCTGAGTCCTATGAAAATCATCCAGTAGTATTTACCCGACAACGCATAAATATTATTAAGAAGCACGATGAATTTAGTACCGAATCGTCATCGGATAAGGCAAATTTAGAACCACAAAACATTCTTTATCAGTCAGTATCCCAGACGAATGATAGTTGCACCGCCCTTGAAAAGGAGATTGTCCTGAAGAATCCTACTGTTCTGTGACCCATTTTCGAAAACTACATGACAGTGAAATTATAAGTGATACAGTTGATTATACCAATACATATGCACTGCAGTATGATCCAACAAAGGTGTTCCACAAATAAAATGTTCTAAATACAACGTGCATCTATGTCTAACGCCAAGAGCCAATTGTTTTATGGAATTTTACGCTTACGCTTTTATGCACAGAAGTGCAAACATCGTAATCCGTTGTTACTGCAAAGTTACAAATTATAATAAAATTGTTTAAACTGGTAAATTTCTTTTAATCTGCATATATGGGTTTGTAATTGTTGATTTTTGGTTGCATACATTTTTTTATATTTAAGAAAAAAATTTGGCCCATAGCGGGTTAAGAAAAATTCAAATAAGATTTATGATTTGGTTTCTATCGAAAAAGTGGCACATTATGTATAACTTTGTCGCAATTACAAGAGCGTATTTTCACATAATTTCCAGGTTCTTTGAACCGTGGATTTATTTTCCGTGAGACAGGGCAGTGAAAGCAATACTCAAAACCACAGGGGATTAATTCACCCGACCACTGTTTATCTACGAGCACATTGTTGTAATAACAATGCACTTCAAAACTGTATAATAAAAGAGACTCATGTTTAAAAAATCAATGATCTAATAAGGAAAAAAGATGCAAGTATTTTGTAAGTGTATTTTAAAATAGTAGTTTTAACCGTTAACGCTCCAATGGCGCCTCTGAGGCGACAATAAACATTCCCTTACTGTTATTTAAAACAGTTTACACATCGCTATGCTAGCATTTACGAAGTCGGTGAAAATTGGAATGTTACACTTCCGAGTGATGGTAATAATCTTTATATCCGCGAAAGGAAATGAACCGCTTAGAATAGAGTTGTTTTAGATTAAAGAAATGTTTCGATTTTGGAACTAAAATTGCTTGGAGTGTTAAGGGTTAAAAACGCTGAAGTTAATGTAATCTCGTTGGGTTCGCCAAAAACGTAGAACAGTAGAAAATGTTTAAGGAGTCTGAAGAATTGTATAAAGCGTTATCATATGATGCAAAGAATAATAGAAGAAATAAAGGAACACTAAAAACAGTTATTTCCCTACATGTGTTATAGTTTCGTCACGATTCTATTGGATCTAAAGTAATAAGTATAAACGTTAATGTGAACGGTAGAAAGAAGAATGAAAAATCGCTAACACGAGAGAAGTACGATTCCGCTGAAGACCCGGATAAGTAGTAAGGACACCTCGGTTGCCGAGAGGACATCAGGAGTGAAAAATTAAACTTCTCGGTGGCTAACAACCTTCCTGGCCTTGGTCTAAGGGAGTAAGCCGCGAACGCGGTGAGAAGAAACTAGGTGGAAAAGCCGTCGAATCGAGCAAGCACGAGCAAGAGCAAAGGGGTCGCGCTGGTTGTCCAAGCGACGAGGGAACTTTTTCTGCGTATTACATAGCTTCTTTCCCAGGCTAGGTGACACTGACGAATGCTCGGCCGCTGAAAATTATCTCGCATAAACTCCGCGAGAGGAGAATCTCGTCCCGCAACGGCCACCTGATGTTCCTAACCTCCAATATACTAACGGCGGGAGTGTGTATGTGTCTTCGCGAACCGTTGGCGGCGTTTTTCTGTCCTGCGTTTCAATCCATTTTGATCGCGACGAGGAACGGGGAGATGTACAAGACTCGCTCACGGTTTTTCCCTTGGCAACGACGACAACCACGAAGACGACAGTCGGTGAATTTCTCTTCGACGAGACGCTGGTTGACGCCGGAAATGAACTTCTACCCTCCTGTGATCCCGAACCAAGCTACTCTGTCCCTAACTGTGTCCGACACGATTTAGCTGTTTGCTCCAACTCCATGAGTTGCAGAATGTTACAGTGAGTATGCTACCATTTGGTCGAGACGAATCTCGAACTGAAGAAACTAAGTATAATACTTGAGAGAATCGTTGTTGCGTACGCATGTCTGATCTGTCAAAATATTTTATGTATACAGTTTGACGGATCACATGCATGCCATGTTATTTCACTAATAGAATCTATAAGTTGATTGCCTATTGCTTCGAGCTATGAAAAACGGAAATTGACGTTTTTGTCAAAATTAAACATTATTATGTTTAACATTGATTAACGCGTAAAGTGTACAAATTAAATAAATGAAAACTATGTTTCTAGCATTTAAAATAAGTGTTTTTTATTATTACAAAACAACGAATTCTCTAAATCCATTAACAGTGAAGTTGTGCAGTAAAAAAATCTCGAGCATCATAGTGTCTGAATATTAATGCGGGCCACTGTGTACATAATAGTAAAATTTTATTAAAATCTGCATGTTCCATTTCGATATATTTCCTTGTTAGAATAAAATTGTTATTTCACTGTGAAGCTTTTGTACAACAGTGTCTTCCTGTTGTTCCGTATTTGTAGCTGTAACTATTGATTATAAATACGTTTGGCTTTAAAGAATGATTGCCTGCATGCAAATACTATAATGATAAATATATTTAAGTTTCCGACGGAGAAACTTGCACGAAATAATCCTTTCATATTACGGTGTTTCCTGGTCTAGATTATTCCATGTGAATTCCGACTTGTTATTAATCCTACGGTAATCTCTGTGCCATTGTGCAGTGTGCAATACTACGCGATTCATATTGAACAGCACAAAACTGTTAGCCGTTCAGTTTGCTGGAATAAAGAGGCGATTGTATGAACAAGCAGGATATAGGAATAAATGGGATTAAACGAAGAACAACAGTACGATTATCTATTTAATTAATCTACTAATTTACATTGGTACTGGTTGAACAGACTAATTTAAATAAAATAAATTTCGTTAGACTGAGTCGCAATACATAATTATTGGTATCGGGTCGTGCTTGCGATGTCCATTACCCCAAGCACTTTAATTTAACCACACCGCGCACGTAAATTATTTTCAAATTTCAATTCTCTTTGTCGATTGCACAAAACTCTGTTGCAGTTTAATTTTACACGGAATATATCCAGCTTTACAAAATGCCTTCCATATGAATATTATTAATTTCAGCACGAGATAATAATCCGATTCCAAGATAAAGTTCACCTAATCCAAGACATATTTTGCTTTATCGTACAATATTACCTTCTTCTATTTAAAAAAATTCATTTTATTTATTTGCGTGCAACAGTCGAAAATAAGTGTAGATTTTTATGCGTTATAGTAATATCATAAACCGGTACATATTTGTCGACAATATTTCTAATAATTTCTGTGAATGCATTTTAATTATCATTTGCATCCTTTAATAATACAGATAAATAAAAATAATTGAATTCATTTTAGTGATTTGAAGATTCAAATACTTGGGCATCTACAGTAATATTCAAATCACAATCCTATTGCAAATCTCTGCAGAATGTTAGATGTCTTTTGAAAATCAATAAATCATAAGTTGTATACATGTCAAATAATAATAAATTAGAAAAAATAATATTAATTATACTCTGTTCGCATAGCCTAAACACTGCACTACTATTGCATGGCAATAAAAGAAAGTTGATACTTCTAGTACCTATATATTTGAATTCAAACAGATGCAACATTAAAAAAAGTTGACGTTGTTATAATCGCTATCGATTTTTACTTTTTTTCATTTCTCGGTAAGGCCCATTAACAATAGCAAAATATTTTTATTGCTGTAGTACTATACAACCATCACGCTTATGCAGGTTAAATTGGAAGTGTCTTTGACAACGTAAATAATACTAATGAAAGATTTGTCGCCGACATTGGCTAAACAATGTTGACAAATTGTATACATTGGTTCCTTCAGTTGACATTAAACGCTTCCGCTAACCAGTATAGCAAGTGTTAACAAGAGTATAAATTTGTGTCGATAGTGTGTGCAAAAAAGTCCGGAACTAGCATCACCGATAGAAAATTGATAATGAAGTGATACAATGAAGGCAAGAGCTATGGTAAAATAGTAAAGTTATTAGGAAGACGTAAATCTACTATTCACTACATGGTAAGAAATATAAAAACATCTGGAGTTCTTCAAGATGAAGTCCGTTTTGTTCGACCCAAGAAATTAATGAAAAAGGAAGAGAATGTAATTGTGCGTGAAATAAAAAAAGATCCAACAATTTCCGCCCCAAAACTTGCTGCAATAGTCGCTAACAAGTACAATTGGAACTTTGTCGAAGAATCCTTTGTGAAAACAATTTTCATAGTCGTATTCCCCGGAAGAAATCATTAGTTAACAAAATCAACAAGCAGAAGAGATTAAATTTTGCTAAAAAGTATGTGAGCAAGGACAAGAACTTTTGGAAACGCATTATTTTTTCGGACGAAATCAAATTTAATATATTTGGCTTCGATGGATGTCATAAAATTTGGAGAAAACCAAACAGAGAGATGGACCTTAAAAATTTACGTCCAACCGTGAAACATAGAGGTAGATTCATAATGCCGCGGGGGTGTATGACGGCAGACAGTGTGGAAATGTTGTCATTATTGATGGAGTATTAGATAAATATAAGTATATACAGATATTAAAAGATAATTTAAAGCAAGTGCGGAAAAATTAGAGCTAGTTGGTGATTTTCATTTTCAGCATGACAATGATCCTAAACATACCGCACATATTGTTAAACAATGGATCATTTGTAATGTATTCCATATTTTAGAAACATCTCAACAAATTCCGGATATCAAGCCCATTGAACACTTATGGGCAGAAATTGGTAGAAAATTTAGTAAATATAATAGTTATTCCAAGGAAGAATTAAAAACAAAAGTTTGAGATGTTTAGAATAAAATAGGAAAAGAAGTTACTGAAAATTTAGTTGACAGTATGCAACGTCATTTGCTGGCCATAATAAGTGGTCATGGTGGACCGACAAAATATTAAAACTAAATTTTTATGTTCACAATAAATTACTCGTTTAATCGTTCGAATACTTTTGTGGCGTCTGTTTAGCTGATATTGGCAACAAATCTTTCATAAGTATTATTTATGTTACCGAAGACACTTCCAGTTTAACATATATAACCGCGCTACTTGTATGTTATTACATTTGTAACACATTTGTGTCTCGCATTTTTTACGCATCAAACTTTTCATTTGGGAGCATTCGAATACTTTCGTGACTCACTGTATATCGTGTAACAAACTTCGACAAGTGATGTCCTTTAATGAATTTATCCTAAATCTTACCAAATAAATTGATCAATTTAACATATCAAAACAATTGCAGTTGTTTAGTTCAATATGAAAAATGTTATTGGTTTTTTAAAAATGTGTTTCATTTTGTTTTTCCGCGTATTCTCGAGATTTTAGATATTACGCAATACCATATGATTCTTTCGAATGACAGGGACGACAGGCACTGGTTCGAAAAATAACGTATTATTCAAAATAAAATAAATATATATTTTCAACAAAGATTTCTATGATCGTTTCGTCTCTGACGCGCGGAACACATTTAACACTAGAACTACCAAACCAGTCATTTTGACTGATCCCTAGTTTTGTTTTTCGCAATTATTGAAGTTATAGAGGTGTTTTCATAAAAAATTTTCGGATATACTTCTTTAATGACGTATACTGTTCGTTCGTATCGCGCTGTGACGCGGACAGTGATTTGGTGTCGTCAAAGGTCGTAAATCTTCGGCAAAAAATTCCTCGACAACGCGAGTTCGAAACGATTCCCTTCTTTCAGATAATAGGGATGATACTTTGTTAAATGACTGGAGAGATTTTCACAACAAACGTAAGTTCTATATTTTAAATACAAACAGAACAACTTCGTAACGATTACAGGTAAGATTTTCTTGTCGACAGATGTTTTGGGTAGTTCTCTTCGAGTAGACGATTTTGAAGTGATTTCGAGTGTCACTTTTTGACTCCAAGTAACCTCGGTGTAGGTGGGAAATTGACATTGGTTCGTGACACTGAGAGCGCCTATAGGCGTTTAGCACATTGTGGTCGCCTAAAACTGAGGGCACCTAAAGGCGCTTGACGCAGTTTTATTAACATAAATATGAATGTAATTTTGTATTAATAAATAATAAATATGTAAATTTCATTTACATTTAATGAAGCAACATTTACACAAATACCGCCAAGGTAGAGTACATGATTGTAAATCAAAAGGTGGAAACCCTAATAATCAGGCTTTCCGCTTGATACAAAGGAATTTTCCTTTTCTCTGCGTAAAAATTACAGCAATTTGAAAAAACGTAAGATGCAAATCTGTATTGTGTCGACAACATAACAACAGAAATAGGACGCATTATGTATGTAACAAATGTGATGTAGGATAATGTATTTATCCATGTATCGAATTATATCACACTTTATATTGTGAAAAAAGCTTTACATTAATATTGAATTTTTCATATTTATAGTAGCAATTCGGTTCAGAATACAAAGAAATAAATAATATTGTTTTAATGTAATGAAATACAGTTGTTGGTTATTGAAATATGTTTTCACAAAAATGCATCCCTACCCAAAATTTCGCCATTTTCAGCATATGTTGTAACTGAATTCCTACGAAATGGTACGGCCGGTGCGTCTCAAAGTCTACCATAGTCAAGGGTTTAACGACGTATACTTTACAATAAATATTGTATGAACTTTTAGTAGATGCAGTCTCGTTATTATTAGACAGCAATGTATATCGTTGGATTTATTGTGGGGTAGTTTTAGTGTTAATAATATTACCGACTCTATACAAGTGACTGACAACAGTCATGGAAACATGTCCACGAAGATCATAAGAATAGTCCATCGACGCTGAAAATCATCCAACTCAAAGGATCAACATTTTCTGAGGATATTTCCAGACAAAGTTGGTCCTCACTGATTGTAAGATCAGGAGCCGACTGGTTGAGCTTTTGATTATCACGCAGACGTCAACTACTCAATTAAGGAATCGCGCGTGTCTAATTAAGCCGGTCGCAGACAGACACGATCTTCGGGGTTCGGTGGATTGTTCGACGATGAAACACGAATCTGTAGAATATGGTCGCAGGTCGTGCGCCAATATTAGCGCGTAGGGTAATTGAAACCTTTGAACGCCAAAGAATTAACTACCTCTGTGCAAATATTCGAGCGTGGAGTCACCCGTTTTCAAGCAACGCCTTACTGTTACAGGCGTACCGCCGTCTTTTTCCATCACAGACGTTCAATTACTTCCGCGTGAATTATCTGACGTTCAATTTCGAGTCAAAGTTAGCTCCAGCAGTGTTGGTCGCACGCGCGTGTGCACGTATACGCGGAGCTATGCATGCGCACGCTCTCCTTGTTTGCAGGAGGCTCCTGGCCCTCCGAATCAGGAAATTCCACTTTCCGCGAGAAAAGTATTTTTCTTCGCCGTAGGCGACAGTTATTTCGACTCTGCGACGAGTATCTTCTCGCAGAAAAGTGTTTACTGTGATTTTAACCCTCCCTCGTCGGCGCGCGTTCGTTTCCCTTATGCTCGGCATTAGGTAGGCAAACGTCGCGATGGAATTCGTTTCTTTGAGCTCCTCTCTAACCGCTTGCGTTATACATATTTTTTAATATGAACATCTTCCGCCTTTACCGACATTTCATTTTGATGGTGAAAAGATTGATATTACCATTCAACCCCTCAACTTAAGATTAAATTGTTAATCTCATGCATTTATCATACAAAAATACAGTAATGAGCATAACTGTACCAGTAATCACAAACTTTGTATAAATCACTATTTATTGCTAGAACTATAGAAGAATAACAAAAGATCAACGTTATAATTATTTTTATTATAGTTAGAAGTAAATTAAGACATTGTTGATATCGATAACGACCTCGATGGTCAGAAGTGACACGCGATTGGCAAAGGTCAACGATATTCCACGATGTTCTGATTTTCGCTTCGTAAAAGCTTGCACCTTCGCTTTGGGTCTGATTTCCTTTCCATCGCGTCCTTAACTGCGCGAAAGGTTCGGGCGAGGAAAACACTTTTCGTACGAAGAGGACAGAAAATTTGGCAAACGTGTCCCGTGACTCCAGGTCGAAGGTCTATTAGTGTCCGTAAACTGCTACTTTTTTTCTGAAAATCACACGTCGAGGCTACGGTTTATGACATATCGAAAATATCTGAAAAACCTTTTATCCCCTTGCCATACCATTTTCATTGTAACTAAAGTTATTGTCTAGAATTGTCTAGACATTGCGTCTGGGCCTGTGCTGCGATCAAGTGGTACACTGTCGTTTTTGAGATATTTATGGGCATGCTTGGCCGGAAGAATTAGTTACGGACTTTGGGTACAGCTGGAAGTTAAGCATTTTATTTTCGAAATGAAAAACAGACCAGCCGTACTCCACGCAATGACAATCGACGAATCGCAGATCCACCCGCAGCGGAAGGACGACACCAGTTTCGGGGAAAGATCCTTGAATAAGGGATCTTTGTGCAACATATTACAAAGCTTCATGGTAAAACGAAATCACGAAGTCAATAGGCTTTGCACAATTTAGGATTACGCCTCAAACTGCTGATTCGTCCCCTATTTAGTCCTACCAAAGGAAAGATCATTTTCCGAACTTTGATAGGGATAGACCAGGAGGAATTCTGCGGATTCTGGAACTAAGACATCGACAGAACATTTTGAACTTTGAACTAGTACACATCGACAGAACCTTTAGAAACACGAACTAGTACACATCTATAGAACCTTTAGAATCAAGAACTAGTACACATCCATAGAACTTTTAGAACTTTGAACTAGTACGCATCGACAGAGCCTTTAGAAACACGAACTAGTACACATCTGTAGAACCTTTAGAATCATAAACTAGTACACATCCATAGAACATTTTGAACCACGAACTAGTACACGTCTATAGAGCATTTTGAACCTCGAACTAGTACACATCTATAGAGCAGTTTGAACCTCTAATTAGTCCACATCTATAGATAATTTAGAACTTTGAACTGTTAGAATGTTAGAACCTTTCAAACTTTAAATCCTTAAAAACAATAGATGCATATTTGCGAACACAAAATACATTAATCTATTGTCGTAGATTAGAGCGTTATTGCCTTGAACCAGCGGCAATTCGGACGGAACAAACGCTCGAAACAAAATCAATTGCCCCAAATTGTTTTCAAAAAATCATTTCTCTTTTGAATGACGGCTTGTCAACTCGTCAAACGACGAAAGTGAATCGTATTAGTGTTACTCAATCGACGGTGGAGAGAATAAAAAGAATACTCTAAAAGTATATTATTAAATGTTGGTGAAGACTAAAAAAAGTTATCACCGCAGAATTATACGGTTTGTCGCACCTGGTGGAGCTTCAAGTGCTATTATGGCTGTAAAATTACTAAAAGTAGATACGCATATACAAATAAGACAGTCGACGGTACGAAGAACTCTCAAAGGAGCCGAGTTTATAAGCACTAAAAAACAAAAAAAGCCAATGTTATAAAAAAAAAATAAACGTTGTTTGGAATTTGCTAAAAAATATCGGAACTACTGACTGGGAACGAGTTATTTGGCCAGACTAGACCAAAATTAACAGAATATGTTCAGATGTCATGTATTGATGCTGAATTCGTAAAAATGAAAGGCTTAAACCACAACAACCAACCAACTTCAATCACAGATTTGTATGATAGACTTTAAGAACAATGGGAACAAATATCTCCGAATTATTGCAAAAAATTAGCAGAAAGTATGCCAAAGTGAATTAGTATAGTTTTGCAAGCAAAAGGGTTGTGAACGAAATATTAAAAAGAAATAAGATTTTAAATATTGTCAAATATTGGAGGTGGTGTAGAACCGAGCCAATCTATTTTTTTATTGCTAATCGAGAGGAAATTAATAATTAAAAGATTTCTTAAGTTACTTGTAAGGGTTTCGCGTGTAGTCTTTATCAGGGATGGAGAGTTCGGCGTCGGAACGGATTCAAACGAACGTTAATAAACTTCTTTACTCACAGAACAAACTATGGTACAGTGGATGAACGTAGATACACTAACATAAACGTAAACACTTAAACGGAAACTAACGTAATAACATAAAGAAAACTGACATAATGACTTGAAAGAAAGACCGACTAACGTAATGTCTTACTAAAAACTGCCGCGAGCATTGCAACGTACCCATACATATACCAGTGTTCATTGATGAGACGCAAACGTCTTCCACCAATGAACACTTGCAATAATACTTATATATTCTTCTTGGCTATTTCATTCGCCGCCCAACTCGCACTGGTGGGGTGAGAATAACTTCCGAAAGTAGCGTCTCAGGTACTGGCCCGAGGGTGGTCGCACCCTTGCTAATACCTGGCAGTTCGCATCTGGAGTTTTATGGTACGTCAATTATTATTAAGTACAAAAGTCAGAGTCTCAGAGCGCACGTGTCTACAAAGGCAACCCCAATAAACCGACGTTCCAAGCTCTGGCAAAAACACTAATTAAAACATCTGACATTTCAGATGGACTGTTCCTCAAAAATAGCGGAGCACAGGCGTCTGTACCATAAACCTCTTCATTCATTTAAATCGTCTAAAGACGTTGTTCGCCTCTTCACAATATATTTCTTAGAAACGATACAAGAGGTCGATCCCATTCGTTACGTTCAGTCTATCTGAATCGAATATTTTCTTGCGAAATGATTGAACTTAAAAGAACCTACGCATGCATATTTTCTGTACAATTCTACCCATTTCATAGAAACGATCAAATGTACGGTGTCTGCGTAGCAACGTTCCGGGATTAACAATAATTACACAGTGCTTAACGAAAGGCATTCTGAACTCACTCAACTCTTGACGAGGTGTGCATACGATTTCACGGTACCCCATGATATGTAGAGAATATTCCAGATGGACAGAAAGAGAGACGAGGAGGAGACCAACGATAGCCACAACGGTGGCATACATATCACCGAGTCCGCGGCCTGCGGCACAAAAGGATCGCCGGAACATTTTTCGTCGGCGCGGTCTAAAATCGATCGCGAAAAATGCCCAGAGAAAGGCGGCGAAAAATCTCGCGGCAACATTCTCGATTTCACGTTCGCAATTTTCCGGTTCGACCGGGAGGGACGACCGTGGCCCGTTATGCGTATAACCGCCGCCGGTATTCAGGGAACGTAGAAACGTAATCAGAGTGCCAGCGGTGAAGGATCGTCCGGTTGAAAAATCACGAGCTAGAGAATAGACCTCAGCGAGGCGAAGTTGTGTGCGCGCGTGTGCACGTGTGTGTGCATAGGCAAGAGAAATCGGGAGAGAGAGAGAGAGTCATAGAGAGTGAGAGAAAGAGAGAGTGAGAGGGAGGGGGCCAGTGATCGGATGCACATGTGCACAGCTCTATACGTAAAGGGGAGCAAGATAAATGAAGCCAGTTCCCCGTCAGTCGCGATGTACAAAGGATAACTTGATATATACAATGTCTAGATATGCAAAGCGCGACGCAACAGAGTGCATTTCCAGGTTGTCTGAAACGTTCCGCCATCCCTCCCTCTGCCCTCACCTCAACACACGCCGACCCCCGCACACCCTCAGAAAACTATTTCGCCATATTTTCAGCGAAATACTGGCAGCCCTTCGAGCGAACATCAGACAATTGATCAAAGATCGAATTGTCGGTTACAAAGTCGAAACTGGTGGTTTTAAAAAATCGCTTTCGACCCTACAAATTGGAAGATTCGTGCTATTAACCCCTTGGCCTACGACTTATATTACAATAATAGTGACTAGATTTTCTTTGTCCTCCGCAGAACGACAAATTTGTAGTTACTGCGTACCTAGCTATTCTCCAACGACCGTATACGATCAACAAGAGCTTGGGACCGAATATCAGAAGGAGAGACAGTTAAGCGAAGAATGTTCATCAAAAACAATAATAAACACAGCTACATATTCTTCTGGAGGGAAATCTTGTCAAATAAGATATTGTAAAGTCAATAAGACTAATGAAATTTGTAGAAAATGTTGAAAATAAGTATGTGGAAAATGTGCAATACAAAATCCTGTAATGTGTAAAAAATGTGCTGAAAATGCATAAAGGTAACTAAAACTTTCTAAATAGAGAAGCGGGAAGCGGGTTTTTATTGTAGCACCAGAAAAATATTTTGTTTACTATTCAATTGGCTAAAATCTCTTTCTATATTAAGATACATATGTTTTTTTGAAGCGGTCATTTGACCGCTCATGATAGGATTAGGTATACATGAAATGTCGGTAGGTTTAGTGTTAAACATGAATTTTCTTTGCACTCATATGAAATTGTTAGAGACATATAGGAGTTCGGGTAACTAAAATCATTAAGGAAACCGTACGGAACATATTTATCCTTTGAACGACAAACATTGAACTATTAAGAACTAGAGACATATTTTTTTTAAGTTCTACAGTTTCTCAAGAATAGGACTCGTACTTTGAATTTTAAACGATACTGTGACAGTTGTAATGACTTGATAAGTTACAAAGAATGATTTACTTGATCTATGACCACGTTCCAATATGTATTAATAATCAGATTGAAGCCGATTTGAAATGCAAAGGAATTATACATACAAGAAGAAATAAAGTTCGTTTAATTGAAAGAAATTTAAATGAAGATTGAATAATTCATATATCGGCGCTGCTATGGCAACGGAATCAATTGCGTCTATGCTCAAAATAAATATACGATTTACGAATCTTTTTATTTCCATGGTTGGTACAATCGCTATGAAGGTTTGTCTCACGCGAGCAACAAACATTACAGTTACATTAACATTTTAGTGAATGTAACATAAGCTCTTGTAATATAGGAAAAAAATATTATCTCAGTACAGTCATAAATTTCTCAAACTATTAGATTAACGATGAACTGTCAATTCATTTGATTTTCATTACGTTAAATGAAAAATCAGGGTTATCGTCGTCCATGTACGACGTCCAACAAGAAACATGTTTATGGGAACGAATTCTGAGAAATATAACGATTTCTCGATGAAAAAGGTGTCTATAATAAGTTAACAGCTAAAACTCATGCAACAAGATAGTATGTTATTACAAATTATTCCAATGTCGTTTATCGGTTAACGGGTAACGTTGACGAAGTATTAAGATTGCGGACTATGAAAGTGACAGCTTTGTTTGCTATGTGAAACTTATTTATTGAACGACAAGTTGGGGAAGACCTTAATTGAAATGTCCATCACAAGCAAGGTACAAACTTTGTTTTAGACAAAGTCAAAATTAATGATGCGAGTAACTTGTCACGTCAGTTACGGATGAAGAATATTTCCTCATTAGACTTTCTCTTAGAAATACTTCGAGTTACGTCTCTGGCAGAAGATACCTTAAATAACCACAGTTTAATCCCTCTTTCAAAGGACCAGACTATAGTTTGAATTTCATTGGAAGTTACAAAAAAATATGGAATGAGTCCCTACGTAGCTCTGAGTACGCTATATAAACAGCCCTCTCCCATTTTTGAAAGTATATAAAATCAGTAGTTTTCAGTCTCATTTATTTACAACCGAATAGTCACGTGCAATCACTTTGTGTCACAATCATAGAACTTCGCCAAGTTCAGATTCAGTGTATTATTTTCCCCAAAATATTATCCACTCGCAATCGTTAACGTTGCTTGTTATTCCTTGTCTGCAAGAACAAAATGCTGCTATTGTCAGTTTCATGATATTTTCAAATATGTAGGGTGCCCCAGGATATAAGGATCAAACTTTGTCGGTATATTCTATGGCATTAAATGAGAAATAAATGTCATGTAAACATAGGTCACATAGAGTCTATTAAAAATTATAACAAAAATACGGAATTTAAATAATATAGGAATAGTAATCGACTTGCTGTTGTTACTGCGAGCATCGGCTCGAATAGATCAATGTATGACGATGTACTTAACATCGCCATTTCCAGAATTAATTAATACTCCATTTCAAAATGTCTAACGTTCTTGACAATGCACGATTGACAGCGATCAAAGATTAATCTTATTAATCTTTTGTATTGAGTACACGAATTTATTCGTGTTTTATACAGTTTCTCTTTCAAAGTTTCCGACTTCCAAAAGTCGAGTGGAGTAAGATCGGGCGGCCTTGATTGCCACGAGAACTATTCCCATATTATTTGAATTCCGTTATTTTTTATAACTTATTTGGTGCCATAGAGTATACTAACAAAGTTTGATCCTTAAACCCTGGGACACCATGTAGATTCCACGAGTTCTATTTGGCATTTTGTAACTGCTCTTCGACCTCGCAACGCCAGTTTGTTAACACCGTGAAACGTAGACAATATTAATTCATATTACACACTCCATACAATTCGGACAATTGTAAATCGGACAATCTCTGAAACTCTCAATTACTGACCAAAATTTCGAATATAGTAATTGAACGATACACGATACAACCTTACAACCTAACCGCTAGAATTCTATCAATTAAATAATGTAACTATAGTTACAAGGCGTACTAACAATTGTTATATATCGTTATTATCATTTATACCATTGCCATTATTAGTATTATTATTGTTATTAATACCGTAATATAATATTATAATATAATATAATATTATTAATACTATTAATATAATATAAACTCTGATTACAGTTTGGATTTGCGCTAAGATTGATTTTGGGTTTGTCATTTTGGAAAAGTCCTCGCAATGCCTCTTCTGTAAATTTATTACTTTGCGACTGCGGTTACGGTTGGAAAGTATCACCGAGTTTTTGTAAGGAAAACTCGGAGGTACCATTCTCAATGGTACTTGACATAACGTATGCCCACCTATAGCGCCAGGGCCCATAATTTGTAGCTCGGTTCTTTAGAATATAAAAGGGTCTTCGTGACATTTTCCGCGCACCCACCTGATCGACTTACCTGAAACTAACGCACCGGATTGTGGGCGTTAAACAACTCGAAAACTACCCTAATGTACTTAATTAGTCGGAGCCAGAACCCACCACTTCCCGGTTTTCTTTGAAAAGAGATTTCTGGTCTTCTTGTTTCTACGAAGAGAAATCTTCTATATATTTAATATATCTATAGTTTATACTATTTTTTACTTACTTTATACTATTATTTTATATATTGTAGGGTGTCAGGGGGAAAGGGAGGAACCGGGCCGGAAATTGAATCCGGGACTTTCTGGTGGTAGCCGATCGAGTACCGCACTAAGCCATGAAGCTCCCCGCTATTTTCGTAATCTCCTAACGTCTATTTGGTCTAGAGGACCCTGATCCCACAATATTATACAAATAAAAGAAGTAACAACAAGTCTTAGTAATTTTCTATTCGAACATGATCCCTCACTATTTTCCGAGAAACACAACCGTCGTGTTGTGACAACATAACATTCTATAATACTGTTATGGCGACTTGGCCAAATTAAGCCGCTGAAACGTAGCGCTGCCTTGCGGTGAACAACTTCTAAGGATGCAATAGAAAATAAGTTTTGCCGTCAGACAATCAAGTAATTGAAAGTTTACTGGCGAACGAAACATTATCTTCGCTGTAATTGTACGTTCCCGTTTATAATTTTAAATTCGTACAACTTAAGAGTTTTTATTTGTTCAGTCCCTGAACAACAAATGCTACACATTTCTCGATAGAATTGATTTAACCCTTTGCACTCCAAGCAATTTTAATTAAAAAATCGAAACATATTTTTTACATAGAATAGTTACATGCATGGTTCATTTCCTTTCGTGCATATAAAATTTGTTACTATTATTCGTACGTACGTACGAATCCAAGTCCCTAATCGAAGGTGACCGATTTGCCACCACAGGAACCTTCTTTTTTTTTTGTAAAAATTTTTATTTGCTGGGAGTTAACAGTATATACAGAAGGCGCAAATAAAAGTACTAAAAACAGCCTTAGTCCATATCTTAGTCTTATAAAGTAGGAACATCTTTGGTTCATCGCTTTATGTCTAATATCGTGGTGGTAGAATTGTACATTAAGGGGTTTACTCGACATGTCAAAAGCATCAGTCTTGTCGCATGGTAATATTATCACGGGTGAAAAAGTAATAAAAAAAACCCGAACTAGTATCTAATAATTGTGAGTGTGCATGTGTGTGTTAGTATGTGTGAATGTAGGTGTGAGTGTGAGGTGATGGGAAGAGTTGTTTTTATTTCTAGTCGAAGACTAGCATATGCTCAGTCTGAATTAACATTAATATTGCACGAAGATTAACGGCTAAGTTACAGACTATGCCATTATGGTAATAAGCAACGTGTATAAGAGGAACTTACAAACTATAATTATAATTATTATTATTACCAATAATTATTGGTTAATTGTATGGTCTGATTGCACATGCACACAATGTTGATATGATAGTCTTTCGGGGTTCCTTATTATTTTAATTGAGGTGGTGGCGCGATTTTCTGCGCATTCGTCTTCGCAGTTCGTCAGTGAATTTCGCATCATCTGATAGCCACCAGTACGCTTTTGCCAGGCGGTGGAAGTCATCTCTGTCTCTATCAGGTATCGTTGTGGAATATTTTATGGTTGGGGGGTTAGTGGTCAGGTTATATTTGATTGATTTGTCTGCCACATTTCTTGCTGCGTGGTAAATTGTTGGTATATTTAAGCTATCTTGTATTAGGCCAGCTTTGTCTAGATGGATGAAAAAATGAGGAGGGATATGGCCGGATAGGGAGCCGTCTGCTATATTGGGTGAGGTTATGTTCGTCATCATGTCTTTTAAGATTTTATTTTCAGTTTCGTGGATGTTGGCAAAATAGTCGCATGTTAGCTTGAGGATGTGGTTGTCGATGCGAGGAATGTCAGCTAAGTTGTAAAGTGTTTTATTGTTGATAAAGTGGGTGCTGTCTGTGTCACCACAGGAACCCTCGTAGTCCTAGTGACACTCCGATTTCGCATCATTTGGTTCGCTACATCATATTCCAAAGCAAGATTTATCCAACTTAGTGACTCCCCAGTTTCGCATGGGGTTCTTCCACGGAAATTATATCTCATAGCGGCTCCTCAATTTCGCATTGGGTTCGTCCATGACATTTGCCAACTTCCTACCAACTCCCCGGTTTCGCATCGAGTTCGACTGCGCGTCATTCCTAGTGGCTCTCGAATTTCGCATTGGGTTCATCTGCATTTAACTCCATTCCCAGAGGCTCCCCAATTGCGCATTGGGTTCGTCCTCACATTTAACTAACAAATTGAACCCATATTTCTAGAGTAATAACCCATCCACCGGCTCCTCACGCTGCTCGCGCCCTGGCTCGTAACGTGTCAAAGTAATTTTTCTCCTACTAAAAATTATTAATATCAAAAAATATGTTTGAGAGTTTGATGAAACATAGTGACTTTTATCGATGGAATTCTAAACTTACGCCTAAGAAACTAAGATAGAAAAATTCCAATCACCTTTGAAAAATTAGTGATAAATGGTCCAATAAAAAATTGATTTTCCCTGATATAACATTTGTAAAACAATTTAAATTGTACCGTTGCCACTTCGAACCATTAGCTACTTACATTCACCTCTACCTCTAATAGTTTCAAAAATATTCGACAAAATAAGTATTTATCAAATAAATAATAAATTCTGACAATCTGAACGAGGTTCCTTAAAAAAAAACCATCCCCATATATGCCTAAGAACTACCTTTTCTCAAAGTTTCATGAAAATTCTTTGTTTCCTTATCGTTCACTAACAAATTTTTATGATCTTAACAATTGCACGATGAAGAATTTTAAATGTTGTCGGTGTTTCGGCTGTCCCAGCATTAAAATTGCATCAAGCTCAAATTGTTAACCCTCTATGGGTTGAATTTTTTCCCCATATATAAAAGAATTTATGCAACGGAAAATCAACAATTACAAACTTATAATTATTATATATAATTAAACTTCTAATTTGTAAATCTGTAACTTTGCAGTAACAACGGCTCACGATGTTTGCTCTTCTATGCATAAAAGCTTAAGATGCACGTTAGTAGATGCACCTTAATAGTACCTTAATAATAGATGCACCTTAATAGATGCACGTAACATTTGGAACATTTTATTTTTGGAAACCCTTTGTTGGATCATACTGCAGTGCATATGTATTGGTATAGTAAACTATATCACTTATAATTTCACTGTCAAATAGTTTTCGAAAGTGGGTCACAGGAGAGCAGGTTCCTTCTCCGTCTTCAGGACAATCTTATTTCCAAGGGCAACGACAACTATTATTCGTCTGGGATGATTCGACTGGATGATTTTCATCGAACTCAAAATCTAATAAAGAATCTTCAGATCTATTACCGTTAATGCGTCTAATTCTAATTCCTCTATTAATTTTATGTGATTATGTATCCATATTTTGGTTATATAATATTTAAATCTGAAAATAGAAGAGAGCACAAACATTATTCTAAATATACCAAAATCTATCATAATAGTCAACCGTAACCTGAAAGACACAAAACTATATCATATACAAATAGTAAGAAAATGATTATTGAAATTGCAAACGAATAAGTTGTTATTGATATGCAAACCCAAAGCTATTATGTAAGCTTTGTTTTGTTTAATAGATGGAATGCAATAGAATTGATAGAAGCACAAATAATGTAAATTGCACAAGATGGTTCCGTTGGCTTCTATCTGCAGACAACTTGCAAAACATTTACTTTGATATTTCAGGTTGGCGATGCTGTCAACCGCTATCAATATTGTTATTTGTTACCTCAGAGACATTATATAATTTAGACGTATACGTTATCTTATAGAAAACTAAAATCATTTGATAAAATGTCGATATATTAACATGTGACTTGAAAGTTGACATTGACACGGCCCCATAGATGGTTAACTGTTAGGTAGCCTTGCCTCTTTTCCTTTTCTCTCTTCCTACTCTTCATATATTTCAGTCGTTACCAACGACTTTGTAAAAGACTCATTCGAAACATTGTTTGTACTGTATGACCGGAAGTGAATGAAAAATTGAAAAAAAGATTATATACTTTTTATTTTTCGTATTTGAGAAATACCTGTTTAAACTGGTGGGTGTATAATAATCAATAAAACTTGTCTTTCTAATTTGTTTTAATTCGCGATATAAGGCTATGCGTTCGAATTATTCAGGAAAAGCACAGACCAATCAGAGTACAGCTACAGCGAACGTATTTTCGCTCGGCGAATGACAATGCCACGGTCAGCGTGGTGGAATTGGCAAAGGAAAATGGTGCTTAAATCATCTCTGGAATCTTTCATTTCAAATTTCTTTGATCTTAACGGGACGCCTTATATACTCATACGGCAATAATAATAATAATAAATTGCTGTGACTATCTCAGTAGTAGTTAGCAACAGTCAACTTTTCTTATATATTAAACAGCAGGCATTACTGGTTTAAATAAAACCACAATTAATATTAGAAAGGTCTTTAAAATCAAGAGTAAACATTAAAAATAATAAACAACGTGGAATTGCAAAAATAAAAACGATATCTGTATGAAATTCTATATCATTCAAATACATGCTTAGTAAATTTAATAAAATTTATAAGTAATTATAATATATTCGGTATCTAAACAAGTGTAAATAATGGTTTTTGTTTCAACAAATGTTCAGGTTGACTTCTATAAAATCGTGTAACTTGAAACGATAAAACAACTATGTGTATTCAATTTGTTTCATTTTAAAATGTGCATGAAAATTTTCATTCCCCTTTTTTTGTAATTAAATACTGTACCGACCGTCATTACACTCATTAGCAATGAAAATCGTTGAAGAGAGAACACACGTGTAACAATTTTCATTGATATGCATTATCTACAAACACTGAATAATTAATACGAAATTCATTTAATACAATGTATCCAATTATTTCGGTGAATTGTTTTACAAAATATCTACCAAACATATTAATATTCTTGTCAATTACTATGATAAGCCAAGAGAAACCTTATTCATTTTGCTTTCGAGATATTGTTAATAATCATCGAGACAATTAAAGTTATTTTTAATTGCAATTAACGTATAATCTAAATTATTTCAAATTTAATAACAAATTAAAATTATGAAAAGGTGTGAATCTTCGTCCAGATTGTGTATCCAATTTTGACATCTTCACTGCCTCGTTATTACTACTTGTAGCGAAAATTGTTTCCGGAGAAGTTTCAATGACAATAAACAGGGCAAATTTTAATGTTATTAGATTTTTTGCAAGTGAATCTGCAAAGTTTATACGAAGGTCGACTTCGTTTTTTGAAAAGGAATAGTGGATACAATTTGACATTATTTTAAAAAAAAGTATGAACCTATTTATGTCGAAAAATTCATACTTTAGAAGAAATTTAAGTTTATATAATTTAAAGCGACCAATACTGTCGCTTATAGATATTATCTAGATTCACCAATATCAGGATCATATGAAAAATTAAAAATTTATGCCGAATCTCCATGTACAACGAGCGATACGAAATGATGTGTTATCGCTGCATATAGTAAAACATCAGCCGATTGATTAAACAATGTAGGACAATCGTTACTCTATCGATTTTAAAAGCGCCGCGATGTAAATGGTTATGTTGAAACTGTTCAGTAAAAAAGGACAACGAACACCTTGGTACAAGAATAATAGTGACTTAAAATTATTTACGTTTAAATACCATCTCATTAACTTTTCAACATAAATAAGTTAATACTTATCTATATCCAATGATTGAACTACTTCCATTGACGTTTCGAAAAATCCATAATTCAATTTAAGAAAACAAAGTCAACCTTCGCATGACCTTCATGCGTCCTCTCACGACAAAAGTAGTAACAATAAAATATGACGTATGCATTACCCTTCAAACGTCCTCTGAAACATTTATCACTACGAGCAGTAATAGCGAGAAAATCTGTATGTCAAAATCAGGCACGGCTAAAGTCAGACTAAAGTGAAAATAAAATTTTCTTGTCCGAGATTTTGGTTTTGAGAAAATCGAAATATAACGATTCTTTGAGTACATGTGCTATTGGATAGGATCGGTCCGCGTGTCTGATCTTAATCAGTCTATTCTACTTGTTACAGATGCTAATGTAAGGGAACCTGAAGAGAATTTGCAAAGCTTATTTTCTTTAAAACGAAGACTTATTTAAACAATTTTTAATGTATATATTTTCGATGCGCTTCTTTCTATAATATTTTCAGCTACGAGCAGATTGTAATCAGAATCATTGGAAATAAAATACTCTATAAATATGGAAATCCTTGCACGGTCATATTGCAACGGTTTAAGTAAAGTGAAATAAATGAAGTAAAAGCTAAAAACAGAATACAATTTAGAACGTAACGAGAAAAACGTTTCAATATTTCGATATTAACCCTTTGCACTCGAATGGCGACTCTGAGACACCAGTAAAAATTACTTCGCCACTGTTTAGTACAATGTTTACGTCCTCATCTTTGTATCTAAGAAACTGATGAAAATATAATAGTTGTACGAATGAGTAACGCTAAGAACACCCGTATGCATAAGATGAAATAAATCATGTGGAATGAAAATATCCTAGTTCAGAAGAAATGCCTAGGTTTTCGAGTCGAAGCAGCTTCGAGTGCAAATGGTTAATTGTAATGTGGAATAAATGAATGTACCTGCAACTATGTAACACTGCAACAATTGAACACGTCAAAACGATGTATTTCAGATTCTTCATATTATTGTATTTATTTCTTTTATTTTACAAAATGGGATAGAAATTAATCACTGTTAATGCTCGTTTGTTTGTACTAAAAATAACAACTACGTTGAAAATTTTGAAAATTATTTCCAAAATTAGAAAACTTCTATTAGCAATTCTTCTTAACACTAGAACTACCGAACAATTAAGCCATTGATATACATTGCTTTGTTATAATAACGAGACTGCATCTACTCAAACTTCATTCAGTTTTTATTGTAACATGTGTTTCATTAAAGAAGTGCATCGAAAAATTACTAATGAAAACATTTTTATAACTTCAATAATTGCGAAAGAAATAAGTAGGGACCAGTCATTTTGACTGGATTGGTGGTTCTCGTGTAAATTCGTACAATAGAAAGAAAAGACAGAAATATTTCGAATATTATGTATTTTGAACAAGTGTATCTATATTCCATATGGAACAACAATAGAAAGCGAAAGTTTTGAACATTTCAAAATTAAATGATTTCTGTCGAACTTGATATAGCAACAACAGAATCTATCTTATTGGAGTATTCAAATATGTATGCTAACCAGATTCTAATACCCAGATCACCGTCTGGGTCCAGTCCTGGTCCAGGTCCAGTCCTGTCATCGCAACAAGATATTTCCTCGCAACAGGTGGCTGAATAAAAATTTTCGAACATTTCTTTTAGCGCAAAACTGGAAAGGTATGTATACGCGTGTCGAAATATTTTTGACACAATACGGTATAGGTATTTAGCTAAACTGTCAAACTTCATAATTTCTATTTAACCCCCTATGGGGTCGTGTAATTTTCAAGTCACATGTTAATATATCGACATTTTGCCAAATAATTTGAGTTTTTTATAAGATACCGTATACGTCTAAATTATATAATGTCTCTAAAATAACAATATTGATAACGGTTGGCAGCACCGTTAACCCGAATTATCAAAGTAAACGCCTTGAAAGTTGTCTGCAGATAGAAACCAACGGAACCATCTTGTGTATTATATTATATTCTATCTATTACACAAAACAAAGCGTACATAATAGCTTTGGGTTTGCATATCAATAACAGCTTATTTGTTTGCAATTTCAATAGTCATTTTGTTAGTGTTTGTGTATGATACAGTTTTGTGACTTTTAGGTTACAGTAGGCTATTATGACAGGTTTTGGTATATTTAGGATAATGCTTGTGTTTTCTACTATTTTCAGAGTTATATATCATACACCCAAAATATGGATACATAATCACATAAAAATAATAGAGGAATAAGAATTAGACCCAAAGATTCTTTATTAGATTTTGAGATCGATAAAGATCATCCAGTAATATTTACTCGACGACGCATAAATATTATTGACAGTGACGATGAATTTAGTAAGAATCATTATCGGGTTAGGAAAATTCAGGACCACAAAAAATAGTTTAGCAATCAGTATTCCAAATGAATGATAGTTGTCATAGCCCTTGGAAAGGAGATTGCCCTGAAGATCCAGAAGGATCCTGCTCTCCTGTGACCCATTTTGGAAAACTATTTAACAATGAAATTATAAGTGATTTAATTGACTATACCAATATACAAAGGGGTTCCAAAAATAAATTGTTCCAAATGCAACGTACATCTATGTTTAACGCCGAGTGCAAATTGTTTTATGAAATTTCATGTTTAAGCTTTTATGCACAGAAGTACAAATATCGCAAGTCGTTGTTACTGCAAAGTTACAAATTTATAAATTATAATAAAATTGTTTAAACTAGTAGATTTCTTTTCATTTGCATAAATAGGTTTGTAATTGTTGATTTTCTGTTGCATACATTTTTTATATTTAAGAAAAAAATTCGGCCCATGGAGGGTTAAATAAATAAAATACATTAGAACAGTAATTTTATTACTTGAGAATTTTTCATCAGAAAAATATGCCTCACCGCATTAATTTCGACTTCGATTTATAGTGTATTGTACGCCTGAAATATTTCGAATAATCCGATCACAAAATGATGTATTTCAAACTATAGTACAACATCCCTACAGACAAAATTCCTGATATAACCGCATCATAAAATGATTTATACCAAGCATATTGTAAAACGAAGCTCAGATAATAACATGATTTATTTCAGGCGTACCATGGAACGGAATCTCGATCAGGTTATAAGATGATTTATTTCGAGCATGCTATGGAACAGAATCAATATAAGCAGAAAATTGTACTTCGTATAATCGGTCCACAATATATTTATTTCGAGCACGACACTGAAAAAGTTTTGTCATTTAACATTCACCCCATCATTAAAAAAGATATGTTATTGTAGCAGTTTCACTGTACAGAAGCCAAAGAAAGGTTACACGATCGTAGTACAAACAAATCTGTTTAATTTAAACCGGTTTAGAATTTCCATTTAATCTTTGACTCCTAGTTAATTATTTCCGCAAATCGCAATTTATATATATATCACCCTTTCTCCAGAATCATACTTAGATTCCACCCAATTTATAATTTACATTTTGAATCGAGATTACAAATAACACCGGAAATATTTCTTTGCTACGACACACGATGCTTTAACTTCGGATTAATTATAAATCTAAAAGTACCATTTCGGTATTGTGTCAATTATTAATTTCCTTTCACTTATTTAATCTATAAGTCATACTTGATCGTTCCTACAAATCGCACAGTAAACGCATATTCACACTGTACCTAATTTAACCCTTTGCACTTCAAGCAATTTTAACTACAACATCGAGACATATTTTCTTACATAGAATGGTTATAGTGTACATCGTTCATTTCCTTTCCGTGCATATAAAATTCGTTACTATTATTCGTATGTACAACTCTTCAATTTTGATCGATTTTTTAAAAATGCATACATGGTAATGTAATAATATGACAATTTTTAGAGTCGCTTCAGAGGAGCCATTGGAGTTCCAAAGGTTAAAAGATTCCCAATTGAACAGACACCACGACTATCAAGGAAAGCATTTCTTCGTCTAGCCTATAATCCGAAATCAACCAGTGCCTAACACGCTATAATTAATAATGAATCACACGTTTAAATCTGAACCATTCCATTACCTCCAGAAACAAATTACTGGTATAACAAAAATGAATAGCATCCTACTTACAGGTCGGTGACACGTAGCAGCCCCCAACAGCGTCGACTGGCAGCCCGACCGATTTGTATCCAATCTCCTTTGCCGAAATCACTGGCAGTCCGAAGCACTCGGTTCGGCGATACACTTTCAGAAACGTGACAATCACCGGCGCTTGCCGTCACCACTGATCCGAGTAAACAAGTTACGTGGGGGCAGCACGCACATGCACACCGAAACGACGAACCACGTTCCTTGAGATGCGTGCGCGACGACGTCCACTGACCGACTAACTGTGACCCGTCACGTTCACGGTTCTTGCCCCCCTCCCCTACCTTTGTACACACACTATCACTGATTTTCTTCGAAGAACCTTATTGGTCACGGTCATCTAGAATATCCGAAAAATTCCTCGGGGAAAAAGCCCTTCCGGTGGAACTTTTCCGGTTCACCGTGCAACACCGTTCGAAGCTTGACACCCAATGGCGTTGTTCGAGTCACGTGGCGGGAACCGTACCTAACAAAGGGATTCAACGTGGAATTCTGCCCAACATGCACAGCTTGTTGACGTTTCTTTTTGGAGGTGTGTCGACATCGCTGGCAATCGGTGAGGCCTCGCGTCGGATGAGAATGGGTCGAGACACAAGAGGAAGATACTCTTCATCGTCAACGGAACGCGGAGACTCTAGCGCGAACCTTTCAACCTGGTGGTAGCTATTCTAAAATCCAATCGCGAAATCTTCGCAGAGAGTCCGTAGCCGAGGATCGCAATCCTGAAATTCAATCAGGATGTCGGATCGTCGCGTTGCACTAAAACTGAAACTTCGTGTCCGAATCCTGTCGTGTGACAAAGGATGCACCGCGAGAAGGTGTCTCGGGTTCTTCGATCGGATCAACCCGCGGAGATTCTCGGACCGGAAGTACGGACGACGTCTCACAGGATCGTTTATCACTAACGTGGCCGCGGCGAGGACGGTAAGATCGCCAGGGAGAGCATCGCGCTGTGCGCAGACCTCTGATCGGACACGACCCTAGGCGAGCTGTCGATCGTAGTCTGGAGAATTGGGAAATCCACGGCCGATCGGACAGTTCTGTTTTCAATGTATCGATACACAATGGGAACTGGAGGTCAGACGGTGACGTAGGGCGCGTGACGCGCAGGTAGCACGTGACACTGGGGCTGTTCCGTGTGTGACGTCGTCGTGACGGCGAGATAGAAGAGCCACGTTACACCTGGTGCCAGAGCCACCCGGTGTGACGTTCTGGCCTGGTCTGTGTACCAGGGTGCTACTGGGGATCGCCGTATGCTTGTTTTTGCAGGCCAGCTAGAAGAGATTGTAGAGGGGAGTGTCGTCGAGTGCGAGAGAGAGCTGCGATGAAATAGTTCGGCGTTGGGTGAACAGAGAACGGAGAGGACAAGGGTGAATCGGACCGAGATCGTGAATCGGGTGAAACAGAGACGAACAGCGGAGTTGCTGGAAGAGATGGAAAGCGATGGAAAGCGATAGGTTAAGAGGGGGAACCTAGGGGAAACAAAGGGTGGAGGGGCGACTGGTCGTGTAGGGGGATAGGGAAGAGGGACAGATTGTTGAGATAGCGGAGGACGCGACACGTAGGGGTAAACGCCGAGAGGGAGGAACGAGGAGGGAAAAAGGTGTAGGGGCAGGAAACACGGGAAAGAATGAACTAACAGTAGAGTACGACACGGCGGAGAGTAAGGACAGCGAAGAAGGACGTTGGAGGGGTAAAATTCGCGAGAGGGAGACGGAAGCTTCATCCCCTCAACTCCCACCAAAGAACATTCACGGATCCCATCGTCGGTCCTGCCGTTGCGACGGCGCAACGGCTGCAAGGATCTCCGTCCTTCTTCAGAGATACAGCTTTCCCTTCCTCTTCGTATACTTGTGCCCCTGCCCTCCAGCTCGCTCGCACCCCCTCGCACACCGTCGACCACCCTCTCGCCCCTCTACCAACGACCGCGGATCGATCCGACGTCCGTCCGTGCGTCCGTCCGTCCGTCTGTAAACTCACCACCGCGGGTTATGCTCGCTTGTACACACGAGAGATCCCGTGTGCCACGCACTAGACACTGACGCCAAGCCGGAGGAATATACATTCCTGGCGAAGAAGAGGCGCGCTCGCTTCTGCTGCACACTTCGCGAGCCCCGCCATTCCGCGCGCCACGCTGCGAGCAAGAGCACCGCGCAAACGGACACGCGTGCCTGATTCACAAAGGGCTTGTGCAACTGCGTTAGCACGGTGTTGCACGCAGGTAAGTCGTCACGTGGGTTGCATCTAGTTCCGGAGACGAGACTGCTCGCGCAATTACCAAGGAAGAACGCGAACGTAATGAGATTTTCGTTGAGAATTACTGGCTGATATCTTACAATCAAACGTAAAAATATACCTGTGATATATTACTAATTTGTTCAGTTTTATGTCATAGGTAATATACACAGTTAGTCTCGTCAACGCTAAAACTATCGAACAATAAATCCAATGTTATACATTGTTTTGTAGTAATAACAAGACTGCATCGATTGAAACTTCATACAATTCTTATCGTAAGGTATACGTCATTTACACTTGTCTACCAATTTTATGTTCTGGATTATTCAATGATTCTCTATGGAGTTTACTAAAACGAAGACTGTCGGATTCATATAAGTCCCAACCAACTTCAATTACACATTTGTACGATAGAATTCAAGAACAATGGGAACAAATATCTCCGAAATATTGAAAAAAATTAATAGAAAGTATGCCAAAGCGAATTAGTGCAGTTTTGCAAGAAAAAGGGTTGTGTACAAAATATTTAAAACAAATAATATATTAAATATGGCCAAGTATTATACAAAACCGTGGTACAAAACTGAGTCAATCTATTTTTTTTGTCATTGCTAAACGAGGAGACATTAATTATTGAAAAGATTTCTTAAGTTACTTCTAACTATGATAAATATAATTATACTGTTGATTTTTTGTTATTCTTCTATATTCCTAGCAATAAATAATGATTTATACAAAATCGTGGTTATTGGTTCAGTTATGCTCTTTATATATCACAACTACGTCTTGATGGCTTATCAAGTCAAACATCCCAATGTGTGTTGGTTAATTTATTCACCAAATATAAAATTTAATTTTTTCTACAATCTACTAAGTAAATCAAATTTTATTGGGATATATTAGGTGTGGAAAGGTGATTTTTGCCTTATTTATTTTCCTATTAGCACTTTAACTGTCCAACCAACAGCCTCAATAATTCCACAAAATCAAAGTCATTTATTTAACGCAGCAACAATTGATAACTTAAAATGTTTGCTACATAGTTATTGCTTCAACCTTCTTGTAGTCTCCAGATATGAACTATATTAAGTGCAACGAATATATTAGCGTACAAATTTATTTTTAACATGGAAAAATAATTCTATTACCCACATAAGGGTGATATGGCAGGCAAGATGTTAAAGAAAAGACGATTTTATCTAAGGTGACTTTTATTGACACTGGTATATTATAATAATATACTTGCTATGTGTGTTTTACGTTACCTAAAACAATTTTTCAAGAAGATATTCTAAATCTATTGGATAGTCGGAAAAGTATACAGAGACTTTTGTCATTTTTTGAGTAAATGTTTCGTTTATTCGAAATGAATTTTATCCAAGTATATATTGGCCATTATTATCTATAACCTTTTGCCAAATTTTAGGGTAGAGCCATAGAGTGGATGCATCAAAACTTCCCAGCCAAGCTCTAAAATGGTTCGATTTCATTACATTTGAGCAATGATTCGTAGATGGAAACTCGATCCATCAAATTTTTCTCTGTTAAATCATTAGACATCCAAACATCGAGCTTCTTTTGGTATTCAGTCTTCTGCAAATCATCTAAAACAGTTGAAAACAGTCCGAAAAATGTAAAAATCCAGAGATCTTGTTACCCAGTCCAGAATTAAAAGTGAATGATTAGTTCCCTAGCAATCTCATGACTGCTTATGCGCCGATCTTGCTCAACCATTTGCCCATTATTTCATCAACTTTTTCACCGATTGATCGATCAGACCGACGTGTATCTTTAATATCGAAATTTCCAGAATGAAAGCGATCAAACGATCCACATACTGTTGCATTTAATAAAGCATCTTGACCATAAACGCCACAAAATTTTTCCCGGGCTTGTGCAATGTTTTCGACATTTCGTAGTAAACTTGCAAAACATAGCGTATTATTCAGACATTTGACTAATTTTCACACCAATATTACTTTTGACACGATCTACGAAATACTAAACTGTCTCCATGAAAATTGTAGACTGAAATCGTAGACGCAATCTGATCAGTGTTGTTCGATACATGTATGACACCAAACAACACCTATAACAGAATATTAGTCGCAGGTAACTTTCGAAGAATGCATCGCACAGTATTAAATTTTAAAAATTAATTTATTATTTTTGTCGGGATTTAATATATTATGATTTTTGTAATATTCCAGTACTTCTTTAATCCAATTATACGTGTTCTATCGGTAAAAAATTGCGAACGATTTTGTACAATTAATGACACAATACCTGAATCACACTGCCCTATACCAAGCAAGAGATAAGAAAAATTTATTATGTCCGATTATTAATTAAAGAAACCATTAAATTAAACCAAAATATTGCTCTTACTGAATCTATCTTGAGAAATATAAATTTTCAAAATACATTAGTAGTACAAAATGATAGGAGATACGTTTGAAAAAGTGAATGTATTTGAAGAATGTAACAGATTTATTTAACATTCGATATTTTGTCTTAATTCGATTCGAGTGTCCTTTACATTTTATCAAGAAAAACATTCGGTTGGGCGAAGATTTAAATAACTTTTTTCTCTCTTGACCGATGCCACTCATGTTCAATATTTTATTTTAACTCGTCAAGAGATAAAATTGTCAGCCCTTGACATATCCTGCTACCACAAGGTTCCCTCAAATATTCCGAAAAATTTAAAAGTCCAGAGATCTTGTTACTCAGTCCAGAATTAAAGTTTTTCATTAGCAAAAATATTTTTGACATTCTGACTGTGTTACTGGAGAAATTCTGATGTTGAAATATGAAGTTACTACAAGTAATACTCGCGGCGTATTTACTTATTTATTCCTTAATAATGCTCAAATATTTCTAACTTCTCATTTTATCACTAGTAAACTTAATATCGGTTTCTCCATAATAGTCTGTGCCGCCTCAAATCTTAATTCTGTTGCCACCAACTTAGCAAGGGCTTAATCGTCGAGTTTTTTCTCATAAATATTGGATATAGAAGTTAACTCATTGCACTCCAAGTAATTTTAATTCCAATGCTCATCCTCATAAGACAATATAATTTTTAGACATTTTGAAAATTTTAATCATTTATTGAATGTAATAATAACAATAATAATAATATAATTTAAATAAATTTTCAAATATTCTGAAAATTTAATGATGATATAAATTTAATAATTTATCATATACTTGCCAGCTATTTTTTAATGTTTCAGAAACCTTGTGAAACCAAAATTGAGAAAGTTTTTTTTCAATAAAAAACATTATTTTTAGTTATTAGTTTTTTTTATTTAATTATCAAGTATCCTCCATGACAATTATGTGTGAAAGACGATATCTGTCAATTGACCACCACGACCACGTTTATAGACATCAATTCAAACATCAAAATTTTCGATGACATTTTGGATGACAATATCTTGAAGAATAATAAAAGCACGCGTGTTCTTGCTTCAACGGCTTGAGAGATTTTGTCGTCTTTCTTCTTGTTAATAACAACCCCGTTGGCCGGATACCACAATATCGAGCTGACGCCAACTTCTCTCGATCTCCGCAATCAACAGCAATTGACTTGATATTCCATCAAGATCGTTTCATCTCAATCTCCGCAATCGACAGCTCCCATCGTAACAATATCATTATAATGTGTACCATTCACTGTAACTGCATGTTTATTCTCGTTTTCGAAAAAAGATGAACCGATTATGTCTTTCCACCAAAATCCACACCAAACAGTAATTTTTTTTGGATGAAGTGATTGTTCTTGAACGGCTCTTGAATTTTAATTTCCTCATATGGGACAATGTTTGCTTATCAACGTGTTCATCCAATGTGAACTGAGCTTCGTCATTGAAGATGATGTTCTGTGAAAACAATGCATCAATTGAACGATGTTCTAACAACCAATCAGCGAAATTTCTTCGTTGCAAATGTTCATCTTCTTTTGATTCTTGTGATAATTGAATTCTGTAAGCATGCAAATTCAAATCTTTATGCAAAATTGGTTACAAATTGCCGTAAGAAATGCTTAATTCTTGAGAATGATGTAGATGGGTTATCAGCAACACTTTTGCGAACAACAGCAATGTTTTCATTCGAACGGGCTGCTTTTGGTCTTTCAGAGTTTGATTTATCATGAATAGATCCAGTTGCATACAATTTTTTAACCAAATTTCGAATTGTTTGCTCGGATAGACGATTATGTATGCTGAAAATAATCATGCAATTTGCGATGGGTATTATTTATTGAACACGGATTTACAAAATAAATTTCAATAAGATTATTACGCTCTTCAAACTCATACGGCTCCGTTATTAAAATTGTCTATTATTGTAGGTTAGAAATAAAAACAAGTCAGAAGAAATAAACACGACATTTAATAGATATTCTCATTCAACATCCTAAAGGTACTTTTGGTTAACCCTTTATACATAAAGTATTCGTACTCGTTTTACAAACGTATAACTTGCTTAAAATTGCAGCAAACGACTTCAATTTCTTTGAGATACAATAAGGATTTGTTTAGTATATAATATGTACATAATTTTTTTTAAAGTAGTTATTAATTCGAATTCTGAAGGAAAGAGTGATGGTCGCTACTTTTAACTTTTTTCCTTTGCGCCCGTTATGAAACTGTAAAAGATAAATTTTGTAAATTTTAGTAAGTTATGTAATTGCCCAAAGTTTTACGTAAATCGATTAAGAATGTAACAATCCGTAAATGATTAAAGATTTCACGATTTTCAAGAAACTGTGATTTGATTGAACCAAAAGTCCTAAATTTCAAGATTTTCGCAACTTGTATTGCAGATTATATTTTTATGCATCCGCCGTTTTCAATGAAACTTCGTACGCGTATAATACATACTAAATCTACAAAAGATATTTAACTTTTTATTACAGGTACACATGAGAAAGTTAAAAATTGTGACCTGTACTCTTTTCTTTGCAATTCCAGTCAATAGCAACTTAAAAAAAGATACGATTTACACATTACCTAATAGACAAACCCTTGTGACATGTCAGAGTAATGTCAAGTGACTTGGTCCAATTTTGAAAACTTCATTCGGTTCTAAATATAGCACGATTACTTTATCTACCAAAGATAAGAGTACACTTCCCTTCCATAGAGGTTTTACTTTAACCTTTAGCACTCGAATGGCGCTTCTACGGCGCCACCAAAAATTGCCATAACATTATTTAAGAAACTTTTACATCGCTAAGTTTGCAATTAAGAAATTGTTAAAAATGTTAGTGTTCTAAGTATGAGTAATAGTAATTAATTTCATATACACGAAAGGGAATAAACTGTATACAATGGTGCTATTACAGGTTTCGATATTGGAATATCGATACATTGTTTCGATTTTGGAATGGAATTGGTTCAAGTGCAAAGGGTTAACACTTTCTTAACGATGTTAGTACACTTCAGGCAGAATCTCAATTATTTTTCTTACGTGGTCGTGTTTCGTAATAGTTTATACATACAATGTTTCCGAATTTCCACTTAAATTTTCCATGCTATACCTCTGTTTCTCTATTTTTCATATATTACTTTTTTCACGTTTAGCAGAATCAAGTAAGACTAAAATCTTCTGCGACGAGTAGATCATCCGATAACCACACTACGTGTACGCATCAGCAATACAATTGTGTGTATGTGTTTTTTTTATTGTTGTTTATTTTCTGATAGCTTATATATTATTTGTTGTTATTCTTTCTTGTTACATTCTGCGCAGATTTTACATTGCCTACTACTTTGGCGCTAATTGTGTCGACTGATTTAAAGCGCCCATTACTTCAGTTACCCGAAACTGCCCTGGAACGTAGTATGTGCACCTATTTGATAATAGTTTCCACGCACGCATAATTGTACGATACACTAACCGAATGTATGTGCGTTGAAGTAAGTCATGCAGGACTGTACGAGTGTTGTAGCTGTAATTAGAGTCACGTGTTAGTAGTTAAGTCTTGAAGTTACGGACCAAGCGCGATGTTTCGCTGTCGTGTACACGCCGGCAAGACAAAGGGACATGTAACAAGCAAAAACGTTGATGCAGTTACTAACTGAAGATTTATCGTAACAGGGAACTCTATAGCAACTCGATTAAAAAACTTCTACCGAAGTTCGCTACGGTGTCTTGACCCTGTTGAACGTTTGCTATCGCGTAGAAGGTGGAAGCTTTCGAAGAGCTTTGAATGAATGAAAACATACCGGTGTTATCCTTACGCGAAAGAAATTTCAGAAGTTAGCAGAACGAAACTTTTACATCTTTATTCTCTCCTTTGCTAGGCAAATACATAATCGGAATAATAAAAATTCTACTTTAATTATCTCATGATTTAAGTAATTCGACAAATTCAGCGAACTTCCAACTTTCCTCTATCTAAAAAAAAATAATTTGTGAAACACGTATCTCTTATTTTGACTCATAAATTACGTAACCGAGTTTGTCAAAACACTGTTTAAATCTTAACGCTCCAATGATTCCTCTGAGGAGACTAAAAATTGTCATACTATTATTCGAAACAGTTTTTGTATCACTATATTTGCGTTTCAGAAGTAAGTAAAAATTCAAGTATTGCACATGCGAGTTATAGTAATAAACTTTCTGTGCATGAAAGGAAATAAACCATGTACAATGGAACTATTGTACGTTAAAATGTATCTCGATTTTGGAATTCAAATCGTTTAGAGTGCTAATTGTTCAAACAAATAACTTTTTCCAGACATTTATTTTTACCGGCTACATTTGTCGATCAAAAACACCACAATTTTAACAAAAATTCACTATCCTACACCCACTAATTCTCAAGATATAAAAAAAATATGGATTTCATCCTTGGCACTGAGGATTTCATCCCCATGTATGTGGATCGTTCCTGATAAAAAATACGAATTAGCTATTTTTCAACAAACTGAGTCATATTCAATTTCAATGAAATCAGCGTGTTATAATTAGAAGTGTTCTGTTGTCTGTTAATGTTTCCCTTCGAAGTGGAGAACTGAATTATGAATTTTGTTATAATTCATCTGTATTAAAATATGGCAAAGAAGAGAGTTATCGAATGAAGAAAAAGCTTAAACTTGTGGGAGCACGGGTGAAATAATCAGAGACTTGGTCGCTTTCGTTATGCTTTTATTCGCTTCGGGAGCAGCCGTCTGCTTCAACCGAATCCTCGCGTGAGAATGGCCGTCGCCTGCATTCGTCTCTTGAAATACAAAGATCGCACAACCGACGATCGCCCTGGCCACGGATCTTACATTGTTGCGCCGAACGTTTCTCCGGGCTGCCCGCGGACGATCGTCGTCGCGCGTGCAAACTATGTTGGCGGACGGTGTGCTCGTTGCACAGACGTCGCCACATCACCCCCCTTGGTGAATTTAGGGGTACGCTCGCTCTTAACCTAACGCTAAAAAAAAAAAAAGAAATTTTATTTACACAAAATTGCTTACAAACTACTTACAACTATCGCTTAAATCTAAAGGGTCGCCACGTAGCGGTCGGGGAAACGAACGCGCCTTCCCGATCTTGTCGAGCGTTCGACCTGCTCCCCCGTACTGGGGATCGGAGCATCGCTGTTGACCCCCCGCGTAGGGGGCCTGTTCGGTGTACCCTGCTCGTCGTCATGTAGCAGGTACGCGGGTTTAAGGCGATCTAACGACACCGGAGTCACTCGTCCTTTAATACGAATATTAAAGTGTCTCGGGTGCCGCTTGACTACCTCGTAAGGGCCGTCGTACGCAGCTTGCAAGGCCCGTTTAAGCGGTCCGTGTCTCACAAACACCTGTGTCGTCGTGTTCAGGTCCTTGTACACGAACGTTTTTGTGTTTCCGTGGCGCGCCACAGGCGTTGGACGCAACCTGCGGAAGTGCTCGCGCAATCTCGCGATGAACGTCTCGTCGTTGACGTTCGCGGTTTGCCGGTCTATGAGCAACTCGCCCGGTAAACGAATCGGTTCGCCGTAGACCATTTCGGCGGAGGTCGCTTGAATATCCTCCTTCCAGGCGGCTCGAATGCCTAAGAGGACCACCGGCAAGGCGTCGGCCCAGCTATCCGCGTGGCAAACGATTGCCGCTTTAAGCTGTCGGTGGAATCGTTCCACCATGCCATTCGCTGCCGGGTGATACGCGGTCGTCCGCAGGTGTTTCGTGCCGATGAGGTGGGACAATTGCTTGAACAGCGCAGATTCAAATTGTCGCCCCTGATCGGTAGTGATCCTGTGGGGTGCACCGTATCGCGCGATCCACCCCGAAAGTAGCGTGTACGCCACCGTCTCGGCGGTGATATTTTCTACGGGGAACGCCTCCGGCCAGCGCGTGTAACGGTCGACGCATGTGACACAGTACCGGTATCCCTTCGACATCGGCAACGGGCCGACGATGTCCACGTGGACGTGTTCGAAGCGCTCCGAAGGGGTCCGAAAAGTGCCGACCGGGGCAAACACGTGTCTGCCTGTCTTCGCCCGTTGACATGGTACGCACGCTCGTGCCCAGGATTTACAATTTTTTTGTATACCTGGCCAGACGAACCTCTGTGCGACCAATTTCGCGGTCGCCTTGGCACCGGGGTGCGCAAGATTGTGTAGCGACGCGAACGCGTGTTCTCGGAACTCCCTCGTTACGAATGGTCGTAACGCGGAAGTCGAAACGTCGCAGTACAACTCGGTATTGCTGTTTGGTAAAATTACTTTTTTAATGTCGAGCGCGGAGTCGGATGATCGCAGGAGCGTTCGTAGCTCTTCGTCCTCCCGTTGCGCTTCCGCGAGTTTCGCGTAATCTATCGCGGTCGAGATTTCCGCTATCCTGGACAACGCATCGGCGACCACGTTGTCTCGTCCGGCCACATGCCGGATATCAGTCGTGAATTGGCCAATCAGGTCCAGATAACGAAACTGTCGCGGCGTATGTTTTTCGGGGCGCTGTGCGAACGCGAAAGTTATCGGTTTATGGTCGGTGAAAACCGTGAACGCGCGACCCTCGACCATATGCCGAAAATACCGTACGGCTTTATAAATCGCGAGCAGTTCCCGATCGTACGGACTGTACTTTTGCTCGGCCGCCGTTAACTTCTTCGTGAAGAACGCCAACGGTTGCCATCCGTCGCGTGACCGCTGTTGTAGCGCAGCGCCTACCGTAAAATCCGATGCGTCGCTGAAAATCGCAAGGGGCAACGTGGGGTCGGGATGGGCCA
>CM052082.1:6023717-6056448 GCA_028453745.1 Agapostemon virescens | reverse complement strand
TACCGAGTGCCGATTGTTTCAGAATTTTTTAAGGTCCATAGTCCAAGACTGGAAACTTTTTAACGGATCTTTCAGCGTTGACAGCAATTTTTATTGAGAATCCGCGAGGCACTCTCAGTAACGTTATTTAATAATTTCGCTACAAACTACAATGTAAAAGTAGTATCTTAAGCTTCCTTCTGTTAACCGCAATTATGGAAAGTCCTATTACTAAGCTTTCGGTCGGTAAAGTGTTAAAATATGGCAAAGAAAAGAGTTTTCGAATGAAGAAAAGGCTTAGGCTAATGCTTAAAAGAACATGTGCTGATTGAATAGTGTAATTGTGAAAGAATTAATTGATCATGTACAGTGGTAAGTCATAATTAAATAAATATAGATAAGTACGACAAAACCAACTCTAAAGATGGTAATCAAAATTTGTCGGAGAGGAAATGGTCATCATTAATGTAAGAATAGTGTTCGATTCCGAGAAAGGGTCCGCTTACCCTCCCGTCTCGCGCATTAAGAAATCTATAATCTTGCGATATGTTCAATCTTTAGAAATCGTTAGTCTCTAGAATTCTTTAATCTTTAGAAAACGCGCAAACAATACACGCAGGCCGACACGAGAATCGGCTACGATATTGCCCCCGAAAGGGTCCCTTTTCCGATTTTAAGCCTTCGTAATAATTGGAAGTAATGCTAATCAGCGAGTGCCACATCAAAGGCATTCGATGGTTCGAGCACTGGCATTGGAAAAGGGGCAATAAATTCATTCCGGGCGTTTCTCGACCAGGTACCGTTCACGAGGTACGGCGAGGGACCGACGGAATTGGAATACGCGCAGGCCAGGTCGGCATACGCGGCGGCCCAGGCATCATTAGACCAGCCGAACGTGTCGACCATTCGAATCCTTTACAAAGGACATAATTACACCAAGTGCCTGCATAAGCGACGACCAAGGCAACGGACGCCTTGAGTCGAACGTGCCGGACACTTGGGGCCTTTCATACGCGCACAGCAAATTGTAACCCTCTTGGGCCTTTGTCAGCGGACTCAGGCGCGAGGGTGTAATAAAACACGAACCCAGGCCACACGGGCCAAAAATTAATTAGCGAATTCTGGGAACTCGTCAACCCCTCGAATTACGGAAAGTTCCAACGGGAACTTTCAAGGTCGACTGGAAATGGAGACTTCCTCCTCCACCGACGAGGGTGGTGCGAGAAGATCCACCACCTCCAGTCAACCAACGAATGGGGATGATTTTTCCCCCAAAAACGCACCTCGCAGGCCTCATGCGCCAAGTATAAAGGTGACAGTCCCAGAAACGCGCTCATCTCTTTGCATTTCGAAATACGCACAAAAGTCTTGTTCGTTCTTTACATTACGAAATACGCTCGTTTTTTATACGCGCATATATACGTCTTACAAATGTATCAACTTGCTACAAACGCGCATCAATCGTTATTATTGTACGCGACACAACGCATCGTTTCTTGTTAACCCGCACCGAGTTCACTGTTCCGAGATTATCTAATTAGTCGCTCAAAGTTAATTTGGCCGGCGACAAAGGTTGTTGTAAATATTAGAATTAAAGCAAATCTTTCTTTCTACCCAACGAACGCGTATTCATTTACAACACCGTGAATAACGACAAATAGCCTAAGTATATGAGTATGTATGCAATGTTATATATATGTTTATTTATTACGGTGAACTATTGTACATATGTTTTTACCAATTTATGTACTACTCTGCTTTGTTCACATTACTAAGTTTTGATTTTGTTAAATAAACGTCGGAGACGGTTCCCCGCGAGCGAGCAACCAAAAAATACGTATCACGCCATGTCGAGCCTTACATTAATGAGGTTTATGTTTGAAGAAAAAAAAAGTGCAGCTGTAAGTTAAATGAAAGTTGCCAATAACAAGGAGATGTATGCAATAAATTTGATATAGTTCTATTAGAGTATTGTTATACAAAGTTGCTACGTAAACCAGTCCGTAAAGAGAAGCATAAATAAACTTGATTGTACAAAGGCGCGCATTAACTAGAGGGAGAAATGAGAATCTGCTACTTTCTCAGATGAAAAGGAGTTCAATTTAGGTGAACCAGATGGCTGTAAATATTACTGGCACGATCTGGGCGGTGAAATAGAGGTGGCAATGAATCGTAATTTCGGTGGTGGTTCCGTAATTATTTGGGCTACGTTCAAAGCCAACAGGGAGGCTCGAATTTGTTTCATTAGCAATAAAATGAACTCGGCGGAATACGCGGAATTGTTAGAAATTATTTTAATGCCTTTTTGCCATGGCGTTGCACGAAAAAATTATCGCAATGTCGAAGAGTACCTCTCGCAACAGTTATTGAATTAATAGATGCTCCCAATAAAGCGTGAGTGTCTGCTAAAACAAAGATACTTGAAACATTAATTTTGTAAACGGCGTTATAGAAATGTTGTGTTTTGCTTTTTACTGAATTATACTTTCATGTTCTTCACTGAAACAAATGGTCGATTGTTCTTTTATTGATCTGACGTATTTAATCAATCAATTGCAATCAATAATCAATCAATATATATATTTAATTTTCCATTTAAAACAACATCAAGAAAACGTAATCTACGTCACCTTAAGGGGTAAGGCCACTATGCACATAAAAAATGGACAATGTTGGGAATTGACTTAAGGAGTATAGTAAAGGCTGTCGAATTTCCTTATGAAGTAAATTATCAAGTGTCTTTAAGGGTACAAAGAAATATTTTTTTGAAAATTTTGAATAAAAAAATGGCTGCTCCAGAGTCCGGTCTTTACGATGAGTTTTCTTGGATGTCCAAATCGGGTGAACCGGCTCTACCCTCAAATTTGAGCCTGCGACAAGAATCCAAAAATTTTTCTTAAATATATATCATAAACTACTGGACCACGTAGGGGATTTTGAAAATACCAATTTTTCGGAAAATCGTGAATATATGAACATAAAAGTTCGATTTTTCACGTAAATATTTCATATTTAATTATTGATAAGAAAAAAATTCCGAACATATCGAAAAATCCCTACATACTCCAGTAGATTATATATGTACAAAGATGCATTAAAAATTTGAAGGCAATCGATGGAGATTTGGATGTATAAAGATTTAAATAACATTTTACGATCGAAAACTATGATATGTCTTTAATCAGCGATGCCTGCACCGTAAATTTAGCCTACTATCTTGAAGTTGAGTTATTTGTCTTCTTTTCTGGCTGATTTTGTGGTGATTCGAGCTGTTTTTGCAACGTCTGTAAGCAATCGGTTAAAATAATGTATACGGAGTTCGTCTGCCTCAACGCAGAAATTATAACAATTGCTTCCAACTGTCATGTCCAACTGTCGTACAACTAGCATCTCACTACAAATTCCATTTTTGAAAGTGCATACGACGAGATTCCCAGCAATATCTAGGATAGTTTTTCCGCTTGACGTAAATTTTGGGATCATTGACAACATCGTAACATTGAAACTTTCATTGCTATTTTCAGTGAAACCACCTACGCATCGATGGAGAAGATCGTCGCTACATAACTCTTCGTAAATTGGCTTGATTGCCTCGAAAATTGTTTTCGAAAGAGCCGTCTTGTGTGAAAAAGTACTTAATGTATTGATGGCTACTGCTCTTTGCCACGAACGCCATGAATTTTTATCAATTGGACAATTGCTGTTGAGGATGCGCTGCGAGGCACCTCTGCAAACTGTTCTCAATAACCGATTCGAGATTTCTTCTGACCACTAGACCTTTTTTCTTGTATTCTTAATTGGTTAAAGAAGGTTTAAAGCTTTTAAAAAAAGTCGATTTTTTCAAAGTTGCATGGTGACCTTACCCCTTAATATCTACACGCTACTACTCTTGGTAAAAATTACTCGATGAACGAATTAAGTGATTAAAATTGCAATGTTGTATATTCAATATATGTAAAATGTTAATATACAAATTAATATGTTTGTTTTTTTATAATCTACAGAATGATCAAATTAAACACAGACGTGCGGAACGATTGAATCATTCCTATGCATTCAGAACATGTTTTAGCAATGTTTATCGTTATCTTCGTCATTAAAGGTATTAACAAGTGTTCCTATGCTTTATCATGCTACATGAATATTTTTATAATTTTAACATAACAGTAGACATTGTTATATTATATTTGATAAATCGTCACTTTACTAATATTTCTTCCAAATACTGTTAACTGTGATACTATATTTGTCTATTATAAAAACAATAGTGTTTGTTGTTTAATATAAACTTAAATAATTCGTTCAAAATTCATATTCACGATTCTGATGAAATATTTTGCGCCACGGGTGGTATGGAGTTCAGGGTTGATGAACTCACTATAGAGAGTGCGTCGTATATTAGCCACCACAAATTTTCAGCAATTTTTGATCGTCAAACAAAAAAATGTTTCGTATATGAAAGTTAATCTATATTTAAGTGGTATAAAATTGCAATTAAAAAAGTAAAGAGAAACCATCTAAGTCGTTTATTTTGAAAGTGGCCTCAATCTATTTACACTTAAATGGAAATATTTTAGGGTTTGTGTTTCAATAAAATTTAAAATATACGTATAGAATACCAATGTGTCATACTGTTTAATTGCATCTAAAAGAGTTGTATTTACAGTTGCTATTGAAATAATAGCAATTATTAAGTGAAAAATATGTGTTTTCCCAGAAAGAATGAACTTAAGCGACTTTCTAAATAAAAATCTTTATATTCTATTAAACAGGTAATTTTCGTTTTATAAAATCTTAGTGATTTTAAATATATTATTTACAATTTGTTTCAAAATTTTAACGTAGAAATGTAGATATTAAAATAGCTAGCTTGATGTTTTGAAAAATGAACTTAGGCTACTTTCAAAATAAACGGCTCATATAAAAAAAATTAAAGTCGTGACCAATTAATTTGATAAATCGTGTAATCTATAAAACCGTCACTTATCGTCGAATATCCTATTGCAATGTTTTGTCGCACCCGCACAATGAGTTGCGGTCAGTGCGACAAACACGAAAGGATTATGAATCCGTATTTCGACCAAGTACAGTTGTTACTGTCGAGACTTTCAAGTGTAAACCATGTCCTTGCGGAATCATTTTCCCAACGTTTAACCAGCATTGCAGCTAGTTTCATCAGGGAATTGAAAGACACACTGATAATAGTGTGTGCATCGTGAGTTTGCTTATGTTCCCGTTCGTTACTTACAAATCAAAAAACAATATAATTGTTCCGCTGACGTCTTTTAATTTCAACCAATTTTAATTTTAATTCTTCAGTTTAACCGAAGGCTTAAAACTCGATTTGTATTCTAACTTGTCGTGGTCACTTGGTCGTTCACGAAAATATTCGGACAGTTTTTAGAACGGAATAACACTTTTAAATTTAGACCAAGAAACTTGAATTCGTTTTTGTTGATAGAATCTGTATACCGGTGTCCCTGTCAATGTTGTTAGGTTGTTTCATTAACTTCAACGTTTCTTGGTACTTTCTTGGAAAATATCCTTTGAATTTTGCTCTAACTTTAGTTTCGTTGAAGAGTACATTGTGTCCTGCTATATTAAGAAACAGTATTATTTTCGCAGTAGTTTCTTTCGGTTTGTTTCTCAATTTTCCGACTTAAAATCTATTTTATATACTCGTTTACTATAGTTTTTCGTGTTAAATAAGGGTATCTGATTTTCTTCTCAAAGCGGTTTCTTTTAGATAATTATGCATTTCTGCAAGAACATAACCGACTAGTAGAAATTTTATCAGAACGCATTGGCTACCCGACATTATTGCTTGCTTTCGATTGAAACGAATACAAACAAACGAAAAATCTATGAAAATAACAAGCGAAAAATCGGGAACGTATCTATTCCAATATTTGCAAAGAGATATCAAACAGTTATCGATACTTCCATAAAAGTATCAAATTTGTATCGATTCTTTCATAGAAGTATAGCGGCTGTACCTCCTGTGCTCTCTCTCTCTCTCTCTCTCTCTCTCTCTCTCTCTCTCTCTCTCTCCATACCTATTTCAGCAGCCGCCAAAGAAGTATCAAACGGGTATATGATATTCTTGATACCTGTCATAATTTCTGAACTAGTAACAAGCGTATCGATTCTGTATTAGCCCGAACACTAACAAGATTTACTAACAATCCCAGCGACACCCGTGATTTCGTATCAGGTTTGTTCACAACATATATCTTGAAGACAGATGTTTTTAACCCAAATATATAAAAACTTTTTTATTATTACAAAACGAAAATTTTTTAAGACCATCGATGTGGTTAACTCGGTAGTCAAATTGATTCTGCTCGACTCGATAGTCAAAACGATTCTGGCCGCTTTTTTCGAAATCCGTTTCCTCTTCCCTACGTGTCAATTGTCCTGCTCGTTAATGGAGACTGTCGACGGCCGAGTCGAAGGGTCACCTTTCGGCTCGGTTCCGATTGCAGGTCAGTACAGCATTTTTGTGTACCACTCGAATGGGCATTGTAATGATTTTCTAATTAACCCTACGAAAACAATGCAAACAAATATCTTCGAACAGACTGTTCCTCGACCCAGACGGTACAGGAACATAGCAGTTATAACACAAAAATCGGAAATATTCCGAAACTAAAAATAAAGATATCGCAAACATTATTATTCGTGTAGTTATTACGCGACCTAGGTGCCCAGTGGCATTCCTTGCACGCTGAGAAGAAGGTATTACCGACGTGACACCTTCGTATACAAAATCGCTGACACGCCTTCGTCCACAAAAAAGTACGAACCTGAAAAGGTATACGCCTTGATGCCATTCAAATGTAACAAAAAATACAAACTTTGTACGATATATTTGTTCCTGTGCAAGGAAAGGTGGTTCTTCGAGAAGGTAGTCTAGGTTAACACGTTAAGCGCCACGTCAGTCATCGGTGACTGACGCGGTCTGGACGAAAAATTTAGCGGTTAATTAAATAAAGTTCAACGTTTACTTAAATAAAATTTAGCTAAACTTCCGTCCAGACCGCGACAGTCGCCGGTACCTGACAGTATAAAGTATGTTATGAAACTTAACAGATTACGTTCTATCAATAAGTTAATAAATGTACCGAAATAAGGCAAAATCGGCGTGGTACTTAACGCGTTAATAAATTAGTCGGCACAGCACGCGCAAACTACCCAAGTAGGATTGAAAAATCCATCACAGACTGCAAAAGGTTTTATCGTTACAATTTTTATAGTTATAAGTTAAATTTTACCAAAAGTACTTCGCACGAAGTGAACAACAACACTGTATATAATTGAGAAGCAAACTCTGTTTCATAACACGGCTTTACATGGTTTTGTATAGTGTCTTATAGTATTGTCGCAGAGCATATTTCCAATAATGTTAATACTGTGTTCAAGTTTGCTCATCACCGTAGTTGCGCGCACCACTTTTAAATTTAAGATAAATCTGGAACAGTGAACTTCGTCCTCCTACGTTTCATGTTTTACGTGTGCTACTTTAAGTTCCCTACACGCCGACGAAATTCTAATCGCGGCTGCGTAACTGCAGCACCACGTTGCGATACGTGCACCGATCCCGCGGTTTCCCGTGTGCCGAGTTCGAATCCTGGTGCGAGCTCACAATCTTAGCCTAGTACGAGATGTGCATACGCTACTTCCCAACCAAAAACATTCCACCATCTTTGAACGTGATATCACGCTGGTTTCGGAAGCTCAATGAAGACGCTAAAGGGACCGTGCAAGCAATGTGTTAGAAATACACGAATCTAATTTAGTCGAGGTTTCCATGCAAACGCAACTGCTATCTGTTTTTGAAGAAAACGTTATTTCAGCAACCACTTCTTGCGTTTCATTAATGCACTTAGTTATTTACTAGTTCTGTCGAGGCAAGTAATCAACTACTTGATTTATGACATGGTCATGGATGTATATTTTGGTACCGTCGAACCAATCGACAAGTAGCTCCCAAATGTTCCAGCTGCCCTGCAGAAAGTATTAATATCTTGCCAGATTTTAACGAGTCAGACTCGCGATGAAGATTTTAAACAAATTCTAACAATTATAAATATTGTGCCTTTCTATTTCGATCAAATTAAATTGTATTCAATACAAATTGATAAATTGATACAACTTGTCTGTTGTCTTCTGTAACACTTTTAACGATGAATATGTTGCAGTAACTTTTGTCACAAAGAAAATGGTAGGGCAAGGGGTTAACCCCTTCTTATATTATGACGAGTCAGATTCGAGTTGAAGATTTTAAATGAAGTGCAACGAATATAAATATTATAGTTTTCTTTTTAAACGAAATCAAATGCTGTTCATTTGTAATTAATATATTAATAATATATTAATTAACCCTTAACCCTTTGCACTCCGTTGTCCCCTCTGAGGAGACGTCGTATGTCTAGCATAGCACTCGGAGGTCCCTTCTGAGGGAACATAAAAGTGTATTTGTGATTACTGAGAATCAACTTGTTCCACCACAACTTTTTGAGAATTTTTGAGGGATGCATGTTTCCCTGGCATGTTCTATTAAAATAGCATAAGAAAACAAAGGCTTTTGCGAGGCGCAAATCAGAACATCGTGGAATATCGTTGACCTTTGCCAATCGCGTGTTACTTCTGACCATCAAGGTCGTTATCTAATACCACGGGGGTTTCGACAAGTTACGAGACTCGTTAGCGGAGTGTTCCAACATTGTGCAATAGCTTATTTGTAGAAAAATCTTTTATCCAGCAACCATTATTTAATTTTTTCTAGTTAGTTCACAGTGGGTTGTCCTTCCAGCAAACCCATTCAGCGTACATCATGTGCTATACATAATGATAGTCGCCGTGGTACGGTTGCGACATACTCCGCAACAATATCTATATACAATTATATTATATAATTATATTAAATAATTATATCAATATCTATACATAAATATATTATATAATTATATATATTTCTATATACAATTATATCTTGTCTGATTATAAGTGTCTTCTGTGCTATGAGATTTATAAAATGTAGTTTCCAGAAATATATATACAGGGTAGTTGGTAACTGGTAGTACAAGCGAAAAGGAGGTGATTCTACATGAAAAATAAGTCGAAAATATAGAATAAAAATTTTTCGTTTGAGGCTTTGTTTTCGAGAAAATCGACTGAATTTTCGCAAAGTACACGTGCACTTGATCATGTCTCGTTATAACGGATCTCACTGTAGATCGTTGTCTCGATGGGACACGTAAATTACGAAGTAATCACAAAGTTTATTATTACAAGAATTGCTGAAAATGTTGCCCATTCTGCCGAACACATACTTCTGCTCTTCTAATTAAATTTCTATGAACACTTTCTAACGTATTCGATTGTTTTAAAGTATGAATTTTATAAATTTAAAGTCGATTTTCTCGAAAACAAAGCCTTAAACGAAAAATTTTTATTCTATATTTTCGACTTATTTTTTCATGTAGAATCACCCCCTTTTCGCTTGTACCACCAGTTACCAACCACCCTGTATACAATCCGTTATCACCGAGTTCACCATTTCCTTTAGGACAACCAATAGCCATTGGTTTCCTCTTCCATCCTCTTCCCATCTACGAAAGGGTAAATAATCCTCGCAGACCTCCAAGGAATCCCAAATGAATACGAGATATTTAATTCCAGGCTTTTTCTCCACAATTTCTTGCCAATCCGGTCTTTTACCTTCTTTCTTCTTTGACACGATGAAACCGATCTCTTCACCCATCTCTTGACTCTTCTTCCATGCTTGAAAATTTAGAGTTTCGCAGATGGTTCTCAGGATCACATCGTCAATTTCTTGATCCTTTCGTTTAATTTCCAGGCGTTTGCATCGTGCATAATCCTATGATTCGCAAGGTCTTCGAGAATGGCCGTCCGCATTCCGATGAAGTTTTCCTTCACGGTGTTTCACCTCGAAGTCATAAGCTTGGAGCCGCTTGATCCGTCGTGGAATTTGCCCTTCTGGACTCTTAATAGACCAGTGTAAAGCAGCATGATCAGTCCTCAGAAGGAACCTTTGTTCGTAGAGATTATGGTGAAAATGTTCTATAGATTTCACCATCGCTAGCAATTCCTTTCGGGTTGGATGGATAAGCGCTGGGCGAAGTTTTATGACAGGTGGTCGCTATTGTTACCCTGGGCCGTGGTTCTTTGACTTTAGATTCTTAAGGTTACGGTGTGGGTCTGTCACCGCCACATCTGGCAACCATTGCCGGCCGACCCAAGGTACAGGGCCTGTACCTGTTCTTCGACTCGAGGCCACAAAACGTCGAAGGCTGTACAAGTGACAACTTGAACTACGCTTTTCGAGGCGATCGGGGTTTTCCACCAGTTAACCTAAATTGTTGGCACATGTGGGTGCAGTTCCTGGGTCAAAAAATTTAGTCACCCATGGAAATGCCCCAAGCATCTCCACTATCTTTCCCCAATTGTCTTCACTTCTACAGCCCCCAGCGAATCGTAGAGCCTAGTGCATATTTTTAGATTTTTGTTGGTCCACCCACTCCTTCTGAGAGAAGGGATGATCAACGGAAAGAGTAGGAACAAGCCTTTATCAGTGCGAACTCGCGGCTGTCTCTTAGGAAACACAGATACAAAAATCACAGAATTAGCATCTTGTCACATTTCGTGTTATACATCGTACTTTGTACATCACGATAGCCTCAGTTAGTACTTTTATTCTCGTGAACATTGTTATATATAGTTCTTCCTATAAAGGGAAGGTGGTCCTTCGAGAAGGTAGTCAAATCATTTTGTTGACGCTGAGAAAGAAGCGCTCCAATTGCAAAATTCGAAGCATCCATGTTTAAAATAAATGGTGTGTCAACAGACTGATACGATAAGATAGGCGACTTCATTAGCTTTCTCTTTAGAGCTTGAAAAGAACGCTCTGTCTCTTCCATCCATGCGAAACACTCCTTGTCTTCGATCAAATGATGCAGGGGCCTCGCTATATCGGAAAAATTCCTCACGAACTTCCGATAATAGGTGCAGAGACTCAGAAAACTCCTTAATTCCGGCTTTATTCATCGGCGTTGGCCAGGCCTTTACTGCATCCAATTTACCAGGGTCGGTCGTACTCTGGACTCTGATACTACGTGTCCAAAATACTTCACCTCCTTGCAGAAAAAGTTGCATTTGTTCGGACTCATCGGTAGGCCGGCTTCCTTCAAGCGAGCAAATACCTTTCGTTGGTGTTGTACCTCCTCTTCGAAGCTTTTTCCGAATATTATAATGTCGTCCAGATATACCAAACAAATCTTCCAGGTCAAACCTTTCAGCATGTTATTCATTAAACGTTCAAACGTGATTGATGCGTTGCAAAGTCCGAAGGGCATGACTTTAAACTGCCATAGTCCGGTGACCATACAAAACGCAATTTTCTCCTTATCTGCATAATCCATGGATATCTGCCAATACCCTCTTTGAAAATCAATCGTCGAAAGCAAACAGGAATCATCCAAAGCATCCAAAGTATCTTCTATTCGTGGAAGAGGGTACGCATCTTTTTTTTGTGATATTACTCAGTCCCCTGTAATCCACACAGAGTCCGACAGTGCCATCTTCTTTTTTCACTAATACAATAGAAATTTGAGATTTCTCGATTACACCCTGTTGTTCCATTTTCGACAATAACTCGTCCACTTCCGTGAGTCGGTGAAGAGGTAATCGCCGAGGTGCCTGTTTTATAGGTGGGCAGTCTCCGGTATCTATCCTGTGATGCATCACGTCACACTTTCGCATCTCTTCGTAATTTTTCACGATTCTTGGTCAGTTTCTGCGTAAACTCCACAAATTCTTACATCTTTCTACGTGTGTCGTTTTTCTTCTGTGTCAATCGATTTCGATGAAATTTTCAGCATGCACACAACTAACACAGTGTTCAACGTTAGAGCTTATAGAAAATGAAGAATATCGACAAAACTCATTATCTTTCAACTGACACCATTTAGCTCACCTATTTCATTAGTCCGGTAAGCACATTGTGGTGAAGTACGCGGAGAATAAAGAAACAACACGTTGTCGTTCAATATATTACGTTGTCCCATAAGTTTCTTCCGCGCCACGCTATGAGTGACTCTAAGTGACTGTTTTTATATAACCATGCAGGCTTATCTCTTAGCCGTTTATAGCATCGGTTTCAGTCGTCCCAGAGCTCTTTCAAAGCACGTTTCGTTGGTGACAAAGTCGCTTTTAAACATTTTTCTGCACCGTTCAATATGGAGAGCCAAATAAGCATTTGCGGCATGTTATGCTTCATTGCTTTAAAAAAGGCAATAGTGCAAAGGACACTGCAGACGAGATTTGCACCGTTTACGGGAGTGGTACCACGACTATTAGGACCGTCCGCAATTGGTTTAAAAAATTTAGAGCTGGCAATTTCGAGTTGAAAGATGAAGACCACAGCGGCCGCCCAGCAACGACGGATACGAACACTATCAAAACTGTGCTCACTGAAAATCCGCGATATAGTGTGCGTGAGATAGTGGATTGCCACTAATATTCCCAAAACAACGGTACATAAGCATTTAATCAAGATGGGATATGCGAATCGGTATGAAGTTTGGGTTCCACACCTATTGACGGAGACCGGCCTTATGAACCGCATCTCTACGTGCGATTTGCTTCTCCAGCGACATGAAAGGGATTCTTTCTTAAAGAGGCTTGTCACTGGAGACGAGACTTGGATTTTATACCAAAATGTGCATCGAAAACGCACTTGGCCTAAGGAAAATAGGCCTTCAACTGTTGCGAAGCCTGGACTTCATCCGAATAAGGTCCTTTTGTGCATTTGGTGGGACTGGAAAGGTATAGTGTACTACGAGCTCCTTCCTCAAGGTGATACGATCAATGCTGACAAATATTGCAATCAACTGGATCAATTAAAAACCGCCATAGCAGAAAAACGGCCAGAATTGGCGAACCGACGAGGTGTAGTTTTCCATCACGACAACGCAAGACCGCATGTTGCGTTGCCCGTAAGGCAAAAATTATTACAGTTTGATTGGGACGTTCTACCTCATCTTCCGTACTCCCCAGACCTTGCTCCATCCGATTATTACTTGTTCCTCTCCTTAAAAAATTCTCTCCGTGCTAAACCTTTCAAATCCATAAGCGAAATAAAAACGCACATAGATGAATATTTTGCAAATAAGCTTCAACAATTTTGGAAAGAGGGCATAATGAAGCTTCTTGAGAGATGGAAGAAGGTTATAGAACAGAACGGTTCATATATAACATAATAAATCCACCATAAACAACAAATATCGTTTATTTCGCATCAAAAAAAGGGAAGAAACTTATGGGACACCCTAATATTTTATTTACTTCGCACCGTAGCAGGATAGCGTCTTCATTAGACGACTGTTCGAGACATTCTGAATGTCGTCTCCTCTCGAACGCGTTTCGAGACGAGGACCATTTCCTCGATATCGCCAATGTTTATTTTTTACGAGTGCTATGTGCCGCAGAGAAAAGTCAGACGGCCCAGCATCGTTTTCGTTACGGGCCCACGGAATCGGCCCGCCGTGCTGGCGCAACCAGGCACCCTCTCTTCTCTGCGACACTCGAAATACGTCGCCACAACATCATACAGTACGAACCCCGTCGTAGCAAGCAGTTTTGGCGAAAAACCATTTCTTCCCTTGGAATATTAAGTACTTTATTTCTTTACGACCCACAGGTGGTCACCAAACATCGAGTCACGGTCAATAACTTACTGTTTTCGCTCGCTTCGTAAGACGAGGCGCTTTTCTGGGATTATTGCCTGCTACGTTTGACTCTCGAGACACGCGGATTCCCTGCGCGTCACTCGCAGGTACGATTCGTACCTTTGAGTGACTTTTAGTCTGGTCTGTCACCTTGCCCTTTCTCTGCAATGCTAACACCAATCAGTTAAGGTGACCGTTTCCCTCGCTAACCTAGAAAAATGTAAAATCCACAAATCCGCTTGGATCATATCATATTCCCGCCTACACCAAGGTTACTTGCAATCAAAAAGTAACACTCGGAAACATTTCAAAGCCATCTCTCGAAGAGATCTCTTCAAAAACATCTCTTGACAAAACAACCTCACCATTAATCGCATATCTCGTTGCGAAATTGTTGTGTTTGCATTTAAAATATAGAATTTAAGTTTGTCGTGTATATCTCTCCAGTCATTTAACAAAGTGTCATCCCTATCATCTAAACGGATAGTAGCTTCGCTCACTATATTGAACGAATCCTCTGAATATTGCACTTGGTGCCTATTGATTTCGAAGGACCACCCACTGATGTGGGACTCAATGACTCTGAACTCGTGAGAAACGATCAACTTGTAGTTTTTGGTTGAAGTTTATTCTGCGTTTCTGTACTGTACAAGCTGTTTGATCGAATCTGATTTGTATGGATACATTAGTCGCTTATATACTACTTTCATGACCAAGTATTGGCCAATGGTGGTGATGGATTTTCGTCCTTTGTTTGGAACGTTAAGGGTAGTGAGAGCGCGGGTTTTCCCGGTCGGTGGTGACGTAGGCTCGGCGACGGGTGTCGGCAGGTAAACCGTGAACGGTCTAATATGGTTAGACTTCTTTGTCTTAACACGCGTTGTCAAAAAATTTGAGCCGAAGATTTACGACCTTCGGCGACGCCAAATCATTATCCGCGTCACGACGCGATACGAACGAACAGCATGTATATAATTATCGGCAATGATTTTTCCAAATAATTAACGAAGCGTATAGATAAAATTCGTTCCGATCATAACGAAATGGATCAGAATTATCCATTATCTACTTTCGACAAGGAGATTTCGTAGTTCATTGACTTTGGTCGAGTATTACAGACAGCTTCCATCCTAACAATGTGTTATTCAAACTCGCGAGCGCAGCCATTATTAAACTATCGTTTCCAAACTTAGTTTCTCTCCAGTAGGGGGCAATTTTGCGAGCATGTCGAATCAAATCTGCTGCTCAAACGTGGCCTGTTCACGCGCAATTTCGCGGCTACGGACGTGCGGTAAGTTCGTACCAAACGGCATTAATATGCACGGCCTACGCATCCATCGCTAAACGCTTGTAAACGCGTGTAAACGCGCTGCGTCATGCGGCTCTATCAAAGTTGCTCGTGTACACGCCCCTATGAAAATTTCGTGGCCCGGTCGTATTTACCTCGAAGAATACTTCGACGTTCAAATTAAGCTATATTATTGAAACAATTGTCCTCCAAATCAGCAGCAAGAAGGTGATTCACAGCTTGTCTTAATCAAAGATGATACACAGTGAGTCACGAAAGTATTCGAACGTTTTCAAATGAAAAGTTTGGTGCGTAAAAAATGCGAGTCACATTAACAATTACAAAAAATATTCATTCGTGTAATAACATACAAGTAGCACGGTTATGTCTTCGGTAACGTTAATAATACTTATGAAAAATTTGTTGCCAATATCGGCTAAACAAACGCCACAAAAGTATTCGAACGATTAAACGAGTAATTTATTGTTAACATAAAAGTATAGTTTTAATATTTTGTCGGTCCACTATAAGCAGTTATTATGGCTGGCAAACGTCGTTGCATGCTGTCAACTAAATTTTCAGTCATTTCTTTCCCTATATTATTCCAAACATCTAAAATTTTTTGTTTCTAACCCTTCCTTGGTATTAGTATTACATTTACTAAGTTGTCTGTCAATTTCTGTCCGTAAGTGTTCAATGGGGTTGATATCCGGACTTTGTCGAGGTGTTCCTAAAGTGTGGGGTATATTATAAATGATCCATTGTTTAACAATATGCTCGGTATGTTTAGGATCGTTGTCCTGCTGAAAATGAAAATCACCAACTAGCTCTAATTTTTCCGCACTTGCTTTAAATTATCTTTTAATATCTGTGTATACTTATATTTATCTAATATTCCACCAATAATGACAAAGTTTCCAACACCGCCGACCGCCATACACCCCCGTACCATTATGGATCCACCTCTATGTTTCACTTGTTGAACGTAAATATTTAAGGTCCATCTCTCTGTTTGGTTTTCTCTAAATTTTATGACATCCATCGAAGCCAAATAATAATTCTTGTCCTTGCTCACATACTTTTTAGCAAAATTTAATCTCTTCTGCTGGTTGATTTTGTTAATTAATGGTTTCTTCCGGGGAATACGACCATGAAAATTGTTTTCAGAAAGGATTCTTCGACGAAGTTCGGAATGAACTTGTTTGCCAAAGCTATCAGCGACTAGTCTAGCAAGTTTTGGGTCTAGCAATTTCTTGGGTCGACCAGAACGCACTTCATCTTGAAGAACTCCAGTTGTTTTTCATTTTTTTACCATGTAGTGAATAGTAGATTTACTTCTTCCTAATAACTTTACTATTTCGCTATAGCTCTTGCTTTCATTGTGCCACTTCATTATCAGTTGTCTATCAGTGATGCTACTTTCGCACTTTTGCACACATTATTAACACAAATTTACACTCTTGTTAACACTTGCTGTACCGAACAAAGGAAGCGTGTAATATCAACCAAAGGAACCAATGTGTACAATTTGTCAAATACTTTTGTGGCGTCCGCTTAGCCTATGTTGGCGACAAATCTTTCATAAGTATTATTTGCGTTGTCAAAGACACTTCCAATTTAACATCTATAACCGTGATGGTTGTATATTACTACGGGAATAAAAATATTTTGCAGTTGTTAATGGGCCTCACATTTTTTACGTCGTCAAACTTTTTATTTGAGTGCGTTCGAATACTTTCGTGTTTCGCTGTATGTTAGGATGTTCGGAAAGTAATATCGTTTTGACGAGCTTTCAGATTAAACCTAGGCGTTTCAAATGATTATGAACAATCGAATTTCATAAATTTAATCTGTCAGCGATCTCACGAGTTGTTATTCGCCGGTTTGCATTAATCAATAAATGTTTTCATCAGCTTCAACTTGTCTTCCAGAATGTGGTGCATCTTCAATATCAAAATTGCCGGATAGAAATTTTTCAAACAAATTTTGGGTCTGGCGTTCTGTCAGTACATTATCTCCATATACATCAGATAATTTTTTTTTGGATTGGACATCATTTTTACTTTTTCGATAGTAAAAAAGTAAAATATGCCGAAAATGCTGCTTTTCAGTTTGCATATTTGATAGGGCACCAACTAAAAATTACTGCGTAGGATCAATCGAAATTTTTCACAAGCAAGCCTTGCTATATCAGCTGTCAAAATATATAATGATTGCAAAATCTATATTAATACATTGCATTGATGTACACGTACTATATGCTGGACAAAATGATAGGACGTTTGATACACAGAGTGTCTCATTCGATTTTGACATCTTGATCTTCTCGCAGTGAAAAAGATTTCAATATAAATTTCAACGATTTGGTGTTATTAGTTCTCTAAAGGTCATATGTAGGTCACCTTTGTTTTCTTTAATGGAATAATGAATTTTCAAACATATTAACACTAGAACTACCAAACCAATCATTTAAACTGGTCCCTACTTATGTCTTTCACAATTACTCAAATCATAAAAACGTTTTTATTAGTAATTTTCCGATGTACTCCTTTAATGAACCACATGTTATAATAAAAATTGAATGAAGTTTGAATAGATGCAGTCTTATTATTATCACAAAGCAATATATATCGTTGGATTTCAATTTTTATATATTTTTTAAATACAAACATGGTAATATAATAGTTGGTTTGAATAATAGTAAGGGAATTTTTAGTGTCGCCTTAAAGGCGCCATTGGAGCGCTAAGGGTTAACATATTCTACACCTGACAATATGTTAGGCTCGTCAGTTAGTAAAACTTGTCAGAAAACTTATCACCAAAAAATAATGTGAAAGTCTTGAAATTTATAAGAATAGCGATTTCTGTTTGAGTTGAAAAAATGAAACGAAGAATGTAGTGGGTCGACGAACGCTTACGAGGAATACCATCAAAATCAAGGTTTTATATGAAACACGGGCACAGACGCGATGCGTGTTTCTCTCAGAAAGTTTGTACGAAACAATATCAGTTACTTTGGTATAAGTTTCACTTTGAGTTGCATTCCTTTCTGTTAGTCCAGGAATATTCATTTCAGTTGCTGCGAGCATTTCATACTTTCACAGGACAAAAAATAGTATGAAAAACGTCGGCAGAAAACGTTACCGTTAAACGAGTCGTTCAGAATAAAAATTTAATATAACCACATTTGAATACAGTCTGACAATATATTGTTTGCTTATTGTACATCATTATTTTTAAAAATTAATTCACAAATGCACAATCGAAAATCAATAAGGTACTGTAGACTAATATTTTTCTATTGAATACAGATGTTTGAATCGCGCAACGAGCTTTATATTAAACAATGAATTACGATGGAAAATAAATGAGCCATTTATTTTGAAAGTGGTCAGAGTTCATTTATGTCAAAATTCACATATTTAAGGGTTTGCGTTTTAATAAATATAAGTACATTGGTAACTAATAAATTAGTAATATAATATTTTTGCGTTTATAAGACTGTATAATTTTTAAATACAATCAGCATTACTAACATTGTTTGAAAAATAATATGTTTTTGATGGCTATAAATGGACTTAAGCCACTTTCAAAATTAATGAAATAACTTTTCAAATTTTTAAAGAGGCATAAGTCCATGAAAAAAGTAATTTCCCTTGAAATAAAAAAATATATATACTACTTAATGTTAATTATTCACTGTTCTAAAAATGTAACGTTAAAATTATTAATATTTTACAACTAATTACTCATTCTTCTCATATTTTCGTATACTGGAGAAATGTAAAATTATTATGGTGTGCAGATGGTATGTAAGTTATAAAAATGCATTCAATCGTATTTTAGGGATGCGATTAGCCTTGTTTTTTCGTACAGTGGTGTCAACTCAATATTGTATTATTAAAGTTTCTTGGTCTCCCCCGACACGGTAGTAAATCCGGCATTTTGAATAGTGCATCAGAACATGCAGTGAATAGAACATTTTATATGGTTCAGTTCTCAAAAATCGTATTCAACATATTTCAATTTTTTCAACCTTCCCAAAGTCACGTACTTTAGGGGCTTAGTTGAAATGAAATCCTCTCGTATCGTTTCTTTTGGAATGAATCTATTGTATGCAATTGTATTGTTATTACAAAAGGATGTAACGACTGCGACTGCTGCTTCACTCAAATTTATGTTAATAATTACTGAATGTTTAACATTTAACACTTCAATAGTTATAATAATATAATATATTATTATATTATAAACTATAATTTAAAACTACTATACGTCATTATGTTTGCATTTAACACATTGTTGACCGGTAATTTTTGTCAGAATTGATCTCACATCAACGGCTACTATCCACTTCATGTAGTCCTGAACCTAAATTAAACGTCTAAATTTTACTTTTTAATATTTTAAAAACAATAAAACATTTATCATTATAAAATTTTAACTTAAATTTAATTTCGTCCTTAATTTAAATGGTATTTCGTAATTATATGTGTAAGTGAAACAATATAAATAAACTTCGACAAATTCTATTTAATATTTAACTTTGAATATTTATTTTTGGTATGATAAACGGTGTAGCAATCGCTTACGTGTAATAGTACACAAGTTTTGCACATATATCTTGTTTCGCTGCATTTTCCTTTAGAAGAGCAGACTCTACGCGTTTTAGTTGGATTTGTTTCTCTGCCAGTGACTATTTTTCCGAAAACGTGATCTCTTAGTTGTACGGAAGGCCTGAAGGGTGAATCATTGTGAAGAGCTGTTTTAGACATACGAAAGGAAGCATCATTTATTGCGCTGTATTCATAGGAATCTATAGTTATCTAGTCCCCAGCTATTTCCAGTAGAAATTGTTTGTATCTTAGTTTATGTTGTGACTGATAGTTACGGTAAATTTTGAATGCGTCGAACGAAGTACAAGTTATGAGAAGGGAGGCAACAACAATTACACTCTGTGCTCTCGGAGAACTCACTGACCCAACAATGCTAATGTGAAAAAAGTGCATCGGTCACGACTTTACTCGTAGTCGGTCAGAAACGTTTGGAAATGAAGACACGAGTTAACTTGTGACAGGTTAACAATATGTTAAGAAATACATAAAAATTGAAGTGATGCATAAATCAATAATAATAAATTTTGTGAGCACGAATAGAAATGAACCATGTGCAATCGAACTATTTAGAAAAACGTGTCGGAATTAAAATTGCTTGGAATGCAAAGGGTTAACCATATTTTTGAAATACTTTTATTTACATGTATATTGTGTAAACGAAAAGCCATAGCTACGAAAAACAATCGACAATCACAAATCGACAAATCACATTTATGAAAAACGAAAATCAATATATATTAGAACCGGTGTACCTTATAACATTTATGAAACTTTTCCGGTTCTCTGAAACTGTTCCAGTCAGAACCAATATATAACACATCGAAACGGTTATTTCCGAAACCTTTGCAATCCCTGGTGCAAACACATGTCAAAAATGTACAGCGAGCTTTCCAGAAGTGGAAGCACTTACAACGATCAAACTTTCGGAGGAAATCCGTAATTACGGAACAGCACATAAGTTTCAGATTGCTACTTGCAGAGAAACATTCAATATAAGAAAAAGCGGCGAAAAATAATATTTACTGATGCAATCAATTTTAACCCTTTACACTCAACGCTGTTTTAACTACAAATCCAAGACATTTTTTCTCACCTAGAATATTTACATTCTACACGATATATTTCATCTCATACATACGAAGATCTTTTACTGTTACTTATCCTTGCAACAATTCAATTTTTACGAATTTCTTTGACACGAGCATAGTGATGTGAAAATTGTTTTAACCCTTAACACTCCAATGGCTCCTCTGAGGCGACACTAAAATATGCTATACTATTATTCAAAGCAACTATTACACGATAATTACATCATAATTGCATTTAATAAATCGTTAAAAATTGAACTTTTGTATGTACAAATAACAGTAATAAATTTATTACACAAGGGAGGAAATGAACTATGTACAATATAATTATTCTACGTGAAAGAAATGTCTCGATTTTAGAATTAAAATTGCTCGGATTGCAAAGGATTAAACAGTAATGCGGCTATTTTTGTGGTGCCTCAGTGTAACAATTCGAGTGCAAGGGGTTAATACAGTTAGACCCAACAGTTTTAACTGCAATTATCACAATTTGCCGAAAGAAATTCAATTATTAACCCTTTCGCTACGGGCGACTTCTCCGCCGCTGCACTCTCCCTGAACGAACCGCCGCGCCAAAAATGTGCACGGTGCTCCAGAATGGTCGTCAGCGGCCGCGTTTACGCCTCGCTGCAACATCAATTGTTTCGACGATGTTCATTGAAAAAATGAAACTTCCCTTTAGCCCTTTCGATATGAGCGCTCTGTCCACCGCGACACTCCCGCTGTACAGGGCGAAATGCTCCGAAAATGCACACACAATGCGTGGTCGGTCCTCTTTTGTATTAAGATTTTTCTGCAGGATATATCTGGCGCTCGTACATGCGGGTCATCAGATGGATGCCGGATGTATCCGGCGTTTGTATCGAAAGGGTTAAGTCGTAAAATGGAACCGGACCAGAAGTCGAATCCGGGGCTTTTTAGTCGCAGCCAATCGATTACCGCAATGATTCACGCAGCCCTTCCAGTTTCTTTTAACTTCCTCTAGGCTATTTTGATATGGTGGGTTCTGATCCTACATTCGGCCATCCTGCGGTGACATTCGCCCTCGAATGTCCGTCGCAGCGTCATCTTTTTATTTTGTTTGAGCTTCGTCCCTTGATTTTTGTGTTGTGGCCTCTGCGCCATCATCAACATGCTACGCTATTTTGGTTTCGGAAGACCATTCTTACTCTGCTATGCTGCACTGTTGCTCTCAGCAGTTTTTCCCACTTTTTAGGATTTGCCTCTTCACAGATCAACGTCGTCGTTAGCGACGCTACGCGATGGCGATCGATGATCTCCTCATCCCACTACTGACACCAGTTTGTAGGAACTTAAGGGGTAAAGAAATCATGCAACTTTGAGAAATCGATTTTTTAATTAGTTTAGAACCTTCCTTAACTTCTTAAAAAATACAAGAAGAAAGGTCTAGTGGTCAGAAAAAATCTCGAATCAGTTATTTAGGACAGTTTGCGGCCCGGGTTTCGTCGAGCTAAATGGCACGGGAAAGGGTTAAGGGTCAAAGTTCTACTGTTTTGTCCGTGACAGTATCTATTGTACTGTACAACAGATCTAAACTACGACAGAAAGAAACATCTGTAAACTCAATTCAAATTAGGATTGTTACCGTTACCGATCATCTAAAGGCACCGTAGTTTGGTCGGGATAAACTAGCGATACAGCTGTCGGCAAAATATCGTAAACGTTATCGATTCTCCAAAGCATCGGACTAATTGCATCCTCAAACGTTAATTGTAGATCGATGAATTCGTGAGTCTTAAAGCGTTCGGTACACATCAGCTTAGATCACGAGTATTCGACGAGATACGAGTTCACGGTGAATTCGCGTGGCTGGGTTCGTGCGTTCTACAGGGATCAACATACTCAGGATTTCTCTCTGCTCGCTCGGAGATGGTAATTGTGCACACATACAGGCGTAAAATCATACGTGAGCCGTTAGCTTGTCCAGTAGTCGCAGCAATCTGATAAATGGAAGCGGAATCTGCTTCATCGGATGCATTGACCGCGAAACAGCGTGTGCACCCTTCTCCTGCTCTTGAGGATGTATCTCCACGAAGAGATCCGGAGAGGATTTATTCGGTTGATGAAACGAACATCGATCTTCTAAACGTGGAAGACGATGATCGCAGAATCTGCTCGACCGAGGTACAATACAAGCGATCAGCCTGGTCAAACTAATTTGGTCGAAGGACCATGAAAGTCATGATTAGAAGCTCCGATAATGGTCAAAGGCAACGTTCATTGTGATTCACTGACCACTAATTATTCAGACGTTTGACCCTTCGAAGACGAACGATTCGTCTCTTTTTGCTTGCGTTTTAACAGGTTTCCGGATGTTTTTATAGTGCACGAATCGATGCTGACGCAAACACCACGCGTAATCGTAGTACACCTGGTTTGCTTGTTTAACACGTTGAATACCATGGAGGTCACGGGTGACCGGCGCCATTGCGTTGTTTAACACTTTACCGACCGGAAGCCTATTATTAGGACTTTCAATAGTTGCACTGTAACAAAGGAACCCTTAACAAACTGCTTTTACATTGTAATTTGTAACCAAATTATTAAATAACGTTACTGAGGATGTCATGTTGATTTACAATAAAAATTGCTTTCAGCGTTGAGAGATCTATTAAAAAATTTTCAGTCATGGACAATGGACCTTGAAAAATTCTGAAATACTCGCCGTTCGGTAAAGTGTTAAGAATGATCACCCTAATATTAATCATATTAAACGTCAATTTATTATTGCCGAGATTAACCAGATCGAAGAACGAGATAAAAACCCCATTATCCAGTAAATAACAATTCTCTTCGATAAAGATGATCACTTCTACAGATAGAACAATTGAAACTTGACTGCAACACGCAAAATTCGCTTGGCATTCAATGAACAATAAATAATACTATGGTTCTTGTTGCTACGTGTTTCTAGTTGCAATTATATTGTCCAAAAGATCGATTCATTTTCAATTAATGCACGAGATGCAAACTCAACCAAGTTCTTTAACACTAGAACTACCGAACAATAAATCCAACGATATACATTGCTTTGAGATAATAACAAGACTGCATCTATTCAAACTTCATTCAATTTTTACTATAACATGTGGTGCATTAAAGAAGAACATCGGAAAATTATTAATGAAAACATTTTTATAAATTCAGTAATTACGAAAGAAATAAGTAGTCATTTTAACTGGTTTGGTAGTTATAGTATTAAACTTGCAAATTGTGTGGCGACATAAAGGAAAGCTTATGGTGCGTTTAGACCAAACGAATGAATATTCGTTCTCCTCCCATAGAAAAAAATTCGTGCTCATTTAAATGACGAATGCGAGCGAATATTGTAATAAGCGTATTGTCATATTCACCGTAAGACCCAAAAATATCCCAGACACATGAAAGCGAGGATTTCTCGTATTGTTACAAAATACTTCTTTGTTACATTCTACCATTCTAGCGTACTACTAATTAAATGTATCATTATTATTATTACTAACCCCCTTTGGGGCTGTGTAATTTTCAAGTAACATGTTAATATATATTTTAGAGAATTATTTTAGTTTTTTATAAGATAACGCATACATCTGAATTCTATAATGTCTCTGAGGTAACAAATAACAATATTGATAACAGTTGGCAGCACCGTTATTCTGAAATATCAAAGTAAATGCCTTGCAAGTTGTCTGCAAATAGAAACCAATAGAACCATCTTGTGCAATTTACATTATTTGTGCTTCCATCTATTCTATTGTATTCCATATATTAAACAAACAAAGCGTACATAATAGCTTTGGGTTTGCATATCAATAACAACTTATTTGTTTGGAATTTCAATAATCATTTTATTACTATTTTTATATGATACAGTTTTGTTACTTTCAGGTTGCAGTAGGCTATTATGATAGAGTTTGGTATATTTAGGATAATGCTTGTGCTTTCTTCTATTTTCAGAGTTACATATCATATATCCAGAATATGGATATATAATAACATAAAAGTAATAGAGAAATTAGAATTAGACGCGTTAGCTGTAATAGATCCGAAGATTCTTTATTGAATTCTGACTCCGATGAAGATCATCCAATATTATTTACCTGGCGACGCATAAATATTATTGACAGTGACGATGAATTTAGTACTGAATCATTATCGGATAAGGAAAATTCAGGACCACAAAAAATTGTTTAGCAATCAGTATCTCAGACGGATAATAGTTGTCATCTTCGAAGACTATTTGACAGTGAAATTGTAAGTGATATAGTTGACTATACCAATGCATATGCACTGCAGTGTGATCCATAAAAGGGGTTGCAAAAATAAAATGTTCCAAGTGCAACGTACATCTATGTTTAATGCCAAGTGCAAACTGTTTTATAGAATTTCACACTTAAGTTTTTATGAACAGAAGTGTATCGTAAGCTGTTGTTACTGCAAAGTTACAAATTATAATAAAATTGTTTAAACTGATAAATCTTTTGTAATTTGCATATATAGGTTTGTAATTGTTGATTTTCGGTTGCATACATTTTTTTATATTTAAAAACAAAATTCGGCCCGTAGAGGGTTAATATCATTTGTTAGTATGTTAAGCGCATTTCTACGTTTTGAATCAGACGCCAAATGTGTTTTAGTTGTGGTTTCCGCCACTTGGCTGGCGCTTACGGCGTCCTATTATAGTTTGTCCTACTACATAGTATTACTTCTGTTATGTGTCTTGGAGGAGTTTGCAGGTACCCGATATTCCACGGGTAGCCCGACACTGTTCGGGTAGACTGATTCATTCGGCCCGATATAAAGCAGGACGTAAAGGTTATCAACCTCGGAGGCTTTTATTTCTATATTCTTTTGCTTACATTATTTGTACTTTTGGCGGCGATTGAAGAGGAGAAGAAGAGGCGAGAAAAAGGAAGGCAGTGTTTCGTCCTATGCCTGCTAGAGGACTCGTCGGTAAGGCTACCTAACCTCTATACTGGTGTGGTGCGAACAAATCCGTAATGTTGTCAAGACAGTACTTAATGTCTGGCGGTTTATATTTGGAATTGTATGGCATGGCAATTACTATTTAGAGAAAAAGTCAGAACCTTGGAGGTGCGAGTGTCTAAAAAGATCAACCCCTAATAACTCAGCGTACCAAGGCCTCTGTTAAGACGCAACAGCGTCTTAAGAATATTTTAAATGAATGAAGAGGTTTATGGCGCGGGTACCGACGTTCCGCTATTTTTGAGGAATCATTCAGCTGAAATGGCAAATGTGTTAGGTAGTATTTTACCAAAGCTCGGAACGTAGATTTATTATGGTTGTCCTTGATGGGCACTTGCAAATCCCAGATGTCGACTTTGCACTCAATATCAATTGACGTGCCATAAACCTCCAGATGTACACCATCGGACATTAGCGAGCGTGCGACCATCCTCGGGACGATACCTGGTACGTATCGTCTTGTGGAAATTTCGCTGCTAGTCTCACCCACCAGTGCAGGGTGGGCGGCAAATTAAGAAACCAATCATTGTTTACATAGATCGTTGTACATGCTCATTGATGGTGGATGTTTCCGCCCCATCAATGAGCACTAGTATAAGTATTTGGGCACTGCAACGCTCGCGCTACTGTTTTACTTTTACGCGACACACACTGTTTGAATTCTACGCCACGTTACGACGCTGGTTTACTACACTTTACGCATTCATTTTATAAGTTAAAGGCTACATTGTAACATAGAGTAACGATCTAGTCAGGAGTGTATATTAACATTAAAGTCCATAAGTTCGGCTACAACTCATGTACCGGTCAAATGATTAGCGCCCTTTTCTTTCCTCACACCACCTTACAAGTGCGGTGAGACGTGCGTTAAACTACGGTTCACTATCGCTGCTGATCCCTGTCACGACGACGAACAGCCTGACTATAATATTAGTTGAAACATCAGGTATTCTAGATGTACGGTTCCTCAAAAATACCGAAATTCAGGCATCAGTACCATAAACCTTTTCCTTTATTTACACATTCTAAAGACATTGTGCGTATATTAACAACTTCTGCTATGTATATATCATGTGTTACAACTCTGAGCTTTGTTGCTTCTTCTTCGTCTTTACCCTATAAAATTAGTTTAGCTCACTTTATCTATTATTGTTTATTTGTTTTATCCCAATATCATAGCTATTGTCATTATTATTACTAGCATTGTTAATATTACATTCTATACCAGAGACTTTCCGCGACCATTGCTTGTTATTTTGTTTGAATTTCATCGAAAATCGACGTCATTAAATTTTGAATATTACTCTGTAGCTGGGACACCTTTAAAATTCTAAGTGATATTTAAATGTGTGAACCTTGTAAATCACGCCAATACATTTATGTTTTGCAACCTGAAACAAGCTTTTAAAATTTTTGAAGTATGTACACTAGAATTGTTTTGATGACAGATGTATTTCTGTTTGACTGTGCTATGTGCATGTTTTGTTGATTGCTCGCTTATGATGTTAGCATACATTTTGCTATTTGATTTGCATGCAAACCTAACCTAATATTAGCCTTTCCCCTGACATCCAATTTCTGCCCTAATATTATGTTATCGTCAAAGCTATCTGTCGTTTCTGCAAATTGAATTCTTTCCTTTGTACATAGCGAAAATAATAATTTATATAATCTGGACCATCTAAAATGCAACAACTTTGGTTGGAAAAGGTAATCTCCTTTCACTTTTTTGCACGAATGTATTCGTTCTTCGGCAAACTCTTATCGGACCTCTTTCACAGCAACTTGTAAATGGTGATTTCATTAACATGTTATATCTATTCAAATAGTTATAATTTTGTATTATCTTCTCACCTGCTCTAATGCGGCATGTTGCTGCAGTTTCTGCTGCTATATCACTGGCAATTGACACAGAAATCGACGCAATGTCTAATATTGTAATTTTCGGACAATTATCTAATTGCTTCTTCTTTTTTACTGTAATTATCATGTTATTTTGCAAATGATCCTAAATAACATAACCAGTGAAAAACCGTCTGCTCTCGGCACGTTTGTGAGACGCGCTGAAATTTCGATATTGAAATTACAACAAATACTTCGAACACTTTTTCAATTGTTACATAACTATACTCCAAATTCATAGCGCACAGGTGGTTTAATTATTCCCAGTGGAGTTTAGTGTAATAAATGCGAAAGAGTGATGTTGCGACGATCGATCGCTCTTCGGCTTTATTATACCTCGTCACGATCAATGCACTTCTGTAGTCGAAACGATTCTAAGAATGTAGCTCACCACGACCAGTAGTACTTCTGTAGTTAAGATTGTTCTGCTCGTCTTTTCCGAAGTCCGTTTCATATTCCCTTCGCGTCGTTTGACTCGCTAAATTAAGGGTGCGATCGGCTCGGAGCAAAAAACTCAGAATTTGTTAATTTGATCTAAAAATGAATGTGCTTCGTTTAACATCCCTCCACATTGAAGGAGGCCATCTCTTCCTCGCATCGTCAAATCCATGTTTTACAAGTTGGCGATAGCCATCGACGACCGCGGTCAAGAGTCACCTTCCAGACTTACAGTGAATCACGAAAGTATTCGAACGCTCTGAAATGAAAAGTTTGACGCTTAAAAAATGTAAGTGATATTGCGAATTACAAAATACTCTTGTTCCTATAGTAATATATAAGTGTCATAACTATACATGTTAAATTTGAAGTGTGTCCGACAACGTAAACATTACTTATGAAAGATTTCTTGGTAACGTCGAGTAAACAGATGTCACGAAAGTATTCGAACGACGAAACTTGTAGTACAAAACAATCCTTGAATTTGACAAACAGTAAAGATTGGCTTTCTCAATTGGTGTTACACACTTCCCTTGTTCAGTGCTGCAAGTGTTAATAAGATTGTAAAATTCATATTAATAATGTACCGAAAAAAATCGGAGACAAGCATCGCCGATAGAAAATTGATAATTAAGTGGCATAATGAAGGCAAGAGCTATGGCGAAATAGCATAATTGTTAGGGAACAGTAAATCTACCATTTATTACATAGTAAAAAAGTTAAAAACCATTGGAATCCTTCAGGATGAAGTTCGTTCTGGCTGGCCTAGGAAATTAACGAAGAGGGAAGAGAATATAATTGTGCGTGAAATAAAAAAGGACCCAACAATTTCTGCACCAAAACTTGCTATACAAGTTGCTGATAGCTTCAGAAAACATGTTCATCCCGAACTTTGTCGAAGAATTCTCCGTAAAACTGATTTTCATGGTAGTATTCCTCGAAAGAAACCATTTATTAGCAAAGTCAATAAACAGAAGAGATTAAGTTTTGCTAAAAATTATGTCAACACGTAATTTTTTCGGACGAGAGCAAATTTAACATATTTGGCTCAGATGGATGTCATAAAATTTGGAGAAAAGCAAATAGAGAGATGGATCTTAAAAATCTACGACCAACCGTGAAACATGGGGGTGGGTCCATAATGGTATGGGGATGTATGGGGGCCAGTGGTGTTGGAAACCTCGTCATTATCGATGGAATATTAGATAAATATAAATATATGCAAATATTGAAAGACAATTTGAAGCAAAGTGCGGAAAAATTAGGGGTAGTAGACAATTTTCATTTTCAGCAGGACAATGATCCAAAACATACCGCACGTATTGTTAAAGAATGGATCATATACAACGTACCCCACGTTTTAGAAACACCCCTACAAAGTCCGGACATTAACCCCATAGAACACTTATGGGCAGAAATTGGCAAACAACTTAGTAAACATAGTATTAATTCCAAGGAAGCATTAAAGACCAGAATTTTGGAACAATATAAAAAAAGATATTACTGAAAATTTGGTTGATAGCATGCAACGACGGTTGCAAGCCATAATAAGTGCTCACGGTGGTCCGACAAAATATTAAAACACTATAGTTGTTTAAAATATGTACTATTAATTTAGTCGTTCGAATACTTTTGTGGCGTTCATTTAGATGCCGTTACCAAGAAACATTTTACAAGTATTGTTTACGTTATCAGAGACACTTCAAATTTAACATGTATAATCATGATACTTATGTGTTATTACAGAAATAAAAGTATTTTGTAATTCGTAATATGACTTATGTTTTTTCAACGTCAAACTTTTCATCCGTCCGAATCCTTTCCGTTCGAATACTTTCGTTACTCACTGTATGTCGACTGTCTAAACAAAGAATACGTTTAATTGGCCAACAGCATTAGCCAATCAACCTACGCACGGGTAAGGTTTTCTTCTGGAAAAACTGTATAAGAGCAGTCAGTAGAAAGTTAACCTTCGCACTTAAGAGTACACATACACAACGATTCGTCAATGCACAACATTTTTCACTTACGTTTGTGTTACCGGTAGCGCTCTAATAAGTTTCTATTTGTTAACATACTTGCGCAGAATTCTGCAAGTATTGTGACTGGATCTGTGCTGCGATCAAGTGGTACACTGTCATTGTTTAGATATTTATGGAGACGCCCTGCCCAAAAAATTGATTACGGACTTGCGTAACACTGGAAGTTAATTATTTGGTTTCGAAACGGGAAGTAGATTAGCCGTACTTCACTCAATGACAATCGACCCACCGCAGCTCTCTTGCAGCGGAAAGGCGATACGAGTTTCGGGGAAAATATCTTTGAACAAGGGATCTTTGTGCAACGTCTTATGGAACTTCGTGGGAAAACGAAATGACGAAGTTCGTAGTTCCCGCACAATTTTAGGATTATGTACTAAGGTAATGATTCATCCCCCATTTATTCCTACCAAAGGAAAAGCCATTTTCGCGAACTTTGGTAGAGACAGAGGATGAACTTGTACATATGAAGGTCATTTTTAACGCCGGACTAGTTCACATCAAGAGATCATTCTAAACCTTGAACTTGTATAGATGACGAGTACTTTGAACATTGAATTAGTACATATGAACTCGGACTTCTACAATTTTAGACTTTTAGGACAATAGATGTAATTTTTCGAATGGCAAATACATTAAATTTACTGTTGTAAACTAGAGCGTTATTGCCTTCAACCGGCGGCAATTCGGATGGAACAAACGCTCGAAACAATACTTGACGCGCACTTTTGTCCGCTATTCACGTCGTTATCCTCTACAACTATGGAAAAGTCCTCAAGTGCAGTGCGACTTAGTTGAGGCAAAGACTTACAACCCTTGCTTGTTCGTGACGCTGACCACAATTCATTATGCGTGCACGGTAAAACGGACCACGAGATCATGTATACAGTTTGTATAGTTATTAGCAGAACCAATTCTTGAGAATAAAAGTTAGACTTTCTCAAAAATTAACATATTGAAGTTGATAAAGGATACTGGCTCCACAATTAATGTTCAGTGTATTAAAATGTATAAGAATAGCGAAGAAGTTATCGAAACGCAGGAGAAAAGGTTAAAATTTATTACAATGTATAATCAAGAAAGTTGTTTCATTAGAGGTCTCTAGATATTTGTAACTTGGAGCAAATAACAATATTGCTCAGAATTGTCTAGGTATTATGTCTTTGTCTGTTCTGCGATCAAGTGGTACTCTGTCTTTTTTTAAATATTTATGGAAACACCCTGCCCAAAAAATTGATTACAGACTTGATTAAAACTGATGGTTAAGTATTTTATTTCGAAACGGGAAATCGATTAGCTGTACTTCACTCGATGACAATCGCCGGATCGTAGACCCATTCGCAGCGAAAAAACGACACCAGTTTCGAGGGAAAGAACTGCAAAGACACGAACAGTGGTTCCAAACAGATGTAAGCATGTTTACGATGCGAATGACCAAACCCTACTATTTTTTAAAGACTTTTAGTAGCGGTGATTTCGGCCGTCTTTTAATTTATTCTAGAGTCGGGATACTTGAAAATTAGATACTAGGTTACGGTTTCTCCGTGAGAAATGTTCCACTCGAAGGTTTTCGGCTCTTCGATCAATGGCAGTAAACGTGTCCTAAACATACTGCTGTGATACTGTTACAAACGCTAAGCACGCGATTACCCTAAGGTCGGTAACTGAGACATGCCGTTTTGAAGACTTCTTGGAGCCGCTTTCACCCCATCAGTGCGGAGTTGGCGTTGCACTAATAACGAATGACGATTTATAAATATTTTTGTCTGCACTCATTGGTGGATGAAGTTCGCGCTCCATCGTTGAGCAGCCGGTAGCAGATGATAAACCCGGAAAAGCGCCTTGTTTTACAAAACGAGCGAAAACAATAAGTTATTGACGGTGACTCGATGTCTGGTGACCAGCTATGGGTTGTAAAGAAATAAAGTACTTAACCCCTTACCTTACAACAACGAGTCAAACTCGTGATCAAGATTTCAAACAGAATCTTCTGAACACATATTTCCCTAATTTTCTGTAAACGGAAATAACATTTTATTTAATTGTTGATCCTATATGGTCATTGGAGAATAGCTAGGCACGCAGTAACTACAAATTTGTATTTTTTTTTGTCGTTCTGTGGAGGACAAAGAAAGTCTAGTCACTGCTATTGTAAAATAAATCGTAAGCCAAGGGGTTAATATTCTAAGGGAAGAAATGGCTTTTCGAAGAAACTGCCTGCTACGACGAGTTTCGTATTGTATGATGTGCTTACCGGACTAATGAAATCGGTAAGTTAAATGGTGTCTGTTGAAAGATTATGAGTTTTGTCGATATTCTTAATTTTCTATATTTCTATATAAACATTTTATTTAATTGTTGATCCTATATGGTCATTGGAGAATAGCTAGGCACGCAGTAACTACAAATTTGTATTTTTTTTTGTCGTTCTGTGGAGGACAAAGAAAGTCTAGTCACTGCTATTGTAAAATAAATCGTAAGCCAAGGGGTTAATATTCTAAGGGAAGAAATGGCTTTTCGAAGAAACTGCCTGCTACGACGAGTTTCGTATTGTATGATGTGCTTACCGGACTAATGAAATCGGTAAGTTAAATGGTGTCTGTTGAAAGATTATGAGTTTTGTCGATATTCTTAATTTTCTATA
>CM052082.1:5913681-6019268 GCA_028453745.1 Agapostemon virescens | reverse complement strand
TCGGATTAGCGCGACAGTGTTAAAAAATCCGGGCAATACGGCCGTTTTATGTGCCACTCGAATGGACATTGCAACGATTTTCTAATTAACCCGTCGGTGACATTGCAAACAAATGTCATCGAACAGGCTGTTCCTCAACTTGAACGGAACAATAGACGTATACTTTTTATACACAAAAAGTCTGGTTTCATATTTACATACCTGGTAGTTTTGTCATGCAGTACATCGTGAGTTTCTAATTGCAAGAAACAAACATTTGAATGGCTCAACGAGTCCTAAAATACTGATGCAATTTCTGCTAAACCGATTAAACGCTTCACTGAAGATTGATGGAATCTGGTTACCCCATCAAATTAAGTGAAGCCTGAGTATTCCCACAGCTAACTAAATTGCTTCAAACACCGACTGACTAATTGTTGGAACACTCAACCCTTCCAAGTCGTGGACTGACAACTGACGAATAAGTAATTGACTAAGTGACGGCCAAGTTAACCCAAAGGTGTATCGCGATCGCCTACACTTGTCTTCCCCAGTCGTTGGCACGTTTCATCATAGAGAGGGGATAGAAGGGCGTCTTCCCTGTTCAGTGGTAGACGGAAGTTTCAGAACGGCGAGGAATTTCCTTCAGGCTACAGGCTCACCGGTGCGCGAACGCCAGTCCGCAAGAACCGTTGAACTAATTTCTCCCTCTTGCCCTTCGGATATCGCTGGGTTTATAGTGCGTCAGCTTGACGTTGGTTGAATCATAACCCGGACACAAGAACTTGGATATTTTGTCACAATAGACGAATTTCATCCTCCACGAACTGGGCGAGGTTAAATTAATCCTAGCGATTTCAAAATTAATATTTTAACTCTTTGCATTCCAAGCAATTTTAATTCCCAACTAGAGACATCTTCCTGTCCTAGAATAATTCCATTGCACGTGGTTCATTTCCTTTCGTGCATATGAAATTTGTTACTGTTAATCATACGGCAACACTTCAATTTTTACTAACTTCTTAATTACAAACATTTGTAATGTACAAATTGTTTTGAATAATAGTCTGACAATTTTCAGTGTCGCCTCAGAGGAGTCATTGGAGTGCTAAGGGTTAAACTACCATAAGACAACATGGGACACACTTGCTGAGCGAGGTTTCACATCTTACGAAAATGTACGAAAGTGGCTCCATGACAGGTAAGCCTCAAAAGAGGAATATTGTTTTTGGTATGCCGTCCACAAATTGTCAGAGAGACGGGAAAAATGTATAGCTACCGATAAGCATTACTTCGAATAAAATATTTAGCATCGTTTTCATACAATAAATATGAATTTTCTATAAAAAAAATTCCGGTTTAATATTTACATACCCGGTATTCCTTCAAGATTTCATTTTCAATAAATAATGTACAGATACACAGGGTGGGACATTTAAAATGGACCACCAGAATGACTTGTTCGTTTTCAAGGTATATAGGGTGTCATGTAACTGGTTCTATATCAAAAGCTAAGTGGAATATACAGAATAAAATTTGTTCATATGAGACTTCGTTTTTTAGGAAACCTACTGAATACACGTACACTCGACCAAGTCTAAATTCAACAGATATCACTGTAGATCGTCCTCGTTCATGTTAACGATCGATATTTAATATGATTACACTATTTTCAAGAAATTGATTAATAATAGCCTAAAGTAAAAGAAAGTGCTTACAATTCAAGAATTTTATTGACTTAGTCTTATGTACTGTCGAATGGACAAATGTTAACTTGCAGTGTCTCGACTCTACAATAAATTAGAAGAAGGTCGAAATCGTCATTTGTAGAAATTCCTCAGACATAGCAGGGTTATCATTTACATCTGTTTTAAATCAGCGTTTACGCTTTAACAATCTTAACAAGTTCAACTAAATTCCTTTGACAATAATATGACCCCAATCCTCAGGGCACTATGATTTCGTCAAACAGGAGTGTAATAATTTGTGTGTAATACACCTGCACCTATATATATAATACTCTATCTGTATTATATGTGTACAGATGTATACATATTACTGAAACTACACCGGCTACTGATGTACATCAACCTTAAACCGTGCGATTATCCTACTTCAATCAGGGTGGGGTAGTTTATTTAAGTGCACAATACAATATTCACGTTCATAATAGGTATTCAGTTTTCTCCGTTCTATGGAACTTCGAAGAAATGCTTTTGGTTTATTATAAACTACCCGACGTTAACATAAATCAAACAGAAATAAACGTATTGTTGCGGCGGTTGTCCATATGGAATCGCCATAATGAACAATTACTTCATGGTGAACAACGCATACAGTTGATGAAGAAGACGTCATTTATATTGCCGAAGAATTAACCATAAATAACAATATATTATAACAGAACCATTAATATTCATTTTTATTGAAAATCTGTAATAAACATACGTAATAGTTAACTTTTTCTGCGATAAAAAACTTAAAAATTTAAACACTGAATTAAAATTTATTACTTACTTATTACTTAAATTTGAAGTACATGCGGCTTTTTAATGTCGTTTCCATTTGTACACATAAAACGTATTTTAAGAAAATTTAAGAAATTTGCTCAAACACTGTAAGAAATGTTGCTGAAACATATTTTAGACTGCTTGTTTTGAAGAAGCTGCTTCAAAATCACAATTATTTTTATTCACACAATTTAATCACAATTATTTAGATCAACATATGTTTTTCAAAAATAATGCTTAAGTAGTATGATTCATTAGTATCCTAGACGTATATTTTTAATTTTATTGTAACACAAACCCTTAAATATCTCAATTCAAGTATAAATGGACTTGAGTCACGTTCAAAATAAACGGTTGATTTGGTGTTAGACAAATTTTTTATTACCGAGATAAGATAAAATTGCAAAATTTGAAACACCACCAGTACCGCCATAGTTTCCAATTTTGTTTTCGGTAGAAGGCAGTCTGGGTATCCATCACGATAAAATTACTATCCAACGCCAGCACGAGAATTTCTTTCCGACACTTCGATTTTCCCAGGGAGTTTCGTAAATGATAAAAAGTAACCGTACGACAATTTCACGTGGCAGGTTCGTTATTGGCGAGACGTTTCCCACGAAATTGGAGAGAGCCCAAGAATCTAGGGTCCTTGGACCCCGGCGCAGCAAGGTTAACGAAGTTTCGGCTCATTAGACTGCGCAATCATGAGTTGTACGCCTTGCGATCGATTAAACCTGTCGCGGCGAAATCGATTATGAAGATTTAATTACACCAAAGTATTTCGATTAACATCCCAGTGTGTTGCTCGGCCGAATTTCCTTCACTACTATCGCAGAATAATAATCGATCACCGAGCAACCGGAACCAATCGAATCAACAAAAGTTTCGTAAAGATTAGATGAAGTTTTTAACTCCTTCCATAAATCTGACGATATTATCCTGTAAACAAAGTCTGAACGCAACAATGACATTTTCATTTAACAAGTGTAAAATTTAATAACAAATTGCTAATTATTCCATTATAATGAATATATTGTTAAATTTTTATCGTAGTAACTACTGCGGGTGCTTGGCGACATTTTAATATCACTTTGCAATTTTTTAATGTATGTCATCATATTTTTCGTGTACAAACAACTATTATGACGCTACCTAAGATCGAGAGTTATAAAATAGCCGATTAATTGTTTAGCTCAAAATAACAACGGAACTTTAATCATTAATTACAAGCCGAATGTCTTTATTATTATTAATTCGTTTAAAGCAGGGTTTCAATAATATATTACTAATATATATACTTTATACTTTATACTTTATATTATATATTATATATATAATATATAATTATATATTATAATTATATTATTATATATAATATATTACTTTACGGTTTATATTAATATAAACAATTCTAAAAAAATAAATAAACATTTCTAACATCGTTTCAATAATAACATGTTTAAACGTTTCTCATTTTATTAAGTTGTTGATTCTTTGTAACTTTGTTACAATAATGGTGTACTATATAATTTTGAAATGCATAAAACTTGTATTAACATGTCAGTTCCTGAGAACGTTCAAATAAATAATGATAGTTCGTTGTTGGTGTGTTGACAGTGTTGTTAAATATCATTGCTGCTCTCAATGATCTTTTGATAGTAATTATTGGAAATTTGGGACTGTTTAATAAATCACGATGTAATACTTTTCAATATAACGGCGATATTATTTTAAAAGAGCGGATAAGGCACGTATTTACTCTTCGAAAGGAAAGTCTAGAGTGGAAGTTAAAAAACGTACCGTAGCCGGACGTCTGCAGACCTTATGGCTCTTAACATAAGCACCCACTTGAGTGTTGCAAGGATGCATCCTCTAAGAACTGTACGAAGACGTTTGGAAAATAAGTTTTGTATCTGTAGAAGATAAAATCCAACTATAACGTTAGGTAAATATTTTGAAACTCTCTATCTACTCCTTTTGCCTCTATAAATGATAGTTATTATTATTAACTAGGCTACAAATTTTATGTATTAATGACAAAGTAGTAGAAATGTATAACAGTAAAAATATTAAAAGAAATTAAGAATATCTATATATTAGCTTCGATTGATTGAAATTCTTGCAAGAAGAAATAAACTCATACTTGTCTCCCCGTTTGTTATAATTACTGCACAAACATTATATTTGCATAAAGATTCACAGTGTATCGATGACCGCTAAATACTACCAAATGGAAACATTTAAGGAATGAGTAGAATACTTCCTTTTTAGAAAAACAATTAACCTTCTACAGACCGAACATTTTTCTCAAATATACAAAAATGTATGCAACGTAAAATCAACAATTATAAACCTATATACGCAGATTAAAAGAAATTTACTAGTTTAATCAATTTTATTATAATTCGTAACTTTGTAACTTTATAGTAACAACGGCTTCCGATGTTTGCACTTCTGTGTATAAAAGCTTAAACGTAAAATTCCATAGAACAGTTTGCATTTGGCGTTAAACATAGATGTGCCTTACATTTGAAACATTTTATTTTTGGAACCCCTTTGTATTGTATTGGTATAGTCAATTAAATCACTTATAATTTCATTGTTAAATAGTTTTCCAAAATGGGTCACAGGAGAGCAGGATCTTTCTGGGTCTTCAGGGCAATCTCCTTTCCAAGGGCGATGACAACTATTATTCGTCTGGAATACTGATTGCTAAACAATTTTTTGTGGTCCTGAATTTTCCTAATCCGATAATGATTGTTACTAAATTCATCGTCACTGTCAATAATATTTATGCGTCGTCGGGTAAATATTACTGGAGGATCTTTATCGAACACAAAATCTAATAAAGAATCTTTGGGTCTAATTCTTATTCCTCTATTATTTTTATGTGATTATGTATCCATATTTTGGGTGTATGATATATAATTCTGAAAATAGTAAAAAACGCAAGCATTATCCTAAATATACCAAAACTTGTCATAATAGCCTACTGTAACCTAAAAGTCACAAAACTGTATCATACACAAACAGTAACAAAATGACTATTGAAATTGCAAACAAATAAGCTGTTATTGATATGCAAACCCAAAGCTATTATGTACGCTTTGTTTTGTGTAATAGATTGAATATAATATAATAGATAGAAACACAAATAATGTAAATTGCACAAGATGATTGCTTTTACTTTGATACTTCAGGTTAATCCCTTTGTTGGATCACATTGTAGTGCATACGTATTGGTATAGTCAACTATATCACTTATAATTTCACTGTTAATCAGTTTTCGAAAATGTGTCAAAGGAGAGCCGAGTCTTTCGGGGTCTTCAGGGCAATCTCTTTCCAAGGGAGATCACAACTATTATTAGTCTGGGATACGAACAATTTTTTGTGGGTCTGAATATTCCTTATCCGATGATGATTCTGGTGATATTAATGCTAATGCGTCTAATTCTGATTCCTCCATTACTTTTATGCGATTATGTATCCATATTTTGGGTTTATGATGTATAACTCTGAAAATAGGAGAAAGCACTAGCATTATCCTAAATATACCAAAATCTATGATAATAGCGTCTTTAACCTGAAAGTTACAAAACTGTATCATATACAAATAGTAAGAAAATGATTCTTGAAATTGTAAACAAATAATTTGTTATTAAGATGCAAACCCAAAGCTATTATGAACGCTTTGTTATGTTGAATAGATAGAATATAATAGAATAGATAGAAGCACAAATAATGTAAATTGCATATCATGGTTCGGTTGGTTTCTATCTGCAGACAACTTGCAAGACATTTACTTTGATATATCAGGTTGACGGTGCTGCCAACCTTTATCAATATTGTTATTTGTTACTTCGGAGAAATTATATAATTTAGACGTACACGTTATCTTCTAAAAAACTAAAATCATTTGGTGAAGTGTCGATATATTAACGTGTGACTTGACAGTTACACGACCACATAGAGGGTTAATATCACTGTCACATTAAACAGCATTAAACAATAAATTGTACAAGAACTTTTCAGTTTATACTATTATATTAATAGAACTTCACTTGTAACAATTATACGACACTGTATATTAACAATTCATCTTATACTTTATTGGTACTGTAGGACCTCGATTATCCAAATCTGCGATGTCTGAAGTCTTCCAAACATGTTTCGAATGTAACTAACTCGATCTAAGATGTTTCATTCAACGAAATTAGGCCTTTCACCGCGAAAGGCATATATACACGCTCTCACAAGACCATCAATGTACAATGAAAGGCGTATATGTACGCCTCTTGCATTTTTGTACTATAACACCTTTATTTGTTAAATTAACCGTATTATTGTTAAATTATTATTACATTGTGTTTAATTTCCTTTTATTATCTTCATTCATTCAGTATATTGCAATTGTTTGACGTTGTGTAAAAGTGAATTTGTTCCTCATTATCAATTTCAGATTGTTTCCTTCATAATTAATTACACATTATTATTAAAGATAGCTGCAAATTGAGTGATGTAAATTAAAATAGCTTTGAAAGCTACTTAAAATAAATAAAGTATAGGGATAATTCATCCGCTAATCCTTTTTGGATACGCGCGTTAATCGAATATGACCGCTAATTGTATTCAGGTTGACGGTGCTGCCAATCGTTATCAATATTGTTATTTGTTACCTCAGAGACATTATATAATTTAGACGTATACATTGTCTTATAAAAAATTTAAATGATTTTATAAAATATATATTAACATGTTACTTGAAAGTCTCACGGCTTAAGACAAATTTTAGAAAGATTGATTAAGAGAAAACTAAATAAGTCATGGATTCAGTTTGGATTGTGTTATACAACTTGAAAATTAAACTGCTTTAAAGCTGGATCCTTTTCAAAGAGCAAACATTACGTACAGCTAGTTTCCACGCTACTCGGCATCCATCATCGGCCATATTTAAGGGAACGTATCATTATTAAAGGCTCGAATGTGTGAACAACTCGAATCACGGTTTTCGCACTTCGCGGTTAACAAAGTTTCGCTTCGTTAAGTTCTAGTGTTACCGCGCCCTTCCACGAGCTACACAGTTGATTAATTTCCTAGATAACGATCGAACTCGCGCGCAGCGATTTTACGAGACGATCTGAAAAAGGCACTTGTTGCTCCCATGGCTCAGCCAGGGAAAGCTGATCAAATTTCATTAGCCATAGCTCGCCGGTTTTCGTTTCATTCCGTGTCAACCGAAAAGCAACAGTGAACTTGTCACCTGTATATCGAGCGTGTACCTGTAATCAAATATTTTGAAATATTCCGACTGGCTGACAATCTGAATTTAAGGAAAAATTTTCATACAGTAGAGCCATTCATATTCAAACTAATAAGAAGATAAAACTGTGCGGATAACGAAATATTTTAACAACGGAAAAATTATTTCTCCGCTATTTCATATTATTTATATAGTATAGTTATTAGCAAAACCAATTCTTGAGAATAAAAGTTAGACTTTCTCAAAAATTAACATATTGAAGTTGATAAAGGACACTGGCTCTACAATTAATGTTCAGTGTATTAAAATGTATAAGAATAGCGAAGAAGTTATCGAAACGCAGGAAGAAAAGGTTAAAATTTATTACAATGTGTAATCAAGAGAGCTGTTTGATCAAAGGTCTCTAGAAATTAGTAATTTGGAGCAAATAGCAATATTGATACTGGAAGATGTAGTTAAAGGATATTTATCCTGTATTCGAATAAACATTAGCTCCGTTTACACGCGAAACAGCCTCCGCGTATCAAATCTCGAGGCACTGCGGAACCGCACCGTAAATCATGCCGTGGTAAGTTAGTTGTTGAACTGGAATTATTATTAACTGGACATAACTCTATACCGCGTTAATCCGACCTGATTACAGTGAAACGAAGTATCCGACAAAATTGCTAATCTGATCCGAGCGCACTGGCTAGAAAATATTCGTTTAATTCGAAGGCGAACACCTAAATCACTTACACTTCCGGAAAGTCTGTTAAATTGCTTGGAAAACAGGTCGGCTACTACATTTACGAAATACCACGAAACTACAGGGTGAAAAATGAATTCTCTCGGTAGAAAACAAACTCGCGATCGTGCAATCCGAAATGAAATAATGTTGTAGAAACGTTGCGCGTCACGGTGCTCTGGTCCCGTACACAGGATGTGGACTTTTTCGATTCATGAAATTCCAATGGAAATGCGAGAAGATAACAGGACAATGTCCAGTAAACTGAAATTGCTAACAGAATTATCATCGTTCCCTTTTTTATTCAATTCACAACAGTCCAATTTTTCGTTCGTTCGATTATTTGTTTGTCAATTCAGATTTATTTGAATCAAAATTATCGAACCCGTATATCGGGTGTCTCGCTTGATTTTTACATTTGATTCACGTCAACATTGTAATACATAGCAAACAAATTCTCAGCGAGTTTTTCATGGCTATGCAGGGGCCGGAAGAAATAAACTATTATACAATTAATTTGTTCGTGAGTGAACTTCTTTTAAATAGAATTATATCTGTTTTGAATCCACCAATCGTTGTAGGAATAGAAAAGCAGCAAAGTAATACGTAATCTGATGAAAACTCCATGGAACGAAAAATTTATATTAATTCATCAATATTATGAGACTCGAAAACGGGCGATTCGTATTGTCACAGATTTAATATTGACATCTCCCGAAACTACTCCTAAAGCAAGTATTATTATAAATCTCTGGAAAATGGAATTTGTCGTGACATTAAATAAGAAATGTCACAGTGACTCTAATCAGTCATTACCAAGTAGCTTTTCAACCTTAGAATCATAACTTCAAACTCACAATCAGTCTTCGAGATTAATACACGTAATACAATAAAGTTGAATTCATCCATCTAGTTTACTGATTCCAATAGTGGTTTAAAAAGTTATGATGCTAGTTAATTTTTAATAATTTTAGTGAGAAGTAACTATTACGAATGGTTAAAATTTCTCTGATGATTACTAACTATTACTGATTACGGAATTTATGTTTGGTTACAAATAACTATTATTAATAAGAATTATTTTCAATCAGGAATAACTATTACCGATGATGAAAATTACTTTGATGGTTATTATATAACCATTATCGATAACACGAGTTTCGTATTTCGACACGAGTATTTATGCATAGCGCAAAGTAAATTGCACAATGTATACGTTATCAAGCAAACACAAAATGAAACCATGAGTGATAATTATGTTTTCAAGTAGTTAACGTGTATAATCAAAATTAAGTTTTACGAATAATAAGTTAAGAAATTACTTGGTAATAAATTGCACCACTGATTATCTAGTATTAATTTCAAAGCTGATAAAACTCTTTCCACAGTAACTTGTGTACCAGGAACTGCGTAACAAATTGCAGCAAGTTTTGTTAAACGTAACAATGCATATTATTTTCACTCCAACGTTACGAGCCGAGAGCGAGGCGGATAAAGCGTGAACAAGGATTGTTTATGTTTTTCGGGATTTATTTGATCGTGGACTGGCCAGTGTTTTTTTCACCACCGGGTGTCACAGGAGCTACCGTAGATTTTCCAGCGTCCCTTTCACTACCATGTCGCCTTGTGTTTCAATCACCTGAAAGTGATTAGTTACAGTCACGAACAAAGAAGAGACAACCTATTCATTTATTAATAGTTATTTAACAGATTATGTTGTATTCTAAAATACACGTGAAGTTTCTTAAATATAAGTCGCTCAACAGTTTTCGTTATTTGGTTCGGTTGGAAAAACTAATATGTCGTTATTTTGTGTGTGTTTATATACCACACATAATTTTTCAGGACAATTTAGCGGAACAAAATAATAGGTAATTTGTTTAGAATATAAAATTTAACGAACAAATTTACCAGTTTTGTTGAATATTTAGAATTCTGTAGTGTTTCCCATTAATTTTTATCCAGGAAATTATACGATTTTATATACATCTTTATTGTTCTTTTTACCTTAAATTGTGATATTAACGTTTCATATGTTGGATAGTCGGAAAAGTATTGAGTGATCTTTGTCATTCTTTGATTAAATGTTTCTTTCATCCAAAATGAATTTTGTTCAAGTATATACTGGCCATTATTATCTACAACCTTTTGCCATTTTTAGGGTAGAGTGATAATACCATCGGAATAGAACTTTTGTGGTTTATCGGCTAGAAACTTGGCCAAATAATTTTCACAGTCCCATTTTGTCTGGCGTTGTCATGGCGTTGTCATAGCGTTGTCATGATGAAACACAATACATTTTCTGTCGATCAATTCTGGTCTGTTTTTTTAAATCGATTGTTTTAATCTGGTTTATTGTTGACAGTAGAGATTAGAATAAAAAAAGAACTAGCCTTCTCAAATGATCCAAAACGGTTGAACGGTGAGTGTTTAGCTTCTTAGCAACCTTATGACTGTTTATATGACGATCTTGCTCAACCATTTACATCATTTCATCAACTTTTTCAACGGTTGATCGACTAGAGCGAAGTGCATCTTTAATATCGAAATTTGTAGAACGGGAAGTGAGCAAACCATCTACATGCTGTCGCATTTAATAAAGCATGTTGACCGTAAACACCACAAATTTGTTCCCGAGTTTCCGCAGCGTTTTTACCTTTTTCGTAGTAAAATTGCAAAAAAAAGCAAATTCTTTGAGAAATTTCATTCATTGTCACACTAATATTACTTTTGACACGATTGATGAAATACAAAACTGTTGTAGATTGAAATGCCACCTCTCAAATGCACGTCAGTATAACGCAATCTGATTAGTGTTGCTCGATATGTGACATCACACAACATCTACTGACAAATCTCTCTCATTACTTTTCCGACTATACAATATTTAATAATTACTGAACCAAGAAATGTTGAAGTTTAGCAATAATTTTGAAGTAATATGGCCGATGCCCTCCCTGAAGTGCAATTTTCTTCGTTTTAAGAAAGTAATTGACAACCGGATGACTGCAGATTGGCGTCGAGACTCTTTTGCATAGTCCTCTGCGAGCAATTTCAGGAAACGTGTTCCAGACACGCGCGGTCGTCATTGTCGCATGCAAAACGCGTCTCTAATTTATTCATACACGACAACGGGATACCGTAAACGCCGATAATGGGTGCTGTTCTTCGTTACAGACGATTCTGTAATTCGAGTAATTAGTCGTAACAAAACCGTAGGGAAGTGGCAATGGTAGGGGTGGATGGTATAACGGGTGGTCTGGGGGTAGAGGATGGACAAGTCAGCTAGTTGGAAACAGGACTCATGGGGATCTACGCCGGATACAAGGGAGTCGGTATATCCGTTCGGGAAGCAAGGTACTGAAAGAAAATGCGGAAGTAAGTCCGACGGGGGTGAGTTTACGAGCAACAGGGAAGTTAAGTCGAAGTGTCATTAACCAAACGACTGGCTGTTTTGGTTAATGAGGTCCACCTGCACCCAAATGAAGACGTAAGCTTGTTTTCATTGTTCCTAGAGATCGTTTCTATGCATGCTTCTATGGTGTTCAATACATGCAGGTAACAGCATTGCATCATAATTAATTATAAACGATGGCAACACATATACCAGGTCTGTAAATATTAAACCGGAATTTGTCCATGTGTATTGTTTGTTCGTATCGCGTTGTAACGCGGATAATGGTTCGTCGTCACCGAAGGTCGTAAATTTTCGGCTCAAATTTCGTGACAACACGAGTTCGAAACGATTTCCTACTATGAAATAAATATATTTATTAATATCCACAAGTTTCGAATGAAAGTTCGTCTATCGATGATTGTGATTATCGTCTTTTCTTTTCCTCGCACTACCTAAACAAGTGCAGCGAGACGTATGATCAGACTATAACTCACTAACACTGCTGAACCTTGTTAAGGAACATACCATCACCCAAAACACAAACAGGAGAAACAAACCAGAAACCGTGAACAACAATTCAGAAGTTGAAAAGACAGGAATCATGAACAACCGAAAGAAAGTTACTTCAAAAACGCGAAAACACCGACATTGCAAACATTGTAATTTAGTGTAATAAAGTGTATATAGGTATCTTTCGTGTAGTTTATTAACACTAGCATCAATATGATCGCACTGATCCCTCGTTAGGTCGGTTGTTCCGTGTGTTTACTACTTGACTAGTTCCAAGAAAGGTTCCTCTAACGGCGGAGAAAGAATTTTTACAATTATGGTACAGACTCTTTTAACAGTTATGGAGGGAGTACTAGTTACAAGAAAGATTCTTCTAATTGTGGAGAAATAAGAAAGTTTTTGGTCGCTTATAGCCTCAATCAGTACTTCTATTCTCGTGAACATTTTTCTATACAGGGTGTCCCAAAAGTATCGTGACAGCGAGAAATGAGGGGTTCCTGAAGTCATTTGAAGCAACTTTTTCCTTAGCGAAAATTCAATCTGCGGCTTTGTTAACGAGTTATGGTCGAAAAATGACTAGCCAATGAGAGAGAAGCTCGCGAATTAGCACGTGCGCGTTCGACCGTCCGCCTGTCAGGTGCGCGAGCAGAAGTCCGAGAGCGCGAACTTACCGAATTTTTTTTACTACGCGACAATAATAATTTTAAGAAAAATGCTGTTGATTCTTATTTCAGAATGACTAAAGAATAATCACTAATTTTTCAGATCCGAAATAATAAACAATTTAGCCATGTCAGCCGTTTTAACTTTCTGGTATGCATGACATCTCACGCGTACCACATCAAATTTTTATACGATACGTACTGTGAAGATAAACAATAAGTAACCCCGTCGAAATACGTAAACCATATTTTAATTTAAATAATTCTGTGTCCGAACATAATTCTACGAACGATTCGCAAAACTAATTTAATAATAAATAATCGCGTTACAGAACATGCATGATATGTGTGTTTAAGAATTGTTAAAGAATGTCATTAACAGTAAAGTCACCCACTCAGTTGTAAATCCATTGCATACTTGGAAATGTGGACAGCAGGACAAGTGCGTTAACGCCTTACAATGTATGGTAAACTGATCAGCTGATTCCTATTCCATGGCGACGCACGCAGGTAACGGACGAAGGCAGGCTATACCAATGTTCACTATCACTAAATACTGATACCATAACTTACTTAATAGTATTGAAGACGATGTTTCCTTCGTTTCAATTTATGGGTCGAAAAAGAGCCGATTTTTAAAAGAAATATCTAACACCATGCCTAAAACACACGTTTCACACATTTTCTCCAATCCGTTGTTCACACCGCATAAGAACATTTAAAAAGATATTATAATGCAATAGCTCGCTCGCGACGTCCTTTCCATCGGAAGAAACTGTGGAAAGACTGGCGCGATGGTCGTGTTTTCCTACAAGCGAGCTTGTAATAGGAACTGAAAGAGGACAGAGAAATTTCTTATCCTAAAAAACAAAATACATACCTTTCAATAGAACCGTTTTTGGCGTAAGGCGTCGCCTGTGAGGGCTTTCAAACGGCTGGCCTCCAAATTTTAGACTTTGCCATATTTATGACCCATCCTTGAGAAACCGTCGCCTGTGGCATGCACTCGAAACGAAGCGTAGTCGACAAATAATGTATAGCGTTCGATAGAAAACATTTGAAACCCTCTAGGATAAAAACAAAATTTTCAGAACCGTCGTGCCAGTCTTCTTATTTATTTCTTCTTTCGATACATTGTTCTCGACTCGGCTTCGATCCGAGAGAGTGCCACATGCGACCGCGTCTCAAGGATGGGGCGTTTGAAAACCCTCACAGGCGACGCCTTACGCCGAAATCGGACGCTTCAATATTAGCCAATCTTTGAAGGCGTGCCCCGAACAAACTATTACTTCTATCGATATGATTCAAACGTTAAAATCTTGCCCAAACCTTCCTCTTTCAGTATACGCGTTCCGAAGTGGCTAGCTTTTCAGAGGAATCTAGAAGGCTTCCTTTCATCGACCCCATTTTGCTCATTTTCGCGATTTCGAGCGGGCCCAAAATTTCAAAGTCGCGCCACGGCCGCTATTCCATTCCGATCGACCCAGGAATTGAAATACACACTTCCTATGCGTCCAGTTGTAGCCAGAGTTAGAAAACCATCGGAGAAACTAAATTTTTTGACTGAAATATTTGCCTCTCAGAAAGGGACAGTTTGGGGGTTGGCGAATTTCTCCGATCTGTATACCTTCCGTAATTCCATTCCGATCGACCTGAAAATTGCCATAGACTCTACCCATGCTGCTAGGCACGTGTAACCAAAATGACAAATGAATCGGTAACCTGAAATTTTTTTCCAATGTTTTCCCTTTTTTCGTCAGGGGAGCTATGCGTGAGATGTCATGCGTACCAGAAAATGAAAACTGCTGACACGGCTAAATTCTTTATTATTTCGCATCTGAAAAATTAGTAATTATTCTTCAGACATTCTGAAATAAGAATGAACAGCGTTTTTCTTAAAATTATTATCGTCGCGTAGTAAAAAAAATTCGGAAATTTCGTACACTCTGACTTCTATTCGCGCGCCTGGCCAGCGGACAGTCGAATGCGTCGTTCGAGTACATACTATAACTCGTTAACAAAGCCGCAGATTAAATTTTCGCGTTGGAAAAAGTTGTTTCAAATGACCTCAGGTACCCTCCATTTCCTTCTGTCACGATACTTTTGGGACACTCTTTATAGTTCTTCCTATAAAGGGCAGATGGTTCTTCGAGAAGGTAGTCAAATCATTAAAATTAGTCGGCACACCACGTGCAATCGGTCAAAGTCTGACGGATTGAAAAATCCATCACAAACCGCAACACGTAAGGTGAAATAATTCAAATAGAATGAAAATATCCTAATTCAGAAGAAACGCTTCGATTTTTTATTTAAAACAGTTTCGAGTGTAAAGGGTTACTTATCGAGACTCTGGATATATTCAAGAACCCCCAAAATACAAAAATATTTTCGAGAACCCGATTCGTCTCGTCCCGTTCCGATTATCGTGTGTCATTTTGATACTTTCGAGTTCTCGCATACTTTTACTTACGGTGTCTTTTGATCCGTCAGGTATGCGAGGTTGCACAAGAGCAGGCGACCAGTTCGTTCATTTTTGTCCTAGACAAGTACCGAGAACACACTGACTGCAGGACACGATTGAAAGATTGTGTTATGGGTCGTCAACCTTCGTACAAGGAAGCAGCTCGATTGGCTGAGTCGAAATGGCTGTTCCCAAAGGAGCGTTTCTTTCCGCGGGAACTCCTGGGGAAAGTTTCCTTCAAACGTTGGCCCCATGTCAGCCTCGTTTCACGCCTTAACAAGAATGGATTCGAGAGATCGTTACTCCACCGGCGGCGCTTTGCCATTTTCCTATTGCAAACGATTGAATTCATTCGCCTGTACAACCAACTCATGGTCTGGGTTTGGTACTAGTATGCCGCTGACCATCTAGTTGCTGTCATTTGCCTTTACTATCAAACATCAATGACAAAAATAAGCAAATAGTCAGTGACAGAATGAAGCGATGGCATTTATGAAGTAACGATTCCGTTTTGTGTGAAATAATTTAGATTTATTTATTAAATAAGTTATGTTCCAATGAATCGAACTATACAATTTTTACTAGCCAACCGTAAATTGAAAGAAAAATCTAAACCATTCAAATATAAAAGTAAACGAGCACAATTTAATTAATTTGACAAATTTCATCTATTAATGAAGGCAATGGCCACCAATGTTTAACGACATTTTTGCTAAGTGGTCGTGTAACGGAAGTGTTCACTTTCTGCGTTTGTCGCTTGAGAATAAGGGACATTTCTTTTCCATCAACCGCTTTAGGTTGCAAACGTTGTTTGGCTTACTTTCCATGCTCTTACTTTAACCCTCTCAGTGCCGATCGATACCACATCGACTAATACATTCACCATATATCGTTCTGCATTGAACAAGTTAAGCATAGACTACATATTTTGAAGGCCGAAAGAGCAAATCAGAACTTTGCTATAATAGAATTGTCTCAAATACTTTCGTATAATTTTTCTCATTTAGATAGTTACCTCCACCTCCACGTTTCCTACAAATATCTTGAGTATATCCATATGATCATTACTAATTTTCTTTTGTACTGATTTGGTTGAATTAGGCATTATATCAACTTTTTGGATAGCTTATTTTAAATATTGCACTCAATGTTTTCTACAGAATCTACCTTCTTCATTTATTCTTACTGAAATCCCTAAGCATTTGTTTCAATAGAAAACATATGTTTTTAATAAAAATGAAATGTAACCTGAAATAATATGAAATAATTTAAATACGTTCAAAGATCATAAAATCATGAAATAAAAGAAGAATCTGTATCAGGTTCGTAAATATGAAACCGGAATTTGCCTATACATGGCGCTAACTATGAATGTAGTTATCCGATAAATATTTTCAACTCACAACCGCACAAGTTTCATACAACAGCATAGTTTTTAACCCTTTGCGGTCGAAGCACTTTTAATGCCGAAATAAAAACGTTTCTGTCAACATTGAACATTTTTATTCTGCGTAATTCTTTTTATATTATGTACTTGACATTGAACAAGCTGTCTTGTTCTACAGTTAAATTTTCAGCAATATTTAAAATACAGACGAATTTGATAATACGCACTGTTTTGAAAAATGAGTTTTGATTCAATGAATGAATGAAGAAATTTACTGCCGCTTTACAGTCGCCATTCGAGTGCAAAGGGTTAATAGCGATGACCATGTCGAATTTTATGTCTGGAATCTACGATTTACGGACAGCATTGATTTTCTGTTACCATTTCAAGAAAACTGCTGCAGAATCGCATCGAATGCTTGTCGAAGTTTACAGTGAGCATACTCTTGGTAAATCGCAGAACTTCGAGTGGTTTAAAAAATTCAAAAGTGGCGATTTTCACGTGAGAAACGAAAAACGTGGAAGACCACAGAAAAAGTTTTAAGACAGCGAATTGCAAGCATTGTTCGATGAGGATGACGCTTGAACGCTACAACAACTCGCGGATCAATTAAATGTGACAAGAGAAGCCGTCTTCGTACGTTTGAAAGCCATGACAAAGATCCAGAAGATAGGAAAATGCAGGTAAAAGGCAACACAAAGTATTTTTGCTTCATGATAATGCACGATTACACACATCTTCGGGTGCACCTGCAAGATATGTACTTCACCTTTAAACCCTTGGCGAATCCACCACCACCAATTAGGATGTAATAGCAAAACGAATAATGCGAATAAGGTTAACTGCCTTCGATATCACAGGGTCTAAGATAGAGTCTGCTTAGGTAGTACCATTGTTGACCTGTCTTTTACGGGGCCTAGGACGAAACGTCCTCTTCCTCTTCCTCCTCTCTCTCACACACACATTTCGTAGCCTATAAACACTATTAATCGTTTTCAGCAACCAGATCTATTTCACTCTAGCAATTGAGTATTTAAATCTCGTGAAATTTATTTGCTCGTTACGATATCTCGGTCATTGCTCGTAAAGCATACAATAATCAAAATATAAGATGACAGTAAAGTATCAACGTACAGTGCAGGCTGTAAGTTTTTACGTTTTCCCAACTAGGGTCGATGTAATTCTCGATAGTTGAAGACCCAATCGCGGCTACGATTCGCGTGTAAGCCTCGAAACGAGCAATCCTGAGTGGTAAACGAAGTTTCACGGAACACGAGAAGGATGATGACACGACCTGATGCGGTAGAAATGCATTTATATCGATCGTAAAATGCGTTCCAAGTAGCACGCAATTTCATGTTCAGTTGTCGCGTTGTCGATAAGGAAAGAGAGACAGGAGAAACCATTACACCGACTCAGTTGTCGGAATCGAAAAGTTTGGTGACATTTTGTCAAAAATCGATATTCTTATATTAATTACAGTGAATATTTATTGCTCCTTAAATGCGTATTGACTTTGAAAAGATAAAAATAATTAATAGTTATACGAATTTTACATGATATCTACACTTCAAGTTGGACATTTAAAAATTAAGATTCTTTTCCTTAAAATACTGCTTCCTTTTAGGAGATATTCTGCCAACCACATTTAACCCTATGCACTCCTGGCAATTTTATTTCTAAAACCAAAACGTATTTTAATCTGAAATAGTTTTATTGTACATGGCTCATTTCTTCTCGTACATATAACGTGTACTATTATTACTCGCACCTGCAATACTTCAATTTTTACCGATTCCTGAAATGCAAATATAGCAATGTGAAAGATATTTTAGATAACAGTATGACAATTCTTAATGTCGCCTGAGAGAAGCCATTAGAGTGCTACGGGTTAATATTTCGCTTTCCCTTTTTTTCTAATGAAACATAATCTTTGAAAGTAAGAAATCGTATGCATTATTATTTCTTTGCGTAAATAACTTTTGTTCTGTCCGGATCGAGGAACAGCCTATTATATATATCGGCCACGCCCTCAAATTATCACATGGGCGATATGAAGGGAAGAGGAAACGGACTTTAGAAAAAGCGATTAGAATCGGTTTGACTACCGAGTCGAACAGAATCAATCTGACTACCGAATCAACTACATCGAACCGTTTCGACTTGATCAAGTATCGTGCTAATTGATCAAAACTGGAATCTTTGACCATCGTTCGGGTCATAAGACAAATAAATTCGACTAACGTTCAAGTCAAATTTTATCGTGAAGTACATTATTGTTTCGTAATGTACCTCCGTTCTGCTAAAGCTCTACCGCCGCGAAACCTTTAATCTTTTCGTACTCTGTAACACGGTCCACCGGAAAATATTGAACTATCCGTCCAATATTAATTTGGCCGACGGCATTGGCGAAGATCGAAGACGAGTTGCGGATCGCTCGTCGCATACTCAGATATCGAGAATCGTCACTCGTTTTGCGTTTTACAAACGCAATCGCGCTAACAGGAACTTACAACTCCGTTCGAATACGCGACCGCGAGGAACGAGACAAAACTGAACAAACATACGGAATTTTTACATAAATAATGCTTTATTCACTGTTTGCATATACAATAGGAAAGAAACGAAATATATAGTACTAAATACAATGTTTTAACTGTCCAAAAAAGTTTTATCGATCTTAACACATTGCTGACCGACAACTTTTCTGAAAATTTACCTCATGTGCCCGGCTATTGTTTTAAAAGCGGATGTGGAAGTAAAACAATATAAATAAACTTTAATAAATTTTATTTATTATTCAACACTTAATATTTCTTTTTCGTATGATAAAAAGTATAACAATCACCTACGTGTAATAGTACACCACAAGTTTTGCAAATATATCGGGTTTCGCTCCGTTTTCCTTTCGAAGAACATACTCTACACGTTCTAGTCGGATTTGTTTTTCTGGCAGTAAGTATTTTTTCTAAAACGTGGTCTCTTAATTGTCCGGAAAGCTTATCACGAGTTTACTCGTGACCGGTCACCAACGCTTGGCCACGAAAACACGAGTTAACTCGTGACCAGTCAGTAATGTGTTGATATTTGTTGAAGCTCGCGTAGCTGATTTTAGCGTAGCTTCAAACGGTGCAAGTACACCTACAATTTTTACCTGCCGACACCCGCGGCCAAGCTACGTCACCGCCGGCCGGGAAAACCCGCGCTCCCACTACCCCCGACGCTCCAGACAAGGGGCAAAAATAGCGAACCACCATTGGCCGACACTTGGTCACCAAAACTAGTATATAAACAGCTCCTGTATCGACATACATCAGATCCGATCGGTCGACTCACGCTGACGCTTGTACATATTCGAATACGTAGAATAAACTTCCACCCAAAATTACAAGCTGATCGGGTCTCATTTCAACTATTTACGATCCTTCCCATTAATTTGCGCTGGAGCTAGTACGTGCTCTTACAAAGCATCGTACTTGAGCGACCGACTCCCCGAACTGCGGGACGGACGCCTCAACAATATTCTTATTATTTAGATGCATACACATTTTTTTGTGTAGTTGATTTTGCACCATGAAGCATTTATGAATAAACATTTCAGCTTTATCTAGATTTAGTACTTCGTTCATAAACTTTTGGCCTTGATGGTGGGTTGAATGCGTTTAGGTATACTTAAAACTACATTTTTGTAGTATTGTGGAGTAATTGAGTACCATTGGTCTGCACTCTTTCCTACAAATCGTTTATTGTCGCTGGCGGAGCATTATAATCATTCGCTAGTTTTATTTTTAAATACGCTCGGACATTCTCAATAGGATTTAAATCTGGGCATTGAGCAGGTCATGCTATTGTTTGAAATGGTTGGGGGCATTGTCATGTTAGAAAACGACATCACATTCTGCTACTGGCATATTGTCAACTGTGTGTAGTAGATTCTTTTCTAAAATGTTCTGGTAAGTGTACCGATTCAACGTACTGTCAATTCGATACAGTGGAACTACACCATACGCCGTAATGCAACTCCATACCATAATTGAACGACCGCCAAATTTAACTGTCTGTTTAACACGACGCGGTTTAAGCAATTCACCTTTTTTTTGTCCAATACCAGGACCGACCATCCGACAGAATTCGATTAATTATACACTCATGTGAAAAGATTACGTTCCTCCATTGTTCAATGTTTCACCTTATGTATATATTTTTGCAAAGCTCAAACGAGCTTTTATATTCTTCTTTGAAAGTGTAGGTTTCTTTTATCTCTCTATTGATATAAAATTAGCTTCTTGTAGTGCTCTTGGAACAGTCCACTTACTTACTTTCTTTCCAACATCGCTTTCCAACAGCTTTGCAGCCATTGATGCCGTCGTCGCGACTTCTGAAGTAATGTACTTTGTTAATCGTCGCTTGTCCTGACGAGATAATAATTTTCGACGACCTCCAAGAGATGTAGGAACGTCATTGCAATATCGTTTTCGTATTTTATGCATTACTGCCTAACTAACAGCAAACCTTCTGCCAACTTTTCATGTCGATAAGCCAGATTTTAACTGAAAAATGATAGTTTCATTCACCTTCACAGTTTTAGATAATGACTTCATGGCAAAATGTTAATACGTATCCTTCACAAACAGCAATGAACTAACTAAGTATAGTAGAGTACTAAGTGTACTCTCGGTGACAGATAATGCCGAGCGTTGTTTACAAAAACTGCGTTTACAGTTTGTAGCAATGACAGTTCTAACGCGGTGCACAATCGTCTACACGAAAACAATTTGTATGTATCAAAATAATGAGGATATTACGATTGTTGAAAATTTTTTGAAAAATTAAAACATTATACTTAATACTGTATATTTCGTTTCTTTTGCATCCTACATGCAAACAGTGAATAAAATATTGTTTACGAAAAAATGCCGTATGTGTGTTCAGTTTTGTAAATTTCGAAATAAAATGTTCTGTTTCTGAGCATGCATATAACTGTTCACTTGAGCCAGTTAAATAGTATTTTTCGGACGCGTCAAATTCCATTTTATTTGTACGTCAAGGGGTTAAATTGAAGAGGCATGTCCTCTTATAAATAACTCGTCGATTTAAGACCGACTGTACTATATATTGAATCCTACATTAAGAATCGTTAACATTATAAATAATTCATACTAATCTTACATCGCTTCTCGAGTTTTCCGAATGTTAAAAGTAATCGGTGAACAAGAAAGTAGTCAGATTTTCTAATGATTGATAGGATTGGACGGTGTGAAGCTAACGAACGGATTCCAGATGATTAAAGCGGAGACGTGTTCCCGCGTGGAAATAAGTGCGATTAGAATCGCGGTAATGGTGGTTCCATGACGTATTTGCTTGCCAGATGATTGCGAACGCGCAGGATAGGTGAATACGAATGTTTGATGACGAATAACTAAAATTACGACAGTGTCGGCACGCTGTTCGTTACATTAACGATTAACGTGCCGGTGCATTCGGTATCCAACGAATGACTATTTATATGCGTGCGTTATGCAGGAATGGATGGATCATTGTTTCCCCTGAATACATTATGATAATGACGGGCCGCGTGGTATATGCTAAACAAGTGTTCAACCCGATAAATGTCCTTTCGTGCGCTTGTGGTTTCGCGATCAATATCCGAATTATTTTACCGATGCTCACGAATCCATGATTGCCAAAAGTATCACGAAGAATCAACCAAGCACCAGGAGAAAACTCATGCGACATAATTGTGCGATCTGTTCTTCCAAATGCTGATCGCTAGTTCCGAGTCGCGAATAACTACGGGGTTATCCGAAAGCACCTTTAGGTTGTTGACTGAGAATATCTGTTAAACATCATGTTTGTTTCTTGTCCTGTTTCTGTTTCTTGTCTAAGAGCGTCTTAAAGTTATTGAAATTCATTTTGCAAATCTGTGTTCCATTTGTGGGTATAGACAAACATACAATGTGATTGAATGTGAATGCGATGTGAAGTGTAGCAACATTACTAATAAAGTATTAACCCTTTGCGCTTGAAGCAATTCCATTCCAAAATTGAAACAATACTTTTACCTATAATAGCTCCATTGTATACAGTTTATTCCCTTTCTTGCGTATGAAATTAATTACTATTACTCATACTTAGAACACTAACATTTTTAACGAATTCTTATTTGCAAACGTAGCGATGGAAAAGTTTCTTAACACGTTAAGCGCCACACCGAATTTCTGTGCCGCTCTGTTCAAGCCACGGTTAGCCGTCAGGCGGGCCGCTCGCCGATAGACGTATCAGAGTACCAGGTGTATGCATAAGTTCTTTCCGGTTTGACTAAGAGGTGGCGCCAGTGAAAAGTACGCAGCGTATTAATTTGACACATATACCATTTTGTTCGTCTAACATAAAACTACAAACACACATAAGTTGAGTCTGCCAAGAACTGGCGTCTTTGTTTTATCGTTCAGTAATCATGTCGAGTTTTGTGCCTGAAAAAGAACATTTGCGGCACGCATTGCTTTTCTTATTTCATCAAAAGAAAAAGGCTGTCGAAAGTCATCGTTTGTTGGTAGAAACATATGGTGAACACGCTCCATCGATTAGAACATGTGAGACATGGTTTCGACAATTTAAAAGTGGTGATTTCAATGTGAAAGACAGTGAGCGCTCTGGTAGACCACAAAAATGCGAAGACGAACAATTGCAGGAGTTATTGGATGATGACCCAACTCAAACTCAGCGGCAATTAGCAGAAGCATTACAAGTATCACAAGAAACAATCAGCAGACGTTTACGAGCAATGGGAAAGATCAACAAACTCGGTAAATGGGTCCCACACAATTTGAATGAACGTCAAATGGAAAATCGCAAAGTCACTTGTGAAATGCTGCTTCAACGCTACGAAAGGAAATCATTTTTGTATCGAATTGTGACGGGTGACGAAAAATGGATTTATTTTGAAAACCCAAAGCGGAAAAAATCATGGCTTTCACATGGCGAAGCCGGTCCATCAACACCAAGACCAAATCGCTTCGGCAAGAAGACCATGCTCTGTGTCTGGTGGGATCAGACCGGTATTGTGTATTATGAACTTTTGAAACCCGGAGAAACTGTTAATACACAACGCTATCGCCAACAAATGATTAATTTAAACGACGTATTAATTGAAAGACGACGGGAATGGGCCAAAAGACATGGCAAAGTGATTTTGTTACACGACAATGCGCCGTCTCACACAGCAAAACAAGTGAAAGACACTATGAAATCGCTTGGATGGGACATCCTACCACACCCGCCGTACTCCCCAGACCTGGCACCATCTGACTATCACCTCTTCGCGTCAATGGGGCACGCGCTCGCAGAGCAGCACTTCAGCAATTTCGAGGAAGTTGGAAAATGGCTCGACGAATGGTTTGCCGCAAAAGACAAGCAGTTTTTCTGGCATGGTATTCATAAATTACCTGAAAGATGGACGAAATGTGTAGAAGCCGATGGCCAATATTTTGAATAAAAAAAAAATTAATTTCCCTTGAAAATTACGTGTTCTTTTTGATCAAAAAACCGGAAAAAACTTATGCATACACCTAGTATAAACAGTCTGGTAACGTAACGCGCGCCGCGATAGCAGAACGAAAAATCTGTCGCCGGTCCGTAGGGACCGACGAGGCCTGAACGGAAAGTCCAGCGCCGGTCCCTAGGGACCGGCGTGGCGCTTAACGTGTTAAATAACATTATGACAATTTTTAGTGGAGCCGTAGAAGCGCCATTCGAGTGCTAATGGTTAAAGTAAAATCTCTATGGAAAGGAAGTGTACAGTTATCGTTGGCAGATAAATTATTCGTACACTATATAGAAACGAATGACTTTTTCAAAATTGAACCAAATCACTTGACGCTAATTTGAAATGTCACACGGGTTTGTTTACTACGTAACGTGTAAATCATAATTTTTTTTAAGTTGCTGTTGATTGAAATAGCAAAGAAAAATGTACAGCTCACAATTTTTTAATTTTTCATGTGTACTTGTAATAAAAAATTAAACAATGTCTTTTGTATATTTAAGTATGTATTATACTTGTACAAAGTTTCATTGGAAATGGTGGATACATAAAAGTGTTACCTGCAATATAAATTGAGAAAATCTTAAAATTCAGGGCTTTTGGTTCAATCAAATCACAGTTTCTTGCAAATCGTGCAATCTTTAATCATTTACGGATTGTTACACTTTTAGTCGATTTACGTAAAACTTTGGGCAATTACATAACTTTGTTGGATGACCAATCCATGATAACCACCAACACCGCGCTGGCCTAATGACTCAGATGTTTTCGAGCATTTTCGCCACTGAATCACCTCCGAACCCTGAATCACGACGGTCAGGATTCAGCCCTAAGGCTTGGTCATCCTTGCCCTTTCCCTTCCGCTTTTCTAGGTATAAGTACGCGGATCCCTAGAATTAGCGAGCTTCATTTTTCTACATCTCTTCTGCGTGACAGTCGGTCATTTTGTTTCCGTGCAGTATACGTTGTATCCAGAGCTGTACATCTGAAACGTCCGAAATATATTTGTAAGTGTACAAATCGGTCTTTACGTTTCTCACCTGGATCCCAACAACTTACTAAGATTTACAAAATTTACCTTTTACATTTTCATTACAGGCGCACAGGAAAAAAGTTAAAAAGTAGCGACCATCACTCTTTCCTTCGGAATTCTAATTAGTAACAACTTAAAAAGAAATTATCTACATATTATCTACTAAACGAATCCTTATTGCATCTCAAAGAAACTCAATTCGTTTGCTGCAATTTTAAGCAAGTTGTACGTTTATAAAAAGAGTACGAATACTTTGTGTATAAAGGGTTAATCAAAAGTACCTTTAGGAATGAATGAGAATATCTGTTAAACGTCATGTTTGTTTCTTGTCAATTTCTTTTATTGCTAACTGATAATGATAGACAATTTTAACAATGGAGTCATATTTGCGATTGAAGAGCGTTTTAAAGTTATTGAAATTTATTTTGCAAATCCCTGTTCAATATCCATTTGTGGATACAGACAAACATACAATGTGATTGAATATGTATACGTGTATACGTAAACCAATAAAATTAATAATAGTATGTTTTTTATTTAACACAAGAACTATCAAACCAGTGAAAATGACTGGTTCCTACTTATTTCTTTCGCAATTACTGAAGTTATAAAAATGTTTTCATTAACAATTTTCCGATATACTTCTTTAATGTACCACATGTTACAATAAAAATTCAATCAAGTTCGAATAGGTACAGTCTTGTTATTATCACAAAGCAATGTATATCGTTGGATTTATTGTTCCGTAGTTCTAGTGTTAAAAAAACTTCCTATAACCTATTTTGGATGACACTTTATACGAATTGGAGGTAGATCAGGTATTAGCGACGATGTCGTCCTGTTGTCCCTCTGTTGGTGTGCGCAGGAAGTAAAGCCGCCACAGCGTCTTAACATCATCGTTAACAAGTTATTGGCATCACGGTGGTCTATCAGAATTACCTTTGACCATATTTTATCTGTAATATATCAGTCTGCATTTCTACTGATAATTCGCGTTTCATTACGATACTAAATCTCAATAAATTATTAGCAGTCATCGTGGAAACACAATACATCTAATGAGAGTTGATTTGATCAAAATTTTCCATTGTAAATATCTTCTTCTATGCCCGAATTACTGCTCGTTCAGTAAATATAATATTGGATAGTCGGATAAGTATTGAGAGACTTTTGTTATTAGATGTTGTTTGGTATCATACATCGGGCAACACTAATCAGATTGCGTCAAACTGACGTGCATTTGAGAGGTGGCATTTCCGGCTACAATTTTTATGCAGACAGTTTGTATTTCGTCAATCGTGTCTAATGTAATATTAGTGTAAAAATGAGTGAAGCTTCTGAAAAAATTCGCCATGTTTTGCAATTTTACCTCAAAAAAGACAAAAACGCTGCACAAGCCCGGAGAAAAATATGTGATGTTTACAGTGAAGATGCTTTATCAAATGCAACAGCATGTAAATGGTTTGCTCGCTTGTGTTCTGGAAATTTCGATATTAAAGATGCACCTCGCTCTGGTCGACCAATTATTGAAAAGCCCAAAGATACAAAGAAATCTCGATCTTTGGGTACATCTTGATTTAACAGAGAAAAATTTGATGGATCGAATTTTCATCTATGAATCATTGCTCAAACTTAATGAAATCGAACCATTTTTGAAAGGATTGATAATGGACGATGAAAAATGGATCACATACGACAACAATGTGTGAAAAATATCGTAGACAAAGGCCGGTGAATTATCACAAACGGTGGCAAAGCCAGGATTGACGCCAAGAAAGGTGAAAAGTTGGATTCAAAAAAGGACTGCGAAAATCACTTGGCCAAGTTTTTAGCCGATAAACCACAGAAGTTCTATTCCGATTGGATTATGGCTCTACCCTCAAAACAGCAAAAGGTCATAGATAATAATGGCCAATATATACTTGAATAAAATTCATTTTGAATAAAAAAAATATTTAATAAAAAAATGAAAATATCTCTCAATATTGTTTCGACTATCCATCATAATAATATAGAAATCGACAGACCATCGAACGTTTTCGAAAGCGAACCGTTTTGAAAAGTTTCCACATGATGTATCTTTTACCAACAGTAATTTCTTCAGAACCTCTTCTGCACGTTATTTAATGAATTGATGCTTCTAATTGTTAAAAAGAATTAAATTGTTTATTACACTTTTAAAGAAGGTATTTTGACGTAAACGGCGTTTGAATACTTCCGTGGCTAACACGTACAGTTTTGGAAATTGTAAATATACTTATTCTATAAACGACTTACAGAGCAATCGGGTCGAATAGAAAAATTTCAACATACTTTCATGTCTTTTATTTGATACCTGTTTTATTTTTATTTCAGATTCCGTCGCACACGTTGCGTTAGAATTAATACGTGTGCTGCGTGTTTATATAATAGTAGACAATGGAACACCGGAAAACCAGCATGTATATTTGCAAGTGTCAAATAGTAAATCCTGGACCTGGTCGATTGTACCCGCGCGGACTGCATGGCACCGTGGGAATCGAGGATTATTTAAATTAATCGTAATCTCGTCGACAAATCCGTATCGAGTCACAAGAAAGACCGGGGATTCGGGTAATTCTTCCTTCATCGACGTTTATCGCATTTAACGTTTTTTAAGTGAGTTTCAATAATCAAAGCCAATGTTATTTCAAATGTGGAGAGAAAAATGTTTTTATTAATCACTTAGATTAATGTACCTTTTGCAGTTAATATCGGACAAACGGTGTATTTGGTTTCACTGTCGTACGATCAAACAGGTTTATCAGACTCGTTTTAGTATTCAAGCTATGCAAAAGATGTATAAAGTGTAGGCTTGGCCGAGGCAGAGGCAAAATTGGTCACGGGAATAGTAACAGAGTTTATTGTAAACTATATACCAGGTATTTACGTATGAAACCGGAGTTACAGAAAATCAGGAAATACACGTTTAACACTAGAATTAGCGAGTAATAAGAGGTCTGATGTATATTGTCTGGTAATAATGACAATTGTCCCATTCTTATTGCAATATCTGCTTCAACGAAGAAATTCAGTCGAAGCTTTCCAATAAATATTACTTTTATTATAATTTCTAGAATTGTGAAAGAAAATGTTATGAACTAATCATTTTGACTGGTCCGGTAGTTCTAGTGTTAATGAAAATGATAGAAAATATTTCATTCGAAGTATTGCCCATCAGTAGTTATACATTTTTCCCATCTCTTTGATAAATTGTCGATGCTACTCCAAAAAACTGTTCCTCTTTTGAGGCAAACCAGCCGTCGAGCCATTTTTGTACATTTTTGTAAGATGCGAAGCGCTGCTCGGAAAGTATGTGTCCAATCGATGCAAATAAGTAATAATCGGATGGAGTAAAATCTGGTGAGTAAGCCGCATGAGAAAGTATTTCCCATTTAAACACCTCGATCATTTCCTCGACAGGTTTTGTTGTGTGCTAATGTGCATTACCACGAAGTAAAATCACTTTGTGTTACATTTTAATCCCATTTTTTTATCTTCTGGATTTTTCTCATGGCTTTCAAACGTATGGAGATGGCTTCTTCTGTCACGTTTAACTGATCCACGAGTTGATGCGTTTGAGCGTCATCCTCATTCAACAATACTTGCAATTCGTTGTCTTCAAACTTTTTCTGTGATCTTCGACGTTTTTCGTTTCTCACGTGAAAATCACCACTTTGAAATTTTTTAAGCTACTCGAAACACTATAATTTACAAAGAGCATGCTCGCCGTAAGCCTCGACAAGCATTCAATGTGAATTTGCAGCAGTTTTCTTCAAACTATAACACAATTAATGCTGTCCGTAAATCGTAGTTTCCACGCACAATATTCGATATGTTCAACACCATTAAAAACTATGCTGTTGTACCAAACTTGTATGGTTGTGAGTTGAAAATCTTTAACCCTCTATGGGCCGTATTTTTTCTTAAATATAAAAAAATGTATGCAACGGAAAATCAACAATGACAAACCTATATATGCAGATTAAAATATAATTTACCAGTTTCAACAATTTTATTATAATTTGTAACATTGGAACTTTTCAGTAACAACAACTTGCGATGTTTACACTTCTGTGTATGAAAGCTTAAGTGTGACATTCCATAAAACAGTTTGCACTTGGCGTTAAACATAGATGTACCTTGCATTTGGAACATTTTATTTTTGGAACCCCTTTGTAATGTATTGGTATAGTCAACTATATCACTTATAATTTCACTGTCAAATAGCTTTCGAAACTAGGTCACAGGAGAGTAGGGTCCTTCGGGGTCTTCAGGGCAATCTCCTTCGCAAGGACGATGACAACTATTATTCGTATATGATACTCATTGGTTAAACAATTTTTTGTGGTCCTGAATTTTCTTTATCCTTATAAATGATGATTCGGTACTAAATTCATCGTCACTGTCGATAATACTTATGCGTCGTCGGCTAAATACGACTAGATGATCTTCATCAGACCCAGAAACTAATAGAGAATCTTCGAATCAATTGCCGCTAATGCGTCTAATTCTAATTCCACTGTTACTTTTATATGATCATGTATCCATATTTTGGGTATATGATATATAACTCTCAAAATAGAAGAAAGCACAAGCAATATCCTTAATATACTAAAATCTATCTTAATAGTCTACTGTTACCTGAAAGTAAAAAAACTGTATCATATAGAAATAGTAAAATGATTATTGAAATTGCAAACAAATAAATTGTTATTGATATGAAAACCCAAAGCTATTATGTACGCTTTGTTTTGTTTAATAGATAGAATATAATAGAATAGATAGAAGCACAAATAATTTAAATTGCACAAGATAGTTCCGTTGGTTTCTATCTGCAGACAACTTGCAAGGCATTTTACTTTGATATTTCAGGTTGACGGTGCTGCCAACCATTTTCAATGTTGTTATTTATTACCGTAGAGACATTATATAATTTGGACGTATACGTTATCTTATAAAACCTAAAATCATTTGGTAAAATTTCGATATATTAACTTGTGACTTGAAAGTTACACGGCCCCATAGGGGGTTAAAGTATCACTGTAATATACAGTAACGGTCTAGTCAAGAGTATTTATATTTATTAAAGTCCACAAGTTTTGAATCAGAGTTCGTCTACCGATTATTATGATTATTGCCTTTCCTTTTCCTCGCACCACCTTGCAAGTGCGGCGAGACATGTGATCAGACTAAAGCTCACAATACTGCTGAACCTCGTGAAGACACAAACCACCACCCAAAGTGCAACGAAGAGAAACAAATAGAAGTTGAAAACACAGAAATTGCAAACAACCGAAAGAACGTATTGCAATTAAAAAACATTGCAAACATTGTAATTTAATTTAATTTAATGTAATTAAATGTATATGGGATCTTTGCGTGTGGTTTATTAACGCTTGCATCAATGTGAATTTTAGCGATATATAATATTTTCCCCCGCTAGGTCAGTCATCGCACGTATTTTCTACTTGACTAGTTTCAAGAAAGATACCTCTAGGGGTGGAGAAAGTATTCTGAAAATTATGGTAGAGACTTTTTTAACAGTTACGGAGGGAATACTAGTTTCAAGAGAGATTCCTTTATTGGTGGAGAAAGAATTTTGACAATTATGGTAGAGACACCATCTTACATGTGCAATGAGAAGTGTGATCAGACTAAAGCTCACTAACCTGCTGAGCCTTGTCAAGACACAGACCACCCATATTCCTATACCAGTCACACTTAATACAACGTAAACGAATTTTTAGCTAGAGAACCATCTGCCTTCACTAAAACAAAGGCAATATTACCGATATCCTCGTCGATAAGCGAACAGACGACGGTCGACAACGGTCGACGTCTGTGCAACCAGAAATATTTCATGACGAAGGAATAAGGGGGACGACAGGCGTGTGTGGTTTGCCGTTTGATAGATTGCACGTGCTCGAAGATATTGAATTTTCCCGAAGGCTGGCAACCGAAAGGGCTGAGGAATGGCGAACGATGACACGTGTTTACCAGCAAATTTGTAACAGAATTTTATATGGCATCTCAGCGACGTACACCCGTCCATCTCGGTACACCCCCCCCCCTCACGCGCCACTGCGACATGATGACAGCTTTGCATGGGCTTTTATAACGAACGAATTAAGTATCTCTCGAGGCAAAGCTTCACGAAGGTTCTGGACTAATTGTCTTGAGGATCATACTGTTCTCTCAGCAGAAGATGCATGCTTCGCCATTTCGCAGCCAGATTTCTGGGATAAAGAGTGAGGGAAATGCAGAGGAAAGTCAGAACTTCAACGACATCACGAAGCTACAGTGTAGTGTATGCATAGAATCAGGATCTTATGATCGCCTTATATTACGTAGAAAGATATTTCTAAAGATATTCCTATTAATACTATACACCTACTATTAGTACATCAGCTGGTTTATTTGATACTGAACAGCCTCTTGGAATACTGTATAGTATTGTCCGTTATAGTATTGCAAAAATTATTGTACCTGATCTCTCACCATTTCTTAAATGATAAAAGACAATGTAGGACTTGGCCGAGGGAGAGTCAGGATTCTTTTAAAGAGAGTTTATTGTAATCTATATACAGGGTGCGGCACCTAAAACAGGTCACCTGAATAACTCGCTTGCTTTTGAAGATAGAAAAAAAGGATCAGACCAAACTTACTTGATATCGAGGGGCTCGTAATCTGATGTCATTGATTTTTTTATAGGTGGAGACGTCAAGGAGATATGAAGGTCAACTCTGTTTTTTTAAATGGAACGGTATGGTTTTTTATTTACATTCTGATAGTGTATTTCAAGACGAATACAATGACCTATTATGAAGATCATTCAACGTCACGCAAGGTCAACTGCAATAGAAAATAAAATGTCTCAAAGCACTCTTCGAACACTACGACGATTTACATGTAACATGTTATGTACGTATTCACTGCTACTTCAAGTGTTCAAAATGTCGACCTTGAACACTGAGGCCCCATTCGCAAAACTGTAAACGTTTTTGAAAGTCATTTTCACTTAATTGTTGATGTAGTGAAATGTGGAATGGGTGAAATTTGTTAACTCTAAGTATTCGCAAAATACTTCGTTGACTGATGTCACTCTCGCGTTCAAGTTGCCTCGTACCAACATGTGGATTTTGTATTACACTTGCTAAAATGTTTATCGTGTTTCCATCATCAGTTGCGTTTTTGGCTCGAGTGCGTTTTTTCTTATCCACATTAACAGTTTCTCGAAACTTTTTTATAATGTTCGTAAAGACAGAAAGTGAAGATCTATTATTACGATCGGGAAATCTTTCACCATACACACGTACCGCTTCCCTCATAATTCTATGACATTCACCATAAATGATAACCATTTCCACTTTCTATGCTATTGTGTAACGCATTCTTGAAAATTGAACACTCAGATTGAATATTTCGAAGTCGTACTCTAGTCGGTAGTCAAACTACTAATAACATTTCTGGATACAGGTAAGCATACAATGTGATGGTATGTTTATTTATGTTCTGCGACCCTTACGAATACTTAGAAGAGCAGTATACCAACATCCAGAGAAGACACAAAAGTATTTGAAGAGTGCTTTGAGACATTTTATTTTCTATTGCAGTTGACCTTGCGTGACCTTGAATGATCTTCATAATAGGTCATTGTATTCGTCTTGAAATACACTATCAGAATGTAAATAAAAAACCATACCGTTCCATTTAAAAAAACAGAGTTGACCTTCATATCTCCTTGACGTCTCCACCTATAAAAAAATTAATGACATCAGAATACGAGCCCGTCGATATCAAGTAGGTTTGGTCTGATCCTTTTTTTTCTATCTTCAAAAGCAAGCGAGTTATTCAGGTGACCTGTTTTAGGTGCCGCACCCTGTATATAGTGTTTAGGAATAAGATATGGTGTTCTTTTCAAGGTTTTATTGCGACTGTTCAAATACGACTGACTGCTCCGTGGATCGGAGCAGCTTCGTTCTCCAAAATTATGCATCCTTTTCTAATTTGTTCTTTTGTTATAATTGCTGGCGGCGATGGTGGTATCGGTGAAGGTGCCGCCCAAGTTTTTTCCTTCGGGGTAGGGTTTATATCGTGTAGATGAGTCCGAAGATGCCTGCTTCGAGTCACCTTCGATTTTCCTTGGCTCTGACCCCTTGCGGAAATTCGTCCTGTGCGACTCCTTGTACATCTGTTAGTCATAAACCTATAAATTGTCGGTCACTCGTCAACTGGCTCGCTCGCCGTCGGCCTCAGCCCTTGACAAACTGTAATGTTTCGTCCATTTACCTTTTTCCACAAACAAATGCCCACAGCAAAAAGACTTCTCATCGCATTAGTATTGTCTTCTCGATACAACTGACATATCGGATTACATATATCCACGGTCGAGCATCTTGGCTACTTAGCAGTAGTATAAATAATTACGCGATATATTAGGGGCACACAGAAGTAATGAATTATTTTGAAGTCTAAAACAAACTTTCTAGTGAAATCAGATCATTATTTATAATCTATTATATAATCTTACATCATTATCAAGGACAGTTTGCCATTTATCTTGCAAATTTTCAATCCCGTTTTTATAAAAATCCAGGGTCCACGAAAGAAAATGTGATCCTAGGTGTCTCTACTTCGAGGCCTATCAGAAGGGTCACAATCGCCAGCAGTAAATCAACTGAACAAACGTTGACACTTGTTGACCTTCAATACATCTCCATAAATGTTGCAAATTCTCTGTGTTGTTATCGTTGCATTAAATCCCGCATGAAAATGAAAAGATATACAGTGACTAATATGATGCTCGGAAGGTACAAACGACACCATTTTGTTAGCAGGCAGTAATCAAAATGTATACTTAGGATATTTATAAAACAGGCTGCTTTAATGAAAATTATAAAAGAATACGCGTTTGCAATTCAAAGATACAGTGGCCGGCGTTAATATTCGGACACCATGATAATCGAGAAAGTCTTACTGTATATCTTCACTGTTAATGGACTTAAAGAATTCATCGTTTTGTAACGATAAAAATAAACATAGAAAAACATACAAAAAAGAAACATAGTTTTTATTTATTCAATTTGCATACTTTTCGCGTTAATCAATGTTAAACAAAGTAATCCTCAATTTTGACATCACAGAAATGTCTGAATCGCAAAAGTGTCCGAATATGAATACGGGCCACTGTAGCTACAGAACTAAAAGCAAAAAACTTCTTTCCACATAATTTATTACTAATGGGTACCCTTGGATATAAGCGGTAGAAGAATGTGACACTTGAAACATCAGAAACATCAGAAACATCTGTTTCGTCTTGGGATGAAATATGGCTTGAGGAAGAAAGGTCGGAAGGTCGCAGCGGAAAAATCTTCGTACCTAACGATCGTTTGCCCCGATCAAACAGATACTGACCGCTATTCAACGGCGATCACGCGCGTGCGGCCCCACGCGATTACATTCGACGTACGCGCGTATAATGGGCGTCCTTATCGTGGCCCCAATGCATTCACACGTAAGACAGCCGTGGCAGTCGCCCGGTCGACGGGACAATTAAACTCATCTTCGCGATACTTCCAGAACGGTGATCCTTCACGCTGAGAAGCCTCAATAAAACCATGGAACCCGAGATAGCGGTCGTCCATTGTTCCCCGACGGGGACTTCGTGTGTTCGCTGAAACGGGATTATCGGCTGGCGTAGAACAATTAAACCGGACCAATGGTTGATGACAACTGAATTAGGGGCAAACATTGCCACAGATCGTTTCAGGAACTTCTGTTCGATAACTTACGGAGGAATGCTCGTCGGTACATCGCGTACCTGAACGACTTTTTGGCTACAGCGCGCATGTGCGATATATACCACGTGGCTGATGAGAACCGCTCATGAGCTGTTATTCTGTTGGAACTTATTAATTGATTCCGTTCGGCTTCTTAACCCTTTCGTTCTGAGCACCGCATATGTGCGACATCCATAATCATAAAGCTTTATAATTATATAAAGTGGCTAACGAAAGTATTCGAACGGTCAGATTTCTTATCTTTAGCACATAAAATATGTATGTTAATCCGAAATGTTTAAAACAATTTAGTGTCTATAGCAAGAGAATAGTCCCAAGATTACGTTAGTAAAATTGTAAAATAATCCAATCATATATACAATATTTATCATATATTTACTTAATACAGACACCAGGAATGGGTAACAAAAGTATTCGAACGCTTCAAAATTATTGGTGTTTCTACTTATGTATATCGTAACGCTAAATGTAAACATTAGCATCGAATGTAAACAACTTAATTGATCATAAGATATCTTTTGACTAAGAATAAAGTACAGTTTTGCAGTGTATTAACGAATATGAATAGGAAAAAGTCAGAAACACAAAACTGTGAACGAGAAATAATATTAGAACTACATAGAAATGGAAAATCTTATAACGAGATTACAAAAATTCTAAACAGAAATAAATCTACAGTGCACTACACAATAATAAAGTTTGAAAATCAAGGAACTGTTGCCAATAAAGCTCGTTCAGATCGTCCGAAAAAATTGACAAACAGAGAAGAGAAAACTATAATTCGCGAAATAAAAAGAGATCTTGTAACTTCTGTTCCCAAATTGGCAAATATGGTTGAAGAAATGTTGGATAAATAGGTTCATCCTCGACTGTGTCGACGATTACTGTGGTACAATAATTATCACTGCGGAGTTCCAAGAAAAAAGCCTTATATTAATAAAGTAAATCAACGAAAGAGGTTGCAGTTCGCAAAAAATTACATTACTAAAAGTAATTTCTTCTGGGACACAGTTACATTCTCGAACGAATCAAAATTTAATATCTTCGGTTTAGATGGTCGGAATTATGTATGGCGAGAATCAAGAGTATGGCGAGAATACAGAGTTGATAGCAAAACATTTAATATAAACGGTCAAACATGGAGGTGTGCAATATTATGGAATGGGGCTGCGTGGCAGCTAATGGAACTGGAAAATTAGCGTTCATCGATGGTACACTCGATAAATATAAATACCTACATATTTTGAAAATAATTAAAAAGATAGTGCCAGAAAACTGGGATTACTAAAATACTTTTACTTCCAACAAGATAACGATTACATACATGTTAAGCACTCCCCTACAAAACTCAGATCTCAATCCGATCGAGCACCTGTGGGCAGAAAGCGGAAAAAGACTAAATAGATGTCATACTACGACAAAATTAATATTAATGGATAACATAACAGAGATATGGAATTCTATTGAAACCAGTTTCATAAAAACGCTAGTACATAGTATGGAACGTCGTTTAAGAAAAAGAATCAATGCCAATGGTGATCCTACAAAATATTAACATATGAAAATGTAACAATATTTGTGGCGTTCGAATACTTTTGTTGTCCATGCCTGATACGTATTTCAATTAAAAAATATTGTACATACTGTATATATGATTGAATTATTTTCTACTTTTACTCACATAATCTTGGGACTTCTCTCTTGTTATAGATACTAAATTATTTTAAACATTTCATATTAATACACATATTTCATTTGCTAAAAATGATTGTTTTATTCAGCACAGTTGTTACTTAAAACTTAGAAAAACGTATATACAGAAACCACGCGCAATGTGCATATTTCTGGCGTGATTTTCCGTTCAGTGACGGTACTTCGGCAGTGCAAAGATGATAAGTTGGCTGAACAGAAAAATAGTGACTTGATTGGTCCCTACCCGGACAGCAACATCTTATGACCGTTCACACTTTCGAATGAGTTTAAACTTCTGTCAGAGTCTTGTCTTTTTCTGTCCGTCGTCACCTTAGTTTTGTCGTGATTGGTAAAGGGTAGTTTAAGATGGAGGTGTAGCGATCAGCGTGGCACGACATTCTATGATAGGATGTCACTATTGTTATCCTGGGTCTTGCCGTCTTAATGTTAGCTTCTTAGGCAACGGTGCGGGCCTGTCACCACCACATTTCACAAACGACCCAGGGCATAGGGGTTGCGAAATCTGGGACTCAAGACAACCCTTAGGTCATAACACTTCGAAAGCTGTACAAGCGGAATAATGGACTTCGCGTTTCGGACGATCGTGTTCACCACTTAGCAAAATTCTTAACAGATGTGGGTGACTCTCTTGGGCTAAGAAATTTGGCTACCCCTGAAAATGTCGCAAACATCTCCAGTATTTTTTTCCGCTCGTTTTGACTTGTATATCTACCCCCCTCCCTCCGTCAGTTAGTGAAACATAGGGCCCGTATTAGCGACAGAGTTTTTCGTTAGTCCACACGCGTCTAGCAGAGAAGGGAAAAATCGCGGAAAGAATAGGGAGGCCAGTCTTTATCAGGGCTAACTTGCTGACCTTTGCTCATTCATATATATCGTTACACATCCATCACCACTCACGCTCTTGATTTTACAAAAACTTCCCACATACAGTCGGTCACAAAAATATTGGGATACCAATATAATCTTGCATTATAAACATTATATTTTAAATAAATGCACAATCAGCGACAAATCAATGTTGATCAAATCAAAATCAATTGACGCCATTTTCTTGTTTTGTCATTTGATAAAGATTTTTAACTCACAACCAAACAAGTTTCATTCGACAGCATAGTTCAAAACAAAAATTCAAAAGTGGCGATTTTCACGTTAGAAACGAAGAACGTGGAAGACCAGTGATGCTAGCTTTTGGAAATTCTGGACTTATGGTACATCTGCTTGCTATTGAGGGTTGGGACGAGGGACAAGAAGGTACTGCTTAATGAGAAATTAACGAATTATGGTGGAGGAAAGCCCTCAAGGCTAGTGGTCCCAAGAGGATCATAAATCCAGGTAATACCTGTGTGGCAGATGTACCTCCTGCGCTCACCGACAGAGGGACAATACGACGAATTTCGCAGTCTACTCATTCGCTTGAGTCTCATTTTGTAAGCAGTCTAGAGTCATTCTTTCTTAGACATTTTACGCTCATTCTATTTTCACTCAATTAGTCAGTAATCAGTCCTTTTGAATTTCGTTGTAGGCACAAATATACCAAACATGTACGATATAGTCTTTCTTTCCCAAGGGAAGGTGGCCCGTCGAGAACGTAGTGAAAATTAGAAAGTTGGCAATAAATTAGTCGGCTTTCTACGTGCTGTCCAAGTTTCGAGGATTGAAAAATCTACCACAGGCCGCAACAGGAGGAATATAGCGTTTTTTAATTGCATGTAAGAGTGATGGAAGGAGTGTATCTTGAGTGGGAAACTATCAAGGAAGTAATATTATCATTTATTGTTAATTGTCTGTGTGTTGTTTCGATGAGTGCATCGCACGTGGTGTTCGTCTGTTGGAGTAAAAATCTGTCCGCGTACGATGTTCGCAAAATGGCCGGCTCCTTCGAAGCCGGTTTGGATGGTTTATCTTATTCCTTTCGGGTATGCTAACTAATTTGTTATGGGCACAGCAAGTCACGCGCAACCTTAAGTGTTGCAGTTGTAACATAAATTCTGTTTATCAATGGATAACTATGTGCGAGCCTTGAATCGTGACAGAGGTTATTAATAGAAGTAATTGCACAGGTATTGATCATTTTGTATTTCGAAATAGCTATAAGTTTCGTGCTATTTTATGTTTCAAAACTACAATCCATAAATATACAGTGGCTCACGACAGTGTTCGGACACTAAATCTAAATAACCTTTCAAAAATTGAACCAAACGACTTGACATTTCTGGAGCAACTAGAACTGAATTTACTAAATGATATGCAAAAATAATTTTGAAATAATTCTAACTGATAGAAATTACGTGAAAAAATAAAAAAAGACTTTAGTTTCTAAAACATTTTTATTTCAACTTCTAATAAAAACTTAAGATATACGTTTTACAGGCCTATTGCAGTTATTCGCATGCTGATTCGTATAAAAAAATTTAAAAATTTCTGGAGATTAACCAGAAACTGACCAAGAATCGTGGAAATTTTCGATTTTCTCCATTTTCGACTACTTACGAATCGATTTTGTAGTAGTTGCAGTACATGCAGGTACTAATTGCAAGTACATGCGGAATTCACACTAAAAAAGAAGTGAAATCATAAATCGACACCAAAGTACAACAAACGTTTTCGTTTATGTAAATCGTTATAGATGGCAAACCTTAGAAATGATCTTAAGAAAAACGATTTATTGTTTGTCTCTAAGTAATATTATGAAGTCATAAAAAAGTGTCAAAGAAATAAGTTCATTCTCGTAAGTTTAAGTTCGTTCAGTTGTCAAAATGGTAGACTCCTATAAAATTTCTTCTTCATCAAAATTTTACCGTTCAATTTGCTCGTGTGTAATAATTGTTTATTGTTCCTGAAGCTGTTTTATTCAGATCTGTTTCCTCTATTTGTAGCTGTAATATTCCTTCGCTAGCAACCGCAGCGTTTAATTAATTTCAACTTTGCCAATAACTCGTATTTATAATTAAATCTTTAGAAACCAATCTCAGAAACATATTTTCAGGAACATATGAAGACGTTGCATTTCACTCGGTTTCGGTAAGTTACTCGTCCCAAAGTTGAAAAACATAAAAAATCTTTTTGTAAATCAAGTACGAGAAGCAAGTTTTATCGACGATTCTTGTTACGTTTAGTATGTTCACGTTTTTCTTTATACTCTTTTACTGTATACAAACGTTCACACTTTTTAATAAAAGGTAAACGTAAAGTAGAAAGTATTTCTTGTAATACGTCTCTATTGTCTCTTCATATCCTGGACACTATAAGACCGGACAGTTCCCCTCTAATAGTACCACAGTAGTTATATTATGTACACTCATACTCAAAATAGTTTATGTCACTCAAAATATCGGTCAGATAGTTGATAGAAGATACACTGTACACGGGAGTATATTACTGGGCAGCTTTTGCATGCCGTCAGATTCAAGGCAGTGACTGTCAGCCGTGGTAAGCGTGCTGCGAAGAGATAATGTCGAGGAAATTAACTATCGGTACACCTGAGCGATCCTTTATGTTGCGCGGGATCACCGTAATTCTGCTAAATCCCTCTATAACACGTCAACCGGATCTCACCACACACACTGCATTTGTGCGCTGCAAGTTGGATAAGAACTTAAATGATTATCAATTTTACTTCAAAATTAAACACACCTGCTCCGATGAAGGGTTCCAAAGAGGTAGCAAACGAGCATTCAAGCCTTACCGTTCAACCAACCAAAATTTTAATACTGTATTTTAAAGGTGTGCCCATCATTAGGAAACACACAGATAGGACATCCTACGTCCCTTTGTGATATATGTGATAACACGAAAAAGTACATTTTACTAAATGAATTATATTATACACATACACTGGATGTAGAAAGTATTTGTACTGTAAGAAATATATTGTGGTTTTTTATTTACATTCTGATAGTGTATTTCAAGACGAATACAATGACCTATTATGAAGGTCATTCAAGGTCACGCAAGGTCACTCTTCAAATACTTTTGTGTCTTCTCTGGTTGTTGGCATACTGCTCTTCTAAGTATTGGTAAGGGTCGCAGAACATAAATAAACATACCATCACATTGTATGCTTACCTGTATCCAGAAATGTTATTAGTAGTTTGACTACCGACTAGAGTACGACTTCGAAATATTCAATCTGAGTGTTCAATTTTCAAGAATGCGTTACACAATAGCAGAGAAAGTGGAAATGGTTGTCGTTTATGGTGAATGTCATAGAATTATGAGGGAAGCGGTACGTGTGTATGGTGAAAGATTTCCCGATCGTAATAATAGATCTTCACTTTCTGTCTTTACGAACATTATAAAAAAGTTTCGAGAAACTGTTAATGTGGATAAGAAAAAACGCACTCGAGCCAAAAACGTAACTGATGATGGAAACACGATAAACATTTTAGCAAGTGTAATATAAAATCCACATGTTGGTACGAGGCAACTTGAACGCGAGAGTGGCATCAGTCAACGAAGTATTTTGCGAATACTTAGAGTTAACAAATTGCACCCATTCCACATTTCACTACATCAACAATTAAGTGAAAATGACTTTCAAAAACGTTTACAGTTTTGCGAATGGGGCCTCAGTGTTCAAGGTCGACATTTTGAACACTTGAAGTAGCAGTGAATACGTACATAACATGTTACATGTAAATCGTCGTAGTGTTCGAAGAGTGCTTTGAGACATTTTATTTTCTATTGCAGTTGACCTTGCGTGACGTTGAATGATCTTCATAATAGGTCATTGTATTCGTTCCTTGAAATACACTATCAGAATGTAAATAAAAAACCATACCGATCCATTTAAAAAAACAGAGTTGACCTTCATATCTCCTTGACGTCTCCACCTATAAAAAAATTAATGACATCAGATTACGAGCCCCTCGATATCAAGTAAGTTTGGTCTGATCCTTTTTTTTCTATCTTCAAAAGCAAGCGAGTTATTCAGGTGACCTGTTTTAGGTGCCGCACCCTGTATAGTCTCATTCTGCTCCTAGGACATCTTGGACGTTACTCTCATTGCGCTCTCATTCCTAGACTCATTGCTCCTATGGCATCTTAGGCTTTCGAATCTTAGATCTCGTAGTGCTCCTATGCCATCTTAGGCTTTCGAATCTTAGATCTCGTAGTGCTCCTATGCCATCTTAGTCTTTTGCTCACTCAGTCTGGTCGTTATTTTATTGTTCATCCTTAGTTGCATTATGGTTGGAACTGCGTTGCAGAGGTGGTGTAAGTACAGTTTATTGAAACATTGGTCTTTTGAGTATTAATTGTATAGGCGGCATACATCGTGCAAACACCGCAAAGTCCGACAGATCTTACAAATCTACCGTAGACAATACGTACCAGCCCAGAAATATCTGAATAACCATAGTATGTCACTTGATCGCAGAACAGACCCACACACGATGTCTAGACAATTCCAAACAATATCTTATAGCGGTTATGAAATTTTTTCGGTTCTCCGTAACCTTTCAGACAGAACCGGTGTACAACATGTAAAAAATATATTATGAAAAGGCGAACAAGGTCTTTAGATCTTTTAAATGAACGAAGAGGTTTGTAGTACGAACGTCTGTGCTCCGCTATTTTTGAGGAACCGTCCATCAGAAATGTGTTAATGTGTATTTTTGCCACAGCTTGGAACTTCGGTTTATTAGGGTTGTCCTTTGTAGACACGTGCGCCTCCGAGACTCTGATTTCGCAGTTAATAGCGATAGACGTACCATAAACCTCCAAATGAGAACCGCCAGGTATTAGCGAGGGTGCGACAACCTTCGGGATGTTACCTGAGATTCTACTTTTGGAAATTATTCTCACCCGACCAGTGCGAGTTGGATGGCGAATTGAATAGTCAATAAGAATATACAAATATTAATGCAAATATTCATTAGTGAAAGACGTTTATGACCCATCAATGAGCACTAGTATATGTATGAGGTCGTTGCAATGTTCGCGGCAGTTTTTACTAAGACATTAAGTTAGTCGGTTTTTTTTAAGTCATTACGTCAGTTTTCTTTATGTTATTACGTTAGTTTACGTTTAAGTGTTTACGATTATGTTTATGTTGGTGCGTCTACGTTCATCCACCGTACCATTGTCTGTTCTGTGAGTAAAGAAGTTTATCAACGTTGGTTTGAATCCGTTCTTACGTCAAACGCTCCATCCCTGACAATGAATACATACAAACCCCTTACAGACAAAAGAATGGAGAAAAGGGAAAGTTAGAAACCTTCCTCTAAGGAAAATCGAAACTTGGTGGAGCATTCGCCTTGATCGTTTACACATATCAAGGGTGATTTTTAGTGATACGTGACACCCATAATCTGTTGAGTTAGTTTCGGGTAAACCTGTCAGAAGGGTACGTGGAAAAGATCACGAACTCCCTTTCATTCCCGAAATTGACCGATAAATTACGGGTTCCTGACATTATAGGTAGGCCTACGTTACATGAAGTTCCATTGAGAGCGATACGGCCCAGCTGTTTTTCGCAGGAAAATTCGCTGATACCTTCTAGCCATGTCCGCATCGTAAAGCAATAAATTTGTTAAAGAGGCAGTAGGAGACTTTCTCAAAAATGACATTAGCTAAATCGACCGCAGCGTAAACTCAGACTGAAATTGGAGCAGGCAACGCAGCAGTTGGGAACTGCAATACCAATGAGCGTTCCCATAAACGCGATGCGACGATCCGCGAATTAAGTAGAAAGTTAAGCTTTCGGTGTCGCATGAGGCGAAACGCGTTCGTCTTTTTTGTAGGCTTGGCTTCGCCAAGGTGTCTCTCCCTTGTGCGCCGTCAAGGCTTTTTATTTCATAATGAAGCTCTCGACAGAAATTTTAACTGTTCCGAGTGGTTTTTGTACTTACGAAACCTGTTACTCTATAGCGACAGTATTGATTCAGATTCGTTTGTTTGTAAACACCGAAAAAGAAAAAAAACCTGTGACGTCGCATAAAGGTTCCGCAGTCTTATAATATGTACACGCGCGACGAAGAAGTAGAAATTAACACTTTAACTATTAATTTTAATTAACAATTAAAGTTAATTGTAATTAACTTTAACACAAAAATTGGAAGCTTAAAATGTATAATCAAAAGAATAAAATTCTGTTCTCTAAATCTCAAATTTTAGTACAACAGCTATATTAACGTTCAAATTTATTTTTAAACTAGACCAGTGAATACTGCTTTATAACAACGACAAGGCTGCAAGTATTCAAATTTCGCGCAACTTCCATCTTAACACTTTACCGACTGGAAGCCTATTATAAGGACTTTCAATAGTTGCACTGTAACAAAATGAAGCCTAACAAACTGCTTTTACATGGTAATTTATAACCAAATTATTACATAACTTTACTGACGTTGTCATGTTGATTTACAATAAAAATTGCTGTCAGCGTTGAGAGATCCATTGAAAAGTTTTCAATCATGGACAGTGGACCTTGAAAAATTTTAAACTACTCGCCGGTCGGTAAAATGTTAATATATGCATTAATGTAAAAGTTTATGTAAACAGTTTTCGTGGAAACATTCTCACAATTTGAATAACAGTGAATGCAGAAATCAATGTCAAGTCATTTCGAACCGTCCGGTAGTTCCCGCGTTATACTGCACGACAATCTCAGTGCCCTTCTTTTTTCTCGTTTAACTGGTTCTGCGGGCTACAATTCTACGATCATTAAACTATATGCAGCCCAAGGTAATAGTAATTTTACGGGGTATGCGTGCACATTTGCGATTATATATCTATTCTTCTTTCGTAATTATTCTGCATTGCACGGCGCACGTTCCCGCGGTTGTGGGGTCTCCGATGTGTACTACATTTATTTAAACTTCTCATGAATATTCCGTGGAAGGGAATGATGTTAAGTGCTTCCCTGGAAAACTGTTACTCTGCTTAATCCTTTTGTTGCATAATTTATAATTTCATGAGGGAGTAAACGGGAAAGTTCACTGGTATAGCGGCCACGTTCCGCGACACAGGCGGAACAAAAATTCAGGAGAAACTCTTAATTCGGAACTTTCGAAGGCGACGACAGGTACGCCCAGCAGAGTTACCGAACTTCCATGGGATTTTTCAAATTCTCCATTTAACACGAAACCCGAACGCGTTTCCGAAACTACAACTCCGCCGAGTCTCGGGCGAAATTTTAAGCGCGAAGTTTAAATCGAATTCGCTTGTTATTACACCGAAGATAAGCTTCCGGTGATACCATCGCCGCATCCGATTTACCGGATTATCCAGTGTACCGTTCTTCTGACTTGTACCCCGAATTCCGTGTAATTTCGGTATTCTTGTCTTGATTGTAGCCTAACTCGCACGATGCCAAGGTATTGTTTCAAATACAAACTATTAAGGGAGTATACCTTATACCTAGATTCTCTATTCGACATCGATCAATTGAAAGATTAATCTTGTATCACCTTATCTTCGATTCTTTAACATACAGACCCATCCATAAGTTTCGTACACTCACACGTCGTTTAACACTAAAATTACCATAAGGGGTCAAATGAGCCTTTCCAGATTTTCTATTTTACAATTACTGACGTTATAAAAGTATCTTCGCAGAAATTGATTCGACAGATTTTTCTATTCCAACATACATTATAATAAAAATCGAACAAAATCCAAATAAATTAATTCTTGTTACTTTTATAGGACAATATACATTAGCCAAGTTTACTGCTTAGTAGGTTTATTGTTAACACTACAACTACCATACCACTCATTTAGACTAGTCCCTAGTTTTTTCTTTCACAATTATTAAAGTTATAAAAACGTTTTCATAAAAAATTTTCGGATGTATTTGCCTACCATAAAACGTCACCCCAGCACTAGCCGCTACACACATACAGAAGAAACCCGTATATATGTACGAACTTGCAAGGGTTCACGGTATCGGGAACTGACTGATCAATATCGCAAGGAGCAGTTCAAGAGTTGTAAATTTAGTTTCCGAAAAGTCAAATCTATATTTGTTCTTCGTCCAAAACTACAATTCTTACATAATTCTCGAGTGACTTGTAATATTCGCCAAATACCGTGAGCCCTTGCGAGTTTAGTAGACGTACGTACGCGTGACCTCGCACTTGCTTCAAATGCGCGTGAATTACGCTGCTGAATATTAAAAATTATTCTACAATTACGTAAGAATTGCAATTTTAGGTAGATCCTGGACAGTTGTCGACATCGGTCACAAAAGTCAACACTCATTCTAAGAAAGTTGTTTCGAGCGTTTGTTCCGTCCGAAATGCCGCTGGTTCAAGACAATAACGCTATAATTTACGACAATAGACTAATGTATTTTACATTCGTAAATATACATTTATTCTTTTTAAGGATTTAAAGTTTCAAAGGTTCTAATGTTCTAAAAGTTGAAAGTCTTAAATTATCTTGTGGCGACTGTACTTCCTACCTTCGCCGGCAGAGGGACAGTAGAACAAGACTTTCCTGCTAGTTCCTGATCCACCTTCAGTTCATAAACAGGGTGGAAATTATAGAGCGTTACAGTCGAATGTCTCCGAAAATATTGATTATTCAAGACGAATTCAACGACTTATAACTCAAAGTCATTCAAGATCAAACTTGTAGGGAAATAGAGAAAAGGTATGATCGTTTTATTTGTACTTTAGTTCGTGCCTTCGAACATTCACACCAAAACATAACATGTGTCACTGTCAGCATTGTTCAGGTCAACATCAAAATCATTATTAATGAAATGCAAACAAATTTATTTACGTATTACTGTGCTCTTCTGCAAGATAGTCAGTTTACTGTCATTACCATTCTATATTAAGCCGCGTGAATTAATTATATTAAGATGCGTGAAAACATGAAACTCGGAACACTCGAAGCTTATGCTAAGATAAATGTTGAAATGTTGAGCAAAGTTAGAGAATCATTAAGAAGAATAATTGTTAAGTGCATTGAAGTAAGAGGTAATTATTTTGAACACATACTATGTTCATACTATTCTATACTAACACATCCGCCTTCAGTTCATATATACAGGGTGCGGCACCTAAAACAGGTCACCTAAATAACTCGCTTGCTTTTGAAGATAGAAAAAAAAGGATTAGACCAAACTTACTTGATATCGAGGGGCTCGTAATCTGATGTCATTAATTTTTTTATAGGTGGAGACGTCAAGGAGATATGAAGGTCAACTCTGTTTTTTTAAATGGATCGGTATGGTTTTTTATTTACATTCTGATAGTGTATTTCAAGGAACGAATACAATGACCTATTATGAAGGTCATTCAACGTCACGCAAGGTCAACTGCAATAGAAAATAAAATGTCTCAAAGCTCAAAACGAACAACATTTGATCGATTTTCAATATTTTTTATTTTACACCTTCGTACAAACCTGTAATTTTTAGAATATCTTATTCCAAAACGGTCAGTGCTAAGCTTCGAACAATCTTGCTCATTGTTTCAGGCCAGTATTTAAAGAAGAACGAAATTGGTGGGAATTTAAGAGAATTTAAACTGGGGTAGTGCTTTGGTAAAAGAAGGGTGGCGCGATGGCACAACCGGATCAACGGACAACAAAGTTGATCAACCTTTGTGCTGCAACATGCATACTACAGTGATCAACAACGACGCGAGCGATATAAAATGCCCTATCGACGGTAACGTTTCGTCCTTTTTTTATGTAACTAATCGCCAATAGAGTGGAAGCTCTGCCACTGCAAAATATAAAGTTGTTCCATCCGTGTCAAGAAACAGCCCATTCGGAGGCATTTAATTGCAACATATCTCCGATGGGTTAATTAGAAAAACGCAACAATGCCCATTTGAGAGGCACGCGAAAAGGTCGGATTGCCCTGTTATTGTTATCGGGCTGAAAAGAGACCCTTCGACGCAGCCGAAGGACGAGGAACGCTGCGAAGGCTGCAAGACGCACGACCGAGCCCAGAAAATAGCAGATATAATAGTTTTACGAAATTACGTTACGAATTTCGTCCATGTAATTATCATTTATCGAAACACTGTGCGATTGAGTCAATTAGAATAATTTTGAAAGTTTCGATGTGTATAGTTACAGTTTGGCTACACCACATACCTGTCATTGCGAGGTCTAAGAAAACCGGAAAGTGATCGATCGTTGCGAGATTACTCTTTTTGCATTTGTTTCATTGAAGATATATCGGAAATATATTGAACTAGCCGTCTAATATAAATTTGAAGGCCGGCAGTATGACGATCGAAGAAGAATTGAGGCATCCGTCGTAATTTCAATATCGAGAGTCACATACAACGTCCGACATCTTACAAACGTATCGAGAACAGACGATTTTTCACACTAAATGTTCCGTTGTAAGTACAGCCCTCCGTGCGAAGGGACAAATGCACGACCGACCTCAGGCAAATCACCTGAATACGTACCGACCATAAACGTTATAAACGGTGTAGGACACGTCCAGAAAATAGCAGATGTACAGTGGCCGGTGTTAATATTCGGACATCATGATACCCGAAAAGTTCTTGCTGTATATCTACACTGTTAATGGTCTTAAAGTATTCGTCGTTTTGTAATTTGGCGGCTGCTGAAAATGGAGTGGAGAGGGAGAAAGAAAAGGAAAAAGGAGGGAGGGGGGCGTTTCGTCCTGGGTCCGTTAGAGGACTCGTCAGAAAGCCTGACTAGCGGACCCTGTTTTAGACGCTGGGATATCGGAAGGCGGTTAAGGACGGTATATGTATGAATTGGAGGCGGATTAGGTACTAGCAGGAACTGTCCCTCTGTCGGTGAGAGTAGGATGTACAGCCACCACAGTAATAATAAAAAGCACTTATTTTAAATGCTAGAAACATAGTTTTTATTTATTTAATTTGTACATTTTTCGCGTTAATCAATGTTAAACAAAATAATGTTGAATTTTGACATCGTAAAAATATTCGGACACTTCGCGAATTATAATTTTGTAAATTATAATCTGCAAATTTAAACCTGTGTAAAAATATTAATAATACATTTTCAACCAAATAAATCTTCTACAGAGTATTAATATTTGAAATCTTTATACAAATTTTTAATGTTTAAATGGAAAGTGTACAACAGATTTTGCGTTGGACATAACAGTTTTACACTACTGAATTGCATTGGTATATTTTGGTTTCATAATGCAGTAAAAAAAATCATACATCAATTGTTATGAGTACTGTCGAAGAAAAAATTGATTCATAAAAAAAAATTGGTAATGTTTTATGAGGCGCTTCAATCGATACTATTGTCGAGAGAAAATATTTTTTCCATTTGTCACATTGTGTAAGATTGTTTTATTTAAAAACGAATGACGGCCAATAAACGTAAAAGCTTTATGCTTCGAAATGAAGGGTCTCTTTTATCTTTAGTACCAAACTTGAACTTTCTTGTGTGTTGAGTTTATAAAAAGTGAACAGTATTTGTTATTACCATTATACTGAACAATGGAACTTGGATTAAGTTGAAAATAAACTCCATATTACACATAGAGAATTTAATTGACCTTTCATATCTCTATAAAATCTTAAGAGAACAGAAAGGTACTTATTAATTTCTTTACTTTGAGCAATACGACACAGCGTTCGTTTAATATACTTTTTTCTAGAACAACCATTTTCGAGTTAATTTGAGATGACAGAGATACCGGTAACGAACTCTCCATAGATCGGTTAAAATAAATTACGTTAATTGAACCATCAGCAAATAGCGCTATTATGCCTACATTTTTTAGGTTTATTAGTTAAGTTGGAACTGCACCTATTCAAACTGTTTGCTAATTAACTGTTCCATATGCTAGAATTTATGTCTGTATTTGCAAATAGGAATTTCTGTAAACGCAAAGTAAATATTTATGTTGGTTTTTCAATCCGTTTGGAGAGAACAATCTCTGTACAAACAAAACGTTGTAATAATACTTTAAAGTACCGCGATTCGTCTCTAAGTTATTTGAAAAGAGGAGAATTGGGTTTTACTATTCAGTTTACATAGTTGATATTTTCAAATGAGGTACATTGAAATATCACCTTTATGACGAACATCGACACGGCGCACAAATTTACTTCTTCTACTACTAAAAAATCCTTTGAAATTATATCGAACAACAAAACATGACAAACGTCGCGAAATTATGTTGCGAAAACTGATGTCATAATGAAAGAAAAGATATTAACACCAAGATAATGCGCAAACATAATATAATAAAAAATAGAATTAAAAATATGTCAATGGAAGTCAGAGATATAAATAAATATTTTATGAGTAATTTTGTATGTATTTTTCTCAAAATTATACTTACAATATGTAAAGAGGTAGGTGTAAAAAATATTTCAGTATACTTTATTCTACGATATTCTATCAAACCAAAATTATAGAAATAAAATCTGAGAAATGTATCAATTTATAATGAATAATGGAGGACACCTTCTCCTGACCTTTCAAGGCCATTGCGTAATTATCACTTTCCTTGACTATTCGATACCCAAATCGACGCTAATGGAATTTTAAAATCAAATCCTAATGGAATTTTTCAAAGCCAAACTAAATTGCATACATAAACTTCGAAGAAAATTGTATGTACACAGCTACTGCCAAACCACAGTTTTACACATGGGTTGAAGCAGGGGGCAGGGGTCGCAAAGGATTCACGAAATGCAGTTAACCACTCGGAAACTAACGTTGCTCCGACTCGTTAAGAGGCTTTGCGCAACAAAGCTGCTTTCTATTTCGCGGCCAGGATCTGTTAAATGTATTGTTTTTCACCGGATAAGATTTCCGTGCCTCTGAAAATCCGTCTAATGGCTCTCTATACAAGCCGTCCTTGCGGAAGGAAATCGACACGTTTATAGCACAAACGAGTTTTTTTACGATCGTAAAATTCGATTAGCTATAGCACGACCAACTGCTGTACCTGATGCGCGAATCGATTCACATTTTCAGTTACACCGAGACACAAAAATAATTTACCTCATTATAGGAGATATGAAGCTGCTCAGCAATTGATGCTAGATCTGTGTAACAATAACAGAAGAAATAGATATTACTATGGGGCCGTGTAACTTTCAAGTCACATGATAATATATCGACATTGTACTAAATGATTTACTACTTGGATTGTTTAAAAAGGTTAGACTAATTAGTTTACTGCACGATGTGAAAGAAACTTTTCGAAACAATTTGTCGGAACTGTAGAAAAATAATATAACTTGTATTTACAACATATTTATGTGGGTGTATACTGAACATTTGAGAGACACATTTTGTAGATTTGTGTCAGTTGTACATGTATTGAAAATTACATTGAGATTTTTAAATCGCACTAGAAACATAATTAGTAAATTTATTGAAAGTTATTAAAAGTTAGATATTTAGAAAATAAAAATGTATTCTGGACGTTTTCTTTCAATAACAGTACATCAAAACTAACTAAGCGGTTTTGACACTAGTATCGAATTCGAAAATGTCCTCTAGATAAACTGTCGAAGATGCTGGTACGAAGACGCATGTAAGATATGTGCGAATTGTAAGCACTTAAAGCGAACAAAAATGCAGAATAAAACCCGCATTAATAAATCGCAGAACAGAAAGCATATCCCACTTCGAAAAAAGTGGGGAAAAATAATATTTACCGATAAAGCTAGATTTAATATGAATGGATCAGATGGTTTTAACTTCTATGGCCATTATTTATGAAAAGAAACTCGATGATTGACCCTCTATGGGGCCGTGTAACTTTTAAGTCACAAGTTAATATACCGAAATTTTAATAAATGATTTTAGTTTTTTATAAGATAGCGTATACGTCTAAATTATACGATGTCTCTGAAGTAACAAATAACAATATTGATAACGGTTAGCAGCACCGTCAACCTGAAATATTAAAGTAAATGCCGTGCAAGTTGTCTGTAGATAGGAACCAACGGAACCATCTTGTACAATTTACACTATTTGTGCTTCTATCTATTCTATTGTATTCTATCTATTAAACAAAACAAAGCGTACATAATAGCTTTGGGTTTGTACATAAATAACAACTTATTTGTTTGCAATTTTAATAATCATTTTGTTACTGTTGTATATGATACAGATTTGTGACTTTCAGGTTACAGTAGGCTTACTATGATAGATTTTGGTATATTTAGGACAATACTTGAGTTTTCTTCTATTTTCATAGTTATATATCATAAAAAATAATCACATAAAAGTAATAGAGGAATTAGAATTAGATGCATCAGCAGTAATCAATCCGAAGATTCTTTATTAGATTTTTAGTCCGATGAAGATTATACAGTAGTATTTACCCGACGACGCATAGATATTATTGACAGTGACGATGAATTTAATATCGAATAATACGGAACATTCACGACCACAAAAAATTGTTTCGCAATCAGCATCCCAAACGAATAGTAGTTGTCGTCGCCCTTGGAAAGGAGATTGCCCCGAAGATCCCGAAGGATCCTGCTCCCCTGTACCCATTTTCGAAAACTATTTGACAGTGAAATTATAAGTGATATAGTTGACTACATCAATATATATACACTGCAGTGTAATCCAACAAAGAGGTTTCAAAAATAAAATGTTCTACATGCAAACTTCAAGTGCAATCTGTTTTACAGAATTTCAAACATCGTAAGCCGTTGTTACTGCAAAGTTACAAATTATAATAAAATTGTTTAAAATTGTGTTTTTTTTAATCTGCATGTATAGGTTTGTAATTGTTGATTTTCCGTTAAATACATTTTTTTATATTTAAGAAAAAAAACAGCCAATGGAGGATTAAATTTCAATGTTTGCAATATCGATGTTTTCGCGTTTTCGAAGTTATTAATGAATCTCTTGGTTGAACTTTGGGTGGTGGTATACACGTACACTAATAAATCGGCGTTCCATGATGTGACTAAAATATTAATTAGAACATGTGGTATTTCAGATGCACGGTTCCTCAAAAATAGCGGAACAAGGACGTCTGTACCACAAATCTATGCATCCATTTAAAATTTCTTTAAGACGATATGTGCGTCTTAACAATGCGATTATTAAGACTAGGCTTCCGGAATGTGTGACTCCAAATTTTTTGCCATTTTTTTAGTCCAAATAAATAAATTTGTAGACAGGTTAAAAGCTATGTCAGTCCGTGAGGACTGGCGGTATTTAAATTTTCAAATGACTATGTTATATACAATTCATATTATATTTAGAAATATTCTTACTATTTTAATAGATTCGATTGAAACAGAAAAGCACAAATGGGGTAAGCGGGTCTTTTGCTTATGCACAGGTGTATTCCTTCCATTTAAAGTTAAATAAAGTGTGACGTGAAGGGGAATCTTTATAATCTGAAGAATTGTACATAAAAGATATTAGAAAACGTCATCTTGACTTACTCCGTAAACTTGGTGTTAACACTTAACACTCAATGGTGACTTTAAATTACCAATTAAGATCACAGTACTCTTAGATAAAATAATTTATACATCGATATGCTTGTATGAAAGAAATTTAAAAGTTTTAAATGTTGTAAACGCGGGGAATACTAAGAATTATTTCTTTAAGACGATATTCGCGTCTTAACATTTATTTTTAAACGGACTGTACGCATGTATCAAACTATATCTATATTATGAAGACTATTGAAGATCGTTAAGAACAGATGACTCGTTTTAAATGCTCCGTTCTTGATGCAATAGTTTATTGTACTGTTTTTACATATTTCATTTTTAATAATTACCTTTCGAGAATCAGAGAATGTTTGTCTAATAATGCTTAGATTCTCAGGTAGGCTTTTAACTATTCAATTTCACCGGCACTTAAGAACCTCCGTGTATAATATCGGATGACAATAATGATAAGAAGCATGAAGCAACGATTTCTTCGAAAGAACGTCGACGATATGATTCACTAATTATGAATTAGTTGACAGCGGTAGCAGCCGAGAATTCCGGAAGCACGCGATTAATGGTGAAAGTTGCTAGCCCAAGGAAAGCGGATGCTCTTGCTCTGCGTTCCCGACGCCGGTTTCATAATACGTTAGTTCAAGCGAGCGTGATTATAGAAATTTATACCTTCCGTTCATAGGATTCGTTTGCTTTCGTCGTACCGCCTTTGTAATCGCAGAAGCTAAACTAAGATTTCGCAGACTTTACTAGAATACTACGTACCGAATAAATAACTTGAACAAGGTAGTAAAAAGGGGGTATTGCATTCAATGCATCCAATGTGAAAACGGAGGCATTTCAGTTAGTCAATGTTTAATCAGCGGATTTGATTTTAAATGCACGTAACCAGATGTGAGACGAAAAATTGAATATGAGCTTTTGTCTCCATCCAAGATGAACATTAAACAATGAAATTTATCTTTTAGTCTCGCGGACACTTCTGAGCTGCTCTCACCCTACCAGTGCAGGGTGGGCGACAAATTAAACAACAAATTGTAAGGGGTTCGTGTGTAGCCTTTGTCAGGGATGAAGCGTTTGGTGTAGAAACGAATTTAAACGATAGTTAATAAACTTCTTTACTCACAGAACAGACAATGATACGGTGGATGAACGTAGAGACACCAACATAAACATAAACGTAAACACTTAAACGGAAACTAACGTAATAACATAAAGAAAACTGACGTAATGACTTTAAAAAAGACCGACTATCGCAATGCCTTACTAAAAACTGCCGCGAGCATTGCAACGACTTCATACATATACTAGTGCTCATTGATGGGTCATAAACGTCTTTCTCTAATGAATACTTGCAATAATATTTGTATATTCCTATTGGCTATTTAATTCGCCGCAATTAACGTAACTACCCGAAATTTATCGCACCCACGTGAATACCTGGCGGTTCGCATCTGGAGGTTTATAGTACGTTTATCGCTATTGACTGCGAAAATCAGAGTTTCGGAGGCGCACGTGTCTACAAACGACAACCCTAATAAACGGAAGTTCCAAGCTGTGGCAAAAATACTCATTAAAACATCTACCATTTCAGATAGACGGTGCCTCAAAAATAGCGGAGCACAGGAGTCCGGTCCATAAACCTCTTCGTCCATTTATAACATCTAAAGACGTTGTTCGCTTCTTTACAATATATTTTTTAGAAACGTATTTTGTATCATTTTCATATAATAATCATGTATTTTCTATACAAAAATTCCGGTTTCATATTTACATACCCGGTATGTTTCAATTGATGCAGATTTTTATATTGTCTATTGTTCGATTCCGAGAAAGGGTCCGCTCACCCTCCCATCTCGCGCATTAAGAAATCTATAGTCTTTCGAAATCTTTAATCTTTAGAAATCGTTAGTCTTTAGAATTCTTTAATCTTTAGAAAACGCGCAAACAATACACGCAAGCCGACACGAGAATCGGCTACAATATTGCCCCCGAAAGGGTCCCTTTTCCGATTTTAAGCCTACTTCGTAATAATTGGAAGTAATGCTAATCAGCGAGTGCCTCATCAAAGGTATTCGATGGTTCAAGCACTGGCATTGGAAAAGGGGCAATAAATTCATTCCGAGCGTTTCTCGACCAGGTACCGTTCGCGAGGTACGGCGAGGGTCCGACGGAATTGGAATACGCGCAGGCCAGGTCGGCATACGCGGCGGCCCAGGCATCATTAGACCAGCCGAACGTGTCGACCATTCGAATCTTTTACAAAGGACATAATTACACCAAGTGCCTGCATAAGCGACGACCAAGGCAACGGACGCCTTGAGCCGGACGTGCCGGACACTTGGGGCCTTTCATACGCGCACAGCAAATTGTAACCCTCTTGGGCCTTTGTCAGCGGACTCAGGCGCGAGGGTGTAATAAAACACGAACCCAGGCCACACGGGCCAAAAATTAATTAGCGAATTCTGGGAACTCGTCAACCCCTCGAATTACGGAAAGTTCCAACGGGAACTTTCAAGATCGACTGGAAGTGGAGACTTCCTCCTCCACCGACGAGGGTGGTGCTTGAAGATCCACCACCTCCAGTCAACCAGCGAATGGGGATGATTTTTCCCCCAAAAACGCACCTCGCAGGCCTCATGCGCCAAGTATAAAGGTGACGGTCCCAGAAACGCGCTCGTCTTAATGTCTTATATTGTCTTAATACGTCATCACGTCTTATCATACGCACGCAGCGTCTTCGCTCATTTCGCATTAGCTACAAGTCTCGTCTTTTACACGCGTATATATACGTCTTACAAACGTATCAACTTGCTACAAACGAGCAACAATCGTTATTATTGTAAGCGACATAACGCATCGTTTCTTGTTAACCCGCACCAAGTTCACTGTTCCGAGAAATATCAAATCAGTCGCCCAAAGTTAATTCGGCCGGCGACAAAGGTTGTTGTAGATATTAGAATTAAAGCACATCTTTTCTACCCAACGAACGCGCATTTATTTACAACACCGTGAATTACGACATCTATAGCGAAGTGTTGATTACAGTGTACTAGGTCGAAACGAAAACGAACCCCATTAGGGCTAACACATAGCGTTATATTATTTAGTTTTAAGAAATTATGTATGCATTCATGTGTGCGTGTGTGTTTGGTAGAGGGAAGGAGCTCGACGTATTCCTTTTTTTACGGCCAGTCAATCGAGAGAATAGCACGAGTGATTAAACTTCGACCTGCGAGCTGTGGTCGGAATTCTATGCGATAGAGATTTATGTTACTGCTGCGAAGTGCGGTCAAGCTCACTGTTTCTCGCAGTAGTCAATTATTTTATCCTGCAATTGTAAGTAAGATATTCAGGGAGCTGGCTTCAAATGCTGCAACCTGTATACAGGGTGTCTTACTAAACATCTACCACCCATAAATGACTTTTTTATTCATAAAAACACCAGAAGAAAATGTTTGGGGAGAAAATCAACGTATTTAGAGAAGGACATAAGTCTGTGATCGAAGATGATTTGGAGGTCAAATTTTTCGAAATTATGAACAGGAATGTATCTTTTTTATAGAAATTATATATTTTTTTATTTACATTTTGTTAGAGTCCTTCAAGACAAATGTAATGATCTGTTGCGGAGCTCATTCAAGAACAGTTATAGTGTATATGAGATTGGCTGAAAGTACTTTTCGAATACGTTCGTGTTGCTTCTGATTGTTGGTATACCATCGTATTTATTATCAAGGTCGTCGTTTTGAACACTTTCAATATTAGTGAGTTTTTTGGAAGTCGCCGAAGTTGTCTAAACAGTGTCCGTGATCGTCTTGAAACGCTCTATGAAAATAGAAAAAGAAACTATTGAATATTTTACACATTTCCTCGGTGCATGATTTAATCAACGCAGTACGAAGCTGTGGGGATATAATGAAACCTTTTTAGAAATTTAAAGGTAGACTCAATTACTTTGTTGTTTTCGCGTCCACCGACATTTGATCAAAAGCTTCTAAGCATTCATTCTCTGTGGTCGAGTCGAACAGTAAAGATGTTGTTTTCAATTCGGCCTAAAATAAAGCATAGATAAAAGTTAAAATGGTGCAGTTATTTTGTATTTAGGCTCCATAATTCCAATAAAAATCTTCTTCAATTTTTAATAAACATTATTGTTAAGATAAGGACCTTAGGAATGACTTTATGGTATGGTCGACCATTTGTGAGTTTTTCATCAATTTCCTGTAGCATTGAACTATTGTCATCTTTTAGCAGTCCGGAGTGCAGTCAACACGTGATATGCAAAAATAAAGTAATTTAGCAGGATGAAAGGTTCCACGTCGTCGTTTCAGTCTCTTTGGTCAAAGAAATTGTTTTTGGTTGTAGAGGGCTAATGCGAGTTACATGTACGTAAGAAGTATAAATTGTGTCAAATATTTCTATAAATTATTCCATTTTTTTCATAACTGTACAATATCTTTCTCTGGTTAAGGTTTTCTTATTTACTACCAATTAACAATTTGTAGCAATTTATGAAGCTATAAGCTAAACTACATCCATTCGTCAGGTAATGAAATTGCAATCATATTTCTCTGGTTAGTAATTAACGATTTCTCTTGTCCAACTATATTGAGATAGCTCTACTTGCCTGATTACGAATGGGAGTTATGTATTACGCTTGTCTGGTTACAGAGGGAGTTATGGTACATTCTCCTATTTTAGCCATCTGTTACGAATAAAAGTCGATATAACTCTCACGTCAACGAATCAAGTATCATTTTATATTCTACTGTACCTGGTATGTAAATATGAAATAGGAATTTTTGTATGGAAAGTGCACGTTTATTGTCTGAAAATAATACAAAATATTTTATTTGAAGTATTGCCTACCTCTCTGACAATTTGTGGATGTCACTGACAATTTTTGTATATTTTCGTAAGATGCGAAGCGCCGCTCGATAAGTATGTGTCCAATCGGTGCAAATAAATAATAATCGGATGGAACCAAGTTTGATAAGTAAGCCGCGTGCAAAAGTATTTTCCAACTAAACGCCCCAATCGTTTCTTTGATTGATTTTGCTGCGTGTGATGGTGCATTACTATGAAGCAAAATCACGTTGCGTTGCATTTTAATCCCATTTTCAATTTTATGGATCTTTCCCATGGCTTTCAAACGTATGGAGACGGCTTTTCGTGTCACATTTAATTGATCTACGAGTTGTTGTTGTGCTTGAGCGCCATCCACGTCCAACAATACTTGCAATTCGTTGTCTTTAAACTTTCCCTGTGATCTTCGATGTTTTTCGTTTCTCAACTACAAATTGCCACTTTAAATTTTTTAAACCACTCAACACACTGTGATTAACCAAGAACATGTTCACCGTAAGCTTCGACGAGCATCCAATGCGATTCTGCAGCAGTTTTCTTTAAATGGCAACAGAAAATCAATGCTATCCGCAAATCGTAGAATCCAGACACAAAATTCGACACGGTCATCGCTATTAACCCTCTGCAATCGAATTGCGACTCTGAGTTGCTAGTGAAAATTGCAATACCATTTTTCAAAACAGTGTGCGTATTATCAAATTCGTCCTTATTTTATAAATGACTAAAAATTCAACTGTTGAATAAGAAAACAGGTTCAATGTCAAGTGCATAATATAAAATGAATTCCACAAAATAAAAATATTCAATGTTGAAAGAAACATTTTAATTTTGGCATTAAAAGTGCTTCGACCGCAAAGGGTTAAAAACTATGCTGTTGTATGAAACTAGTATGATTGTGAGTTGAAAATCTTTATCAGATGACAAAACAAGAAAATGGCGCCAATGACACGGTTGGACGGTAACTAAATTGACAGCTAGCAACACCGAAGGTTGTACGTGCCTAACTCTGTCTTTGGTAATTTATAACGCATAAACGAAAAGCAGGCTAGAAAGTACGAATTTACGCTCCGAAGGAGCCAATCATTCGACACACGCCGCACGTGGACAGTTTTACCCCGACGAACGGACACCAAGTGCGATGCACTTGAAGAAACGAAAACCAGACAAGCCTGCAATAAATCACGATAATCCCTGATTGACTGTTTCACACTCCTTCAGGTACACTCCTTTGGGCACACGCCTTCAAGCACACTCCTTCCATAGTTTCTACAATCAATTAAAAGGCTCTCCATTCCTCCGCCTCAAACTACCCTCAACCAATCACGATAAAACCGAGGTGACGACGGATAGAAGGCAACAAGATTCATCAGACTATACAGAAAACGCGAACGAGACAATTTAGAAATCACGAACAAGACTAACAAGAAATCGCAAACAGATGGCAAATACAGACACCGCGAACAGAACAGAACTTGAAACATAGAAATCGCGAACATTACGAAGTGAAAATAAAGAAAACCGCAACCACTACAATCGTGTAATTATTGCGCGACCCAAGGTGCTCAGTGACAATCTTAGTACACTGAGAAGAAGGTATCACAGAAGTGACACCTTCGCATACAACATTGTTGATATACAAAATAAAGTTATTGAAAAATTTAGTTAGGGCGATCTTCTTCTGTTTCTAACGCTAAATATTATTGCAACGGCCATATCATGCTGAATACACCGATTCTCGTCTGATCATCGAAGTTAAGCAGCATTGAGCGTGGTTAGTACTTGGATGGGTGACCGCCTGGGAACACCGCGTGCTGTTGCCTCTTCTTTTGTTTTTGTTCAAGAAATTTTAACAACAGTTTCTCTACGACAAACTGTGTATTTTTGTTGCACCTTGGATCAGGCATAGAGAATGCTTCGACTAATTTAGGCTGACAAATTTTAAACTAGCTTTCAAGTAGGTACACTAAAGACTTTTGAGTGTTTTGTAAGGAGAACTTGTTGATGTGCAAAATAAAGTTATTGAAAACTTAGGTAAGGACAAACTTCTTTCGTCAATAAATCACGATAATCCTTCATTGACCATTTCCCACTCCTTCAGATATACTCCTTCAGGCACACGCCTTCAAGCACACTCCTCACATAATTTCCGCAAACAATTAAAAAGTGCTACATTCCTCCGCCTCAAGCTACCCTCAACCAATCATAATAAAACCGAGGTGGCGACGGACAGAACGCAACAAGATTCATCAGACAATTCCGAAAACGCGAAGAACGTGATCATCAGACTAACACGGAAATCTCGAACAGAACAGAAGTCGAAACATAGAAATCGCGAACATACGTTATAAATCTGTTTTACTTGAGCTCATAAGGAAAATAATAATGTGCGTCATGCCGATGCTGTGGATTTTCACCCATGAAAAAACCACGATTTTCTCCAATTCTAACCGTTCGTAATTCGTGCGCGCGCGAGTTCGTGTCTGAATTTGTTTCGGTGAAATCCATAGTATGTAAACAATTACAATAACTGTATAAAACCACACGTTTCCAATTTTTGTCAGGGGTTCAAATGAAAAAGGTTTGCAATGTGGTTTTATTTTCTCGTGCAATTCGTGACACTTGTAATCTTTTAAAAATTTTTAATCAAGCCATTTACAATAATATGACTTATTTAACACTTCACCGACTGGCGAGTATTTCAGAATTTTTCAAGGATTATTGCCCCGACTAAAAACTTTTTAATTTAATTCTCAACGCTGACAGCAATTTTTATTGTAAATTAACGTGATATCTTCAGTAGCGTTATCTAATAATTTGATTACAAATTACAATGTAAAAGCAGTTTGTTAGGCTTCATTTTGTTATAGTGCAACTATTGAAGTCCTTATAATAGGCTTCCGGTCGGTAAAGTGTTAAAATTGAACTAAAGTTTCTGACTTTTTTTATTACAAGAGTCCGGTAAATCTCGAGAAAATTTCCAAATCTCTCTGGAAATACAATGAACCTTTTTTTTTTTACAAATTGTGTTGTAAGAAAAATTTTGAAACTCCACGGTCTTTGATTACCAAGTGTACACAGATGTGAACATTTAAGGTAGTCACTCGACGCAAGAATGGAGTCAAGAGAGCACGTTTCAGCTGATACGGGTTAAACACGCTTTGCTGATTATTCGTTACACCCCTGTTGATTATCAAACGATTTTGTCCGCGCGAGGTAACCAGAATGGTCATATCAGCATTATCGAAATTTATTCGATCTGCATGCACGCTGCCATAGTGCTTAATACGTGAACGTAGGTATCGTGAAACGGTGGGTTCAAACTGGAGAGCTTTTAGCGAGAATAAATCTCAGCATATAAATTTACAGCGACAATTAAGATTACGTCAAATTTAAAGGGTAAGTAAATGTGAAGGAGATCAAGTAGCAGTGCGTGCATATTGTATAGATAATATTGTAGTCATAAATATATTATAATCAGGAATATAAATTATAGCAGTAAATATAGATCACCCAGGGATGACTGAACTGAAACAAAAGGAGGTACATACATTTTACCTAACATTACATTAACCGGGATAAATCAGGAACTGGATAACATTTTTACTATACTATATGTTGTCTCGATATATTGGATAGTCGGAAAAGTATTGAGAGATTTTGTCAATAGATGTTGTTTGGTGTCATATATCGGGCAACACTAATCAGATTGCGTCATACGGACGCGCATTTAAGAGGTGACATTTCAATCTACAATTTTCATGCAGACAGTTTTATCTTTCATCAATCGTGTCGAAAGTAATATTAGTGTGAAAATGAGTACAATTTTTGAAAAAATTCGCTGTTTTGCAATTTTACTACGAAAAAGGCAAAAACGCTGCACAAGTCCGGGAAAAAATTTGTGGTGTTTACGGTCAAGATGTTTTATCAAATGCAACAACATGTGGATGGTTTTGCTCGCTTCTGTTCTGAAAATTTCGATATTAAAGATGCACATCGCTCTAGTCCACCAATCACTGAAAAAGTCAATGAAATAATGCAAATGGTTGCAACCCTCTGAATGCGGTAGCCGAGTCTATTTCGTCTCAGAATCAAAATAAAAATCACCACTTAATTATATAGTTTATAGCGATTCAATTAAACAAATAGCTGTTTTATTAAGATTAACAGAAACATTAATTTGTGTGGTAAGAAGTATGATTAAACGTACATTTTAAAGATTTGACAAACAAAGCAGTGACTAGTCCTAAAATTCCTTAACACGTTCCGTGCCCGATACACGATGAAATATTTATTTAATGTCCTACAAAGCCGTATTCTACAATAAGCTTACGACTGAAGAATATATGTCCACCAAATCAATGAAACATTATTAAAAATGCAATATCGAACAAAGCAAATAAACTTGTAACAATACATAAATCTTTAATCCCACTTGAATTGGCCTAAATGAAAGATCGAGTAAAAACAGCTTGGCAAGGAACGTGTTAAATATAAAATTGTGAAAATGATCCGAAGTCCAGGGGAAAAGACGTTACCGTGCTGCGACGAAACAGAAGAGTTGAATTGACATTGATCATTTTTAGCATTGACGTGTATTGTTACGAACGAAGGTTCAAATTTTTATGGGATTGTACATGGTCATGGACTAGTTGATGCCCGCTTCATCAAAGGTTTGCTACTAAATACACGGGATATTCGTTGACTAGACAATGCCTGTTGCATCAAAGCGTCGCCACTAGGTATGAAGATATTCGTGGACTAGCCTGTTTGATCAAAGTGTCTCCACTAGATACAAGGGATATTGGACTAGCCAATGCCTGTGTCAGCAAAGGGTCACCACTAGGTATGAGAATATTCGTGGACTCACCAATGTCTGTTTCACCAAAGGTTCTCCACTATTTTAAGAGGTTAAACGTTTACTAATATAAACCATGGATCAAGAAAATGTGCTCTTTATTAAACGGTCACTGAGACTATGATGGCAAAGACTATGTCTGTTTCATCAAAGAAACTGTCTTCAAAAAACTAACCTTGTGGAGGGTATTTCCATCTAAACAATTAAAATCTTGCTAGTTGCTTTCGAATGGGATTTTACGCAATTAACCTTGTACAGACATAACCTCGGAAGTAAATCGTTAAAGAGTCTTAAACATATTTTAAAGATCAATGAAGAGGTTTGTGGTACGGACGCCTGAGTTCCGCTATTTTTGTGGAACCGTGCATCTGAAATGCCAGATATTTTAATTAGTATTTTTGTCAGAGCTTGGGACGCCGATTTACTAGGGATTGTCCTTTGTACCACAAACCTCTAGATGTGAACCGCCTGGTATTAGACAGAGACGCTACTTTCGGAAGTTACTCTCACCCCACAGTGCAAGTTGGGCGGTGAATTAAGGAACCAATCTGGTTTACGAATATTTTTGTATTGTTTTTCAGCGTGAAGCCACTTATAACTCTGATTAAAAACTAAATAACTATATAAAAACTCTGATTGTCAAATGAAGACGTTCAGTTCCATATCACAAATCAAAGCGACCATTGTCGTCAAATAGAATTTGCGAATCTATGGAACAACAATTTGTCCGCGGACCTCTAAGTCAAATTGCACATGTGCATTTGACTGCGATGTTATAACAATATTTTATTTAATTCTGATAATTCGAGAAGGGCATTGGAATGTCTCCGGCCTATGTCCATTATCTATAATTTTTTGTGTTTCGCGATGTCTGGACCTATCACAGCCGCGGCGAAGGGTCCCTTTTCAGCCCGTTACCGTTGCACGGCCTTGTTGTGTGCCACTCGAATGGGCATTGTAACGATTTTCTGATTAACCCGTCGAAGACATTGCAAACAAATGCCTTCGAACTAAAGAAGGTATCGACCGTGTTAGACTAAAGCTCACTAATATTGCTGAGCCCCGTCAAGATGCAATAACAATTTCATTTTAATGACAATTGCGATTTTTCAGACTGTGAATTTGGAGGCAACATCAGGTCACAACAGGTACACCTTATTTGGAGGTAATCAGTATTACGGGTAACCTGTTTCTCCCGGGGGAAGGGACAAATTTATGTAAGGCTCCCCTAGCGGTGTATGCAAGCCGTGTATACCCATTATCTCCTCCATGCCCATCCCTCAGCTCTTAGCGAAATCCACGATCCGCATGCGCATGCGATATTGGCATACGCTCCCTTAACTTTTCCATTCTCCGCACCGATTCTATTTGAGACCATCTTGGCTAGGTACTGTGATGTCCTCCTTCGCCGATGGGCCGCTTGTTGAACAGTTGAGCTCCCGTCCGTGTAGTCCGACGGTCCCCGAGGATTCCCTCCTGATCGAATACAAGGGGCTCCCCCTGCCTCGTGCAGCGGTGGATGCTCAACTGGCGCGATTAGAAGAGTCCCATCGGAGATGCGTCGTCCCAAATACGCGTTGCAAGACGCGGCACTCCTCGGTCCATGACGGACACTCCTCAAGGGTGTACTGAGCCGTGTCTTCAAGCTCGCCGCACTGGACTTTCATGTGCCTAAACAGATTCTAAGTAAATACAAAGAAAAATGGAATTATTGAAGTTGTAGGAATGATCCTACGAGAACTTTTTACATAAACTTTTTCATTGAAACGTATATTGATATAAAAGCTACACAAACTTTGAATAATTTGCAACATTATCATTATCATAAAACAGTGACCGTGACTGTAAAATGTATTTGTACAATAGAAATAAAATGAAGTTCCAGAACGATTACATATTTCTGCAAGATAATGATCCGTAGCGTAATGCTTACAATACACGTCAGCGCATCCTATATAATGTGCCGCAGCAATTAAAATTTCTTTCATAATCTCCAAACATAAATATGATAGAGCACTTTTGGAGTCATCTTGAAACAGTTATTTCTTCAAAACAAGATATAAAAAATACACTTTTAGAGGAACGGAACAAAATTTCTAGTACTGTAACAAAAAATCTAGTAAATTCGGTGCCGCAAAAGCTGAAGCGATAATAAAATCTAAAGGGAATCCCATTAGATACTAAAATAGTACATAGATTGATTTTGATTAAGCTTATGTACTAAAAATTACAGTTTGTGTTGTAAAATTAGAAATATACGAATACTTGTTACACATATATTTTACGGAAATTTCTGGAAATTTGTTAATATTTTCATAATAAATATGAATAACTAGGTTTTTTATTAATGGCATTTGACCAGCGATTTCTAAGAATATGTAAGAAAGTTATTGTTAATATATTTTGTTAACATAAAGTCCTGCAAATTTTTTATTCAAATTGACTACTGTACGAATACTTTTTACATTCATTGTATATTAGTATACTTTAGTACTCCATCGTTCTAGTGCTACGGTCCACGGTTCTTGACTGAAAACTTTTTAATCGATCTCTCAATGCTGACGGCAAGTTTAATTGTGAATTAACCCTTTGCACTCGAAGCTGTTTTAATTACAAAATCAAAGCATTTCTTCTGACCTGGAATATTTAAATTCTTCATAATTTATTTCTTCTTATACCTATGAAGCCTTTTACTATTACTCGCTGTTATAACAGTTACATTTTAATCAATTGTTTGGATAAAAACATAATGATGTAAAAATTGTTTTAGATAATAGTGTGTCAATTTTTAATAGTGCTTCAGAGTCACCATTCGAACGCTAAGGGTTAAAATGGCCTCTTAGTAGCATTATCTAATAATTTCATTACGAGCTTCAATGTAGAAGCACTTTTTTAGGCTTCTGCTTGTTACAGCACAGTTATTGGAACACCTAATCGAAAAATTCTAATCGGATTCATTGCAATTCAGACAAGAACAATCGTCGCTGTATTACTGTACTTTCTATATACTATTATTGTATTACTATTACTATTACTGTACATTCTATATATTGCACTTATCAGCAAAGCTGCTGTCTCTAATTTATTTCGACACTTATTTACTACTAGTTGTTCCTATTGGCGAAAAGGAAAATAAGAGAAAGCATGTTTCACCTAACAACAACCGCATTGTTTAGACCGATACAGTCTCTATTAGATTTCTATTTTTTTTTAAATATGTCTGTTTCTAATTTAAACTAAATTATTAGGCATTGCTTTATAACCATGAGAAAGTTGTACTTAATGAAATTTCGTGAAACTTTTATATTAACCTTTTGCACTCCATGCAATTTGAATTCCTAACTTCAAGGCAATTTTTTGTCTTAGAAGAATTTCATTGTACGCGGTTCATTTCCTTTCGTGGATTCAATTTTTATTCAATTTTTCAATTTTCACTTCAATTTTTACTAACATCCTAAATATAAACATTGTAATGTAACAATTATTTTAAATAATAGTGTGACAATTTTTAATGTCGCTTCAGAGGAGCCATCGGAGTTCTAAGGGTTAATACGTGATTTCATGAAAATGTTCATTTAAAAAGTTTTCTTGGAAACATTTCTATAATTTCTGTAACTGTAAAAGAAAATATCAGTGACAAGTAATTTTGATCAATCCGATAGTTTTAATGTGAAACTAGAAACTAGAATCTGTTGGAAATTCAATTTTTGTTGAAATCGTCATTCTGTTACTAAATTTAGTAAATATATTTGTCAATGCACACACTACGATTTTTACTGTAAATGACTGCATAAATACATTTAAAGAAACTAATCTTTCTTGATTTTCACTTTTGGCCAGAATTCCGACGTTTTCCGCTACTGTAGGGTTTCTAGAAATTCCTTTCGAGCACCCTAGCTGAGACTCTTGTCCTCGTTGCACAAGATCAAGAAACGTGGGGTCTACGTCCACAAGGTTGACGACCGTTCGTGCCGAAAAGACTATTTTTAGACAATGAGAACAACATTTGGAAACCATTCAACGTAAAATAAAAACATTTTGCTTCGGACATTCTCAGTAGCCGTGGCTTGTTAGAAACTTGGTACTTCCCGTGCGCAACTGTTGTCAATTAGGCGTAGATTAATCGTTCTCAATTATCAATTAGTCGATATCAATAATTGTCGATTAGTTATCGAACAGTGAAATATCGCTAGCATATAATATAAAAATAACAATAATAGTAATAATAATGACAATAACGATGATATTAATAATAATATATCTTATTAGATGTAAGATCGAATGATAGGATGTAACAGCAGATAAGTAAATAATAATCGAAATTGTGTCGTATTTATGCTGGTTTCAATGAGAAAAATCTCAGAAACATGTTACTAAAGGTTTTGCAAAAACGAATGTAAAGTAAGAGTGTTTTGTATTTGCACTACCCTTACAATCGATATTCGATATATCGGTCTTTATGTTTAAAATTTTTATCGCTTATTAACCCTTTGCACTCGAAGCTGCTTTGACTTAAAAACCTAGGAATTTCTTCCGACTTAGGATATTTTCATTCCACATGATTTATTTAGGTTTATTCATATGACTGTTTTTATTATTACTTATCCTTTCAATAGTTATGCTTTTATAGCATAGTTATTTCTTAAGTACAAACATAGCGACGTAAAAATTATTTTAAACAAAGGTGTTACCAATTTTACTGACGCCTCAGAGTCGCCATTCGAATACAATGGGTTAACCCTCAGACGACGAATGATTTTTAATATTTTATGACTGATAAATTTGGTCACCCGTGGAAATGCCCCAAGCATCCCCACTATCTGTCCTCGACTGTCTTCACTTGTACAACCCCCAGCGAATTTTAGGGCCCAGCGCATATTCGTAGATTTTCGTTGATCCACCCACTTCTTCTGAGAGAAGGGATGATCAACGGAAAGAGTAGGGACAAGCCTTTATGAGGGCGAACATGCGGCAGTCTCGAAACACAAAAACCATAGAATTAGCATCTTGTCGCGTTTCGTGTTATACATCGTACTTTGTACATCACGATAGCCTCAGTCAATACTTCTATTCTCGTGAATATTGTTATATACAGGGTGGGGCATTTTAAATAGGTCACCTGAATAACTCGCTTGTTTTTTATGATGAGAGAAAATGCATTAGACCAAACTTACTTGGTATCGGGGGGCTCATAATCCGGTATTACCAATTTTTCTGTAGGTGGAGGCGTCAAGAAGATATGAAGGTAAACTTACTTACATAGGTAAACTTTTTACTTACATTCTGATAAAGTGTTTCAAGGCGAATACAATGACCTATTATTAATGTCACTCAAGGTCAACTGCAAGAGAAAACTGATTATCTCAAAGCACACTTCGAATATTTGGATACTTTGATACTGCTACTACAAGTGTTCAAAATGGTGATCTTGAACATGGATACATAGTGTAAATCGTTGCAATACCGATGATACTGCCTGGCAAATTTCATTTGTATCTACTACAGAGCAAGCTCTTCTTATACGTTCTTGCATTTTAAGATTGGTAGTTGCTTTCGGGATACACTTCTGCCTTTAATTTTCCCCACAAATAAAAATCGAGAGGTGTAAGGTCTAGGGATCGTGCCGGCCATTTGTTACTTCCTGATCGACGTATCCAACAATCTCCAAATTTTCTATTTAGAAATTCTGTAACATTGCGTGTTGAATGAGCAAGACATACGTCTTGTTGGAACCACATGGATTGTCGTATGTCCAGTGAAATGTCTTCTAACAATTCTGGCAAAAGGTCTTCTAAGATTCTCAGGTACTTACTACTATTTAGCGTGCCATCAATAAAATATGGACCAATTATTTTATTATGAAGAAGGCCGCACCGGTCGTTCACAGACCAAGATCTCTGTTTGTCGACTTCTTTCAACCATCCTGGATTATCTACTGACCAGTAGTGCATGTTGTGACCGTTAACTGCTCCATGGTTTGTAAATCATCGGTAAATAACGCAATTTACGCAAGAACATTTCATCGTTTTGTAGTTTTCGTAAGCCCCATTCACAAAATTGTAAACGTTTTGTATAATCATTTTCAGTTAATTGTTGATGAAGTGATATATGGAACGGGTGAAATTTGTTAATGTGTAATATTCGTAAAATACTTCGTCGACTGATCCCACTTTCGCGTTCCAGTTGTCTTGTACTTACATGTGGATCTCGTATTACAGCTACTACAATATTTATCGAGTTTCCATCATCAGTTGTTCGTTTGGCAAGATTACGTGTTTTGTTATCCACAGTTCCAGTTTCTTGGAACTTTTTTTATAATGTTTGTAAAGACAGAAAGTGAAGGTCTATTATTACGACCGGGAAATCTTATAATTCTGTGATATTCACCATAAATAAGAACCATTTCTACTTTCTCTGCTATCGTGTAACGCATTTTAGAAAACTGAACACATAGACTGAATAAATATTACGAAACTGTACTCTAGTCGGTAATCAAATTACCAATAATGTTTAAGGATACAGATAAGCGTACAATGTGATTGAATGTTTCTTTATATTTTGTGACCCGTGTCACGTAACACACACGCGTGATACACAAATATTCGAAAAGTATTCTGAGACAATTTATTTGTAAGTAAAGATATATACTGTTCCATTTGAAAAAACAGAGTTGACGTTCATATCTCCTTGACGCCTCCACCAACAGAAAAACTGGTAATACCAGATTATAAGCCCCCCGATACCAAGTAATTTTATTCTAATACATTTTCTCCTATCTTCAAAAACAAGCAAGTTATTCAGGTAACCTGTTTAAAATGCCCCACCCTGTATGTATAGTTCTTCCTATAAAGGGAATGTAGTCCTTCGAGAAGGTAGTTAAATCATTACAATTAGTCGGCGCACCACATGCAACCGGCCAAAATCTGACGGATTGAAAAATCCAACACAGACAGCGAAATAGACGTTACAACGTCACACGCTCCAATTGGCCAATGTAACTTTTACATCGAAGCCAATCAGACGTTTCAGAGTGAAGTTTTGCGCGAGACAAAGGTCGTTATACAGCATTCTCTTGAAAAATATTCTACTGAATTCAGGCAAACCAGAAACCGTGTATAATTTAGAGATGTAACGTAGTATGACTTTTTATTAAAGGTAATATTTTAATGTTGGAAGCAACCCGGTTCTTAGATACGAGTTTCAGCTAGCCAAATGGATAAAAGAAGGATCGAAAAAAACTAACGAGAACTTAATCCACTATTTCGGGTGGGAGATTAAACGGAATTTTTCAAGAGCACTGTGATGAGTGGATTAATTCTGTGCGAGCGCAGGTAGGATAAAAACATTATGAAAGCTTACTGGAACAGAATACACTTAAAAATACATAACGCCGGCATGGCTGTCCGGATTCTATTCAAGTTACTTTTCAAACGAGGCTACTTTTATTATCGAATGTGCGTTGCGACAAGCGTGATTTACCGTATAGATTATAAAAAATTAAATTTCTCTCTCTTTGCTTTTCATCCTCGTACATCCATGGCGCAGTTTGATCGCAGCGTACGAACATTTATTTCAAAAAATCCTTTCAACCTCGTGACAGCGAAATGAAATAGTAAAAACGATGCAATCAGTGAATCTGCGTTTGCATGGCGACAATCTGCGGTTTATCAAATTTTTATTACGGATCCGCGCACAGGGATGTAACCAGACTTAATTTTCTTACTCCGACCTGTCGTTTTGACTATTATTTTGCGTCCGTGGTTCGCATTCGCATATGAGTTCATCGACGATGACTGTTTAGCTTGCATAACCGTAGAAGCAAACGTTAAAGCATGGAGGCAGATTCCTTATGTTCTGTTGTTGCCTAACGGCATTTGGTGTTGGATCACTGCGCCGAATTAATAGCATCATGAATCAGTACATGTACAAGGATATTTTAAAAAACGATCTCATAGATTCTGTTGAAAAATATGCCTTTTGAGACCCTAACACACTGCTAAAAGTGGAAAAAATTGGCTCGATACTAAAAAATTGTATGTTCTGGATTGGCCTGTGCAAAGTCCTGACCTTTTCTTGGACTAGTGCAGCGTTTTTGCTTTTTTCGTAGTAAAATTGCAAAGCAAAGAGAGTTTTTGCAAAAATTTCATTCATTTTCACAGTAATATTACTTTTGACATGATTGACGAAATACAAAACTGTCTGCACAAAAATTGTTGACTGAAACGTCACCTCTCAAATGTGCGTCAGTATAACACAATCCAATTAGTATTTCTCTATATATGACACCAAACAACATCTAGTGACAAAAATCTTTCAATACTTTTCCGACTATCCAATATAATTACCTTTTTAGAGTCCCGTTAAAGAAATATGACGCCGTGGCCAGTCGACTAGATCAGCGTAGATAGGACAAGCCTAGTTTCACACCCATTTTCGGTTATGGTCAAATTATTTGCTAAAGCAAAGCCACGCATGCTGTGTAGCGTGTGACGTCAAAGCCTAAACATTGGGTGCGAGCAAAGACCCCCTTTACCCCTTGCCCTGCTGTGAGACTACTTGTGGGGCACAGATTATACATGTGCGTAATTTATGCTCACACTAGAGGTATCGATTATCGGTAATTTATTGATACTTGAACAACATACCGATAAATGTCTTAAGGGCAAATTAAATGGAGCTCATAGTAATTCATTAATACAGAATGTTGCGTTAACGCAATAGTTCACTCGCAACATTTTTTAATAAATCTTCATTACCGAATACTGTTGTTACTGTTGTCATAAAAAGAAACGTTTAAGATAGGTTTAATCTTTTGCATTGCTGTCTCTACCGACAGCAATAATGTGGCAATTTTTAATGTCGCTTTACAGGCGCCATATGTATGCTAAGGGTCAAATGAATTTCGGTTAGGCTTGAGTTCGATTTTTTTTAGAAAGAGATACAAGGAGAGGAATGGAACCCTTCTCGAATTCGGGAAATGGGAATAGATGCAGTTTGCTATAGTCATGCTAACAGGTTTTTGCAAATGCATAAGTGGAACGAATGTGCTCAACATTTTTCTAATTGTAGGTTTGTGTTTAATAAAAATAATGATTTTATGTATGTTCGAACAGTCTTGCCGTCAACTGCGATTTTTCCTCTGCTTGTAGCAATTAGCGTTGGGCGGGATGTTACTATCGTTACCCTGGGTCTCGGCTCCTTCGCGTTTATATTCTTAGGCTACGGTGTGGGTCTGTCACCGTCGCATTTGGCAACCGTTGCCGGCCAACCCAAGGTACAGGGGCTGCGATTTCTGAGACTCAAGGCAACCCTTAGCCCATGAAACGGGGAAAGTTGTACAAGTGGCGTTTCCGATTTTGCGTTTCGAGGCGGTCGGGTTTTCACAACACTTGGCGAAAAATTTTTAATAGATGTAGGTGATTTTATACGATTTGAAAATGCGACTACCCTCGGAAGTACCGACTACCGGAAATGCGACTACCACCGCCGTGAACATCCCACTATCTCTGATAGTCTTGACTTTTACAGCTCTCCAATGAATCATAGGGTCCGTTTTAGAGACGTAGCTTTCCGTTAGTCTACTCGCATTTAACAAGGAAGGGAGAAATCGCGGAAAGGGTAGTTGCCCAGTCTTTATCAAGGCTAACTTGCTTTCCTTTAATTTAAATTATTAGCATTTTATCTACAATATGACTGTTATCCAACCCGATTTTACCGTGTTTAATCATTTTGATAAGTGTAAAGAAATCAAAAGAAGTGTTTAAAAATATATAAGTTTGGTATAAAATAATTGTAGTTCTGCTCATCTTGAAGTTTTGCGTTCATTTTGAAATTGTAATTTGTATTTATTCGTATTATTAAATACCATTATTGTATTACCAAGGAAATTCAAATATTTTACATTCGATAGTAATTAAAAGTGTTGTACATGTACACTGCTAGACACAATAAAACCTGTAGCAATTTATTTAAAACACTTGAAATGTAATGATTGGTAGATAAAGCAAATCGTAATCCAGCAGAGCTTATGATTTCAATTATTTAAACCGCCAATAACGATAATTTGTTGTTTGATTTTGAAACTCATTTAATTACTAATAACATCGCCAAAATTATTTTATGCCAATATATGTGTAATACTGTGTCATAATCAGCTATATTTTTCAATGTTACCATTTAATTTAAAAAACAACTCATACTTTCAATATTCGTTATTTCGTTTATACCGACGAACATACGTCTTTTCATCATGAGTGTATAAAAACATTGTAGAATATTATTGAAAATCAATATGGTAAACAGGAGAATATTACAATGACAACTTCTTTTACTTTTGGAAATCAAATTCATCAAGATTATAATTGTACAATTATGTAAAAATTTAATTGCAACATTTTCCTATTGTCATAGTTCCAGCGAGAAAATGGGAAATTTATATTTACTTGAATGTTAATTATCTCTTCGTAACTCATTGTTAAACTCGGAAACATATTCTGTTCCTACTCGGTTGTTATTAACTTCCTCCACAATATCCACGTGAAATTTTCATTTCCGACGTTATAACCGGTTCCAGATGATCTGACCTACGTTCTCACTTTATTACTTCAAATTGAAGTAATTAGAAGGGTCGTAACGAGGGTACAGGAGCGCTGTCTAACGAACGTAAGTTACAGCAATTAAACTCTCGCCCTTTTGAGTTATAATTAGCTGAGAATGAAACCCGGCAGTAAATCCAAAAGCTTCCAAAAACTCTGAACGATTTAATCTAACCGTGACACGTATAGTCAAAGACGATCTCTAACTCATCCAGACGAACAATTACTCCCAAAAAGAAGGTCGCGCCTTGTCGTCTCTTATTTTTTTCATTTCCTGAAAATCCTGAATTCCTGAAAATGGCGAGCAACGAACTTTGACGAACAAACTATTGATCATCAGTTACCAGAGAAACACTGATGGTAATGAGTATCGCACATACCATTCAATTAGTCATCATTTCACACCAGAAGCTGCATCCGACAAACTAGTTTGTGTACTAATACATGCATATTCACGGAAAATCCCTTCATTCACCGATACTGTCTACAAAAGTGATAATTTGTGAGAGTAATTTGGGAAAAATTTAATGGAATACAAAAACGGGCTTGACGTCTGTGATTGGTTATCTGTGTTTTTAACAGTTGTTCCAGCTATCATACACATGTTGTGTGAGCAGCCAATAAAGTGTTAAAGATGCACCTTCGCCTGGTCGAACAATCACTGAAAAATTCGATGAAATAATGCAAATGGTTGAGCAAGATCGGCATATAAGCAGTTATGAGATTACTAGGGAACTAAACATTCACCGTTCAACCATTCTGGATCATTTGACAAGGCTGGATACAAAAAGAAGCTCGATGTTTGGGTGGCTCACGATTTGACAGTGAAAAATTTGCTGGATCGAATTTCTATCTGCGAATCATTGCTCAAACGTAATGAAATCGAACCATTTTTTAAAAGATTGATAACGGGCGATGAAAAATGAATCGTCACAAATGATGGCAAAACCAGGACTGACGCCAAGAAAGGTGATGCTGTGTGTTTGGTAGGATTCGAAGGGATTCGAAGTCCATCATGAAGTGCTACCGCCTGGTCAAACGATTGATTCTAATTACTACTGTTAACAATTAACCCGATTACAGTAATCGATTAAAAAAAAACAGATTAGAATTGATCATTAGAAAAGGTGTTGTGTTCCATTATGATAACGCCAGACCATACGCAAGTTTCATGATTTGCAAAAATTGAGTAAACTTAGCTGGGAAGTTTTGATGCATCCACCGTATAGCCCCAAACCTTGCACCATCCGATTATAGTTTGTTTTGATCTGTGCAAAACAACCTTGATGGTAAAAAGTTGGATTCAAAAAAGAACTGCGAAAATCACTTGACACGTTTTAACCAATAAACCACATAAGTTTTATTCTGATGGAATTATGGCTCTACCCCAAAAATGGCAAAAGGTCGTAGAGGATAATGGCAATACATACTTGAATAAAATTGATTTTTAATAAAAGAAACATTTTATCAAACAATTACAAAAATTTCTCAATACTTTTTCGACTATCCAATATTTCGGGAAAAGAAACCGCTGTGCGTCGTTTTGTAATTGCTGTTTCGAGTGTTATTCGATTCGCATCGCTGTGAATTTAAAAAATTGCCGTTGGCAGCGTGTTTATCGTTTCGACCTCGAATAACGACCAAATCCCTATTTCACGAAAAATCAATTAACAACTAGCAACCGTCCGAAATACAGATTTACTCTCAGTCCATTAAACCGCTTTTTTTTCGACAAACGAACTCGAGTGACTCTGTGAGACCTCTTTGCCCGAAGTTTTCCCCTCTACCAACAACTTTTTGCAAGCTCAGTGCGGAGCTGAGCGGTGTTTCAGTTTTTTACCGTCTTCGTGTTTTCTACCAACGGCTTCACGAACGTATGGTATATCGTGGAAGATAGAGGTTTGGGCCTAAAGTTAATTGCACGTGAAGTGCTTCGCCTCTCCGGTACCGGTGGAACGATATCCTTTCAATGTCTTTTTGAATAGCTCGGACAGATGATAGTCATAAAGATGGTAACGCTTGTACATTAAACTTTTGAGGACGAATGTCACCATATTGGCGACATCAGGTTTAGTTATTGTAGAAATATAAGGTCTAACACTAGAACTATCGAACCAGTCAAAATGACTGGTTCCTGATTTTTTCGTTTAAATTATTGAAGCTATAGAAACATTTTCACCAGAAAGTTTCGAATGAATTTTTTTATTGAAGCAGACATTACGATAAAAATTATACGAAATCTGAATGGATGCAATTTTGTCATTATTATAAGGCAATATACTCGGTAGTTCTAGTGTTAAGTAGATGTTAAACAATAGTTGCATATTGCTTTTTCACTTTTGATAATATTAAATAAACTCTAAGTTGTTTTAAATGGTTTGCAGCAGTACTTGCTTTGATGCATCGTATTTTGATTGTATTGTTTGTTTTGATTGATGTTTAGAAATTATTGTTATAACTTTATTGGCACCGAGCATCAATGTACTCATGTCGAAATATAGCACGTTTTAGTAAGACACTTCATAATCGAATAACTAGTAATAGTTACACATAACTGTCATCATTTGTATGAAACAAATAATTTTCATGAAATGTGCAAAATTCGCTCGGCGATCAACGTGTTAAACTTTGTGCACATTTCTATCATGGTAAGTGGAATAGCTGAGACAAAAAGTCATTCAATTCTTCATAGTTTTTGCATACATCGAAGATAATCTCAGTCCTTTCCTGCGTATACTGTGCTGAACTACGAATGTAATTTACTAAATATAAAAATATAAATAAAATAATAGAAATTTAAGAATTAATTTCCTGTATACTTATGCACATTGGAGTGTCCTTTTCTTCCACATTTTCTTCAATATCCGTCTGATAGAAAAATTCTATTTCAGGTAGGAGACATACAATTAATGGGTCTGACGTTATAAGTATAACAGAGTATTGAATATGTCTGCTGTATGCGTCTTGAGAAGCGTCAGTAGTGTTAGCGCGCTTTAGACTGACCACATGTCTCATCTCACCTGTAAGGTGATGTTTCTACCATAATTATCAAAATTCTTTCTTCACTACAAGTGGAATCTCTTTTGGAACTAGTATTCCCTCTATAACTGTCAAAAGAGCCTCTACCATAAAGACCTATACCATATCTCTAGTAGAGACTCTTTTGATAATTGTCATAATTCTTTTACTACCACTATAGGAACATCTCTTGGTACCAGTATTCTCTCCGTACCTATAAAAAAAAACTCTCTACCATAATTAATAAATTGTTTCATATTTACGAACCTGATCCTATAACTAGAACGTGCAACACTTTTTACTGAGTTGTTAAATTCAAACATAGCGGTGCAGAAGTGGTTCTGAATAATAGTATGGAAATTTCTAACGTCGCCTCAGAGGTGCCGTTGGAGTGCTAAGGTTTGATAATGCCTAATGAACGTGTTCCGTCCGGGTCGAGGAACAGCCTGTTCGAAGGCATTTGTTTGCACTGTGTTTGAGGAGTAATTAAAAAATCGTTACAATGCCCATTCGAGTGACACACGAAAAGGTCATATTGCCCTGCAATCTGTATCGGGCCGGAAGGTGATCCTTCGATGAGACCGTCGACGGTCTCCACCGACGAGCAGGGCAACTGGGCCATAAAACCATCCACGCCATTGTGCGCGGATTTTCGAACACCGTCACGCTGATCTGAAGTGCCGTTCTTTCTTCCAAAAAATTAATTAACATCGGCAACCTGAAGGAGAAGCTTCTTCCTCCACCGTCGAGGAACGTTCCAGGAAGATCCTCCCCCTTCAGGTGAAAATGAACGAATGAGGCGTTGTATGTATCGTATCGGCCACATCCTCAAGTTGAGACACGGACGACAAGAAAGGAAGAGGAAATAGACTTCGAAAAAAGCGAGCAGAATCGTTTTGACTATCGAGTCGAGCAGAATCAATTTGACTACCGAGACAACCACATCGAATCGTTTCGACTTAATCAACTATCGTGCGAGTTGATCAAGACTGGAATCTTGACCATCGTTCGGGTCATAAGTCAAATAAATTCGACTAACGTTCGAGTCGAATTTAGAATCTCGCGAAATACACCATCGTTTTGGAGTGTATCTTAGGTTCTGCTAAAGATCTATTGTCGCCGGATCTTCGTAACTTTTCGTACCCTGTGACCTCTGAACATTGAACTAGCCGTCCAATATTAACCCTCTATGGGCCGAATTTTTGTTTTTAATAAAAAAAAATTGCGGGAACGAAAAATCAGAAATTATAAACCTATATATGCAAATGAAAAAAAATGTTTTCGTTTAAACAATTTTATTGCAATATATTCACTATGTGACTTTCAGGTAACAACGGCCTATAAAGTTTGCACTTCTGTACATAAAAGCTTAAGCGTGAAATTCCGTAAAACAATTTGCACTGGACGTTTAACATTTTATTTTTGAAATCTCTTTGTTGGATCACATTGCAGCGCATAAATATTGGTATAGTCAACTATATTGCTTATAATTTCCTTGTCAAATAGTTTTCGAAAATAGGTCACAGGAGAATGGGGTGCTTCGGGGACATTAGGGCAATCTTCTTTCCGAGGACGATAACAACTATTATTATCCGTCTGGGATAGTGGTTGCCAAACAATTCTTTGTGGTCCTGCATCTTCCTCATCTGACGAGGATCGAGTACTAAATTCTTCGTCACTGTCAATGACATTTATCCGTCGTCGGGGAAATACTATTACATCTTCATCGGACTCGGAATCTAATAAGGAATCATGGGACCTATTACCGCTAATGCGTCTAATTCTAATTCCTCTGTTATTTCTACCTGATTTTGTATTCATATTGTGGGTATATGATTTATAAATCTGAAAACAGGAGAAAGCACAAGCTTTATCTTAAATGTACCGAAATCTGCCATAATAACCCACTCTAACCTCAAAGTTACAAAACTGTATCATAAAAAAACAGTAACAAATTGAAAATTGAAATGCAAACAAATAGGTTGTGATTGATATACGAACCCAGAGCTATTATATGCACTATTTTTAGTTTGGTAGTCACTGAGAAAAGCACAAATAATATCAATTGGATGAAATGGTTTCGCTTATTTTTACCTGCAAACAATTTGCACAGCATTTATGTTGTCATTTCAGGTTGATGAGCCTAGAAACGGTCATAAATATTAATATTGGTTGTCTTGGCAACGTTATAGATTTAAGATTTATGCGTCATCTCATGAAAAAAATTATAATTATTTGGTAAAATGTCGATAAATTGAAATGTGACCTGAAAGTTACACGGGCCCATAGAGGGTTAATTTGGCCGACGGCATTGGCGAAGATCGAAGAGTTGAAAATCCCTCGTCGTATACTCGGAGATCGAGAATTTCCACCTTTTTTGCGTCTTACAAACGCAATCGCGCTAACAGGAACTTGCAACTCCGTTTGAATACGCGACCGCGAGGAACGGGACGTTACAGATTGCATGTTTATAATGTCAATAATTATGAAATTATAAATGCGGAATCAGTCATTAGGCCGGTCGTATTACGGTCCATCTTCGACAGAGCAAGACACTTCCACGATTTCAAATGAAACATTCTGATCGAGTGTCCATGAAAAAAGTGACTGAAGAGCAGCAGTTTTATGGGGAGTAGTGGCTGCTGGACGCCTGAGGATCGTCGTACAAGGGCCGCGTTTGTCGCTTGAATCGGTACGGACGAATAACTTTGCATACACGGGCTAAACGTGACCCCTCGGCGAGAGGATTAAGAGGGACGATAGCCGTGAAAGCACTTCGGGGAAGCTCCTCCGTGTGCATTCTGCGACCACCACCACTTCATGGTCCCTTGATGGTGATGATAACAACTGCTTTACACGTTTCGTTAATACATTTCCATTTTCGTATTCATTTTCTCGCGTGGTGGACCAATTTCATACATATTTAGCTGTGTATTTTATATTCCGTATACGTACGCTTGTAATTATTCGCACAATTCAAAAGGTGAAAATATTGAAATTTATCATGGAAAAGCAACCTATTTAACTTGGGCAAGAACATAAATGTATTCGAGTAAAATATAGTAAAACATTAATTGTATGTTAAAGTGTTACAAAGCATCGATACTTATTGAAATTTTCAAGAGATGACCAGAAAATAAAATCCTTCCTTTAAAACGTAATCATGTTACAAAGAAGTATTTAACATTTGTTTAATAATTGTATATGCATTTCGTACGAAATATTGTAACAGATTATGGTTTTATGTGAGGAACAAACCTAAATATTTTGCTTCGCAAGAGATGGAAAAATAGTATGAATTTAAAGTGTTACGAAGCATCGATATTTATTGAAATTTTCAAAGGGTGACCAGAAAATAGAATCCTTCCTTTAAAACGTAATCATGTTACAAAGAAGTATTTAACATTTGTTTAATAATTGTATATGCATTTCGTACGAAATATTGTAACAGATTATATTTTTATGTGAGGAATAAACCTAAATATTTTCCTTCGCGAGAGATGGAAATATAGCATGAATTTAATAATTATATTAATATGAATAATTAGTATACATTTCATAAAATCGATAAACAATTCGCAGTAAAATTTCGAAAAATTCGAATGCTTCAGATATTACATGAATAAATAATGATATTTAAAATTTGTTTTCGTAGATCAATTTTTTAGGAAAAATATGCAACTTTGCCATTTAAACCATTACTCTATAGTTTTCGAGGTAGATACAGCTAAAATATTGAATAAGTATATTTTTTAACTCTACTTTGACGGCAGTTTTTACTCCTCCATCGTGAACAATGGACGATGAACGATAAAATCATTTCGAATCTTGAGAAATAAAATGGGTTATTTCTTGCAGAACATAATTTTCTACATCACAGAAACTTATTTAGAATTTTAAGCAAGATCCCTCTGAAGATTCAATATCAATTGCTTAAATTATCTATAATTTTGCTTCTTTTCTTATTTCTTTGGAAACAATGTACGTGCTACCGTTTCTACTGACATTTGTACTATCTATGTTTTCTTTTAACAGCTTCTTCTGCCATTGAAGCCTGAATCTATGCTTTCATATAAAAATTTATAAGAAAAACACAAATATTCTTAGTTCCATTTATTTCTTCGGCAGGTAATGAGATTTGGTTTTGGAACACATATTATTCTGGGGCTTGACGTCATGTTTTTGGTGGAATTCCAGCAAGAAAAATAATTATCAATTCTAAGAATTCTTTATGAACTCCTCTGAGATATTGATCTTTTTATAACAAATATAAGTTCTGCGTCTACTTAACCTGCATGAAATTATACTGTTTTCATACGAAATTGTTGGCGATCATATTCTATTTTAATTGAATTGAATTTGTGAATTTCCATCCAAGTAGTTTGAAATTTCTGGTAAAGCCGAAAATTTGGCCCGGATGACATCGACAACTTTTCCAAATATACAGTTTGTAAAATTATTTCATAAATATGGCGTCTACAATACAAATATAAAAGTATTTTCAATTTTGGTTCGAGCGAAACGCACGCTTTGTGGTAACGTTCAAAATTTGTGGACGTTGTATCATAAAGTGCTTGTCTTTCATGAGACAATTTCCACTTTTTAAAAAACAAAAAAGTACCAAAAATGGTACCAAAATTGAGGGTATCGGAGAGGGCAAATTTTTGCCTCATTCTTTCATTATAAAAACAAGAAGTTTTATAGTTTGCAATTCGGTCGTCGTTTACAATTTGTTACAGTAAGATTATTTTGAGAATTACTACAACTACTACTACATTTCTGTACTACCAAATGCGTACAATTGAAATTTGTCGTTAGAACTGAGTGGTCTGTGTCACGAAGCTAGAGTAAAAAAAATTCGAGGACAATCTAGATAAAACGATGGTAGACCAAACAAAGACTGTGAAGCGATACGTAGATCGTCGCTTGTCAGCCGGAAGTCGATGGTTTGGGCGTTTCCCTCGGGAGACTCTTCATGATATGGCAGAGAGTCTCGATTAAGCCGGCTAATCAGGATCGTACTAAACCGATTAAATCAAGATCCATTGAGTAACCAAACCTTCGATAATGCAGAAACGAACGATGACAGAAAATTTGGACGATGATGGCGAGAGAAAATGAAACTCTGACAGTTATTAAATAAATCAATAAATACACACGTAATTACTCACAGTCGCTCGCGAAAGTATTTGGATACTCTTTAAATCAAAATAACTTTTTAAAAATTAATTACCTAACTTTTCTGGAACAACTAGATGCATCCATTTACTACATTATATGCAAAAATAATTTCGAAATAACTCTAATTGATAGATATTACGTGACCAATTAAAATAAACATTTTTAACAAATTTTTATTTCAACTCGTAATGAAAATTTTAAATATGCGTTTTGCATACATGTGTTATCTTTATAAGTAATTAAATTATTTATTTTGGTTATAAAAATTTAATATTATAACATTAACCTCAAAATATAATAAGATTAAATTTTTTTTAATAATAATTTAATATTATAAAATTAATTTTAAAATATAATAAAATTAAATTTTCCCTTTAAATAAAAACGTAATAATGTAATGATGTAATAATGTAATGATGTAATGATGTAATAATGTAATAATGTAATGATGTAATGTAATGTAAAATGTATCATGATACATGATACCATGATACATGATACATGATATATGATATATGATATATCATATATGATATATGATATATCACAGATAGCATATAACACATATTATATAATTCGATACGTGTAAAAAGACATAAGAATTTGTGGAGTTTAACCTTGACCTTGATCTTGACCTACGATTTATATTGTTGCGCGTTTTATGTTCTTCATTCGGCTGACGACGCGGCATCTTGTTTATTTAATAAATATGTATGTACAAGTTAATAACTATTTACAACAAGAGTACAATTTGAATTAATCTGATCAATTTGCTGTCCAGTCCGCTCGACAGGCAAACCTCGACTTCTTTCGATTACCTGTTTGTATAACAGTTCCATGACAACCCCAAACTTCTATTATTTTCTTAAGGGTTTTTCACCATGAAGTAATTCTTCATTATGGCGACTCCACATGGACAACTGCCGTAACAATATTATGGTAACAGTGATTAGATTTTCTTTGTCTTCCGCAGAACGACAAGAAGAAAAAAAGGCAAATTTATAGTTACCGCGTGCATAGCTATTCTCCAATGATTGTATTTGATTAATAGTTCAATAAAATTGCGATTTTCACAATTTTCGATGGCACGTAGCTCGTGTATACGTCAATCGATTTCAATGCATTCTTCTGCATGCGTGTAACTAACATAGATCCACAAGATACGTCTTTAAAATTCTTAGTACGTGGCTCGAATAAAAAATATTTAGAATGCTCCTTTTTATTTGTCATGTAATTCATACCAATTGTAACTTTTTACAACACTAAGATTATCGATTCCAAAGTCTCATCGTGATTCATCCAATAAAAAGTTTAATGAAATGCTAATAAATGCTGATATTTCATAGTGATTAGGATAGCATAATATTTACTTTGTCGAACAAAATTTAAAAAAGTTAACACTTCCAATTTTCTTCCCGGAACACAACTACTATAAAAGATTATAAATAAATAATAAAAGAATATATAATAAAATAAATAACTATCTTTTTAAATATTTTTTGACAGTGTATGGACAGTACTTTTCAATTATGAATTATTTTACTGAACTTCCAATTCAACTATTATCTCAACTGAATATTAAATGTAAACATATATTAGAAAAAATTATAAGGACTACTCTTTTCCAAAGTTCTGGGGTCAATGCTGAGCGGTCTAACACAGTCCTTTCACCAGAAATCACACTTGCTTTCCCCATACCGTGTCCAGATCCGTCAGGAAATGCTATCCTTGTTCTTTTAAAATAGCGGTACGACGTCGGGTCGCCTGCCATAATTAAAGATTCCTAACTTTTTAAACGCGTGTCAACGAGTGCATCCCATCGAGTGTCTGCACAACTTTAAGGCGTCTGTAACCTTCGTAAAAGAATCGAAACTGGACTAGCGTCGGGCTATCTGCCTTCGATTTCTCCCAATATTATATTTAACAAAGTAATATTAGCCATAATAAGGTGAAAAAGTAGGATTATCAAGCAGTTTTGTAAAAAAATCTATTGCTCGACATACCAGTTGCAACATTTTCATATCATTTAATAAATCAACGCCACTAATTGCTCAAGAAAAATCAAGACGATTGGTTCAATATTAAAAAAGTTATTCAAATTTAAAGGTTGTCCGAAAACTTTTTTGAGCCACTGTAAACCTCATAATCACTCATAAACAACTCATAATCACTCATAAACAAAAAATAAAAAAAAATAATTTTCTAAAATAGAAGAAACTTACATAATCACTCTAATTACTGCCTACTTCACCCTGTAGACTTAATGCGATCCTTTTTCTATTCGATCTACAGCAGACGTCCCATTCTACTGTTTAAAGTGAGAATATTCTCCATCCTGCTGGTCTGACGACGGACAGGTCCCATTCTACTTAACCCACTAAACCACCGCTCGACTTGTCCAAACAATGGTGGTCTTTTCACTACTAGTTTATCCGATGAGACAATTTCTCCACGTCTGACCAAGGACGACCATTTATACTTCTCTGTTTACTAATGCTGCTATTTCACTTATGTTCGTCTGTGTACGGTATGCTGAATTTCGCTCGAGAAGTAACTTGACTCCGGCTTAAAAGGTTAACACGGTGAATCGATCACCCAATCTAATCGAACACAAAGAAGAGCATAGGGTTTTTCGAGAAGCTTTTCAGTCAAACTTCAGGTTTCGATTGTTTGAGAATATCCCCGGCGCCGATGCGCAATGAGGATAAGAAAATCGGAATGCGTATTGTCAGAAGTAACATTATATTCTCCTATTAATGCGAAGGATAGTTGAGAATGTAGAGTGAATGTAAAAAGTATTCACACAGTAGTCAAGTTTGACCAAAAACATTGCAGTACTATGTTTATTACAAAAATATATTAACAAAAACAAACATACATATTCTTAGAAATCTCTGGGTGTGACAATAATAAAGATGCGACAAACTTCGTTCATCCTGCGGTGATCATTTTTTTGGTCCTCCTTCAACATTTAATAATATATTTTAAGAGTATTTTTTTCTTATTCTCTGCACTGTCGATTGACTAACATTACAATTTTTTGCCGCTTAAAGCGTTAACAAGACGTCATTCAAAAGAGAAATGATTTTTTTTAAATCAGTTTGGAGCAATTGCACTTGCATTCACTTCCATTCGGCTGATTGCGAACAACCGAATGCTAAAACGTACGATAACGTTTTGTAAACGTATGAAAGTGCTAGATGGAAACATACTACTAGAGCATTCGAAATAAACATTTCTTTAACGGAACATTGCAAAATCGTAGCAATCTATTTTCTCTATCATTGCCGAAGGAAGAGACATTAACCCATTGCAATTGAAGCTGTTTTAATTAGAAAATCAAAGCATTTCTTCTGACCTAAGATATTTGTTAAAAAAATTATAAAAAATAGTGCATTCTTCATAAACTATTCATCTTATGTAGATGGGGTTTTTTTACTGTTACTCGTCTTTACAACGGTTAAATTTTTATCAATTTCTTATGTACGAAGGTAGTGATGTTAAAATCGTTTTAAATAATAATGTAACAATTTTTACTGGAGCCCCGGGTCGCCACTCGAGTGTAAAGGGTTAATTATTTTAAAAAAACCTTAAGTTACTATTAACTATGATAAAAATAACTATATTGTTGATTTTTTTTATTCTTCCATATTCATAACAATAAATAGTGATTTATACAAAGCTTGTGTATACTGGTTCAGTTATGTTCATTACTGTATATATGTTTCAGAAAATAATTATAAAAAAGAATATATATTTACACAGCATTGAAAAACAGTTATGATCATCTGTTCTAGAGATGAATTTAGACATTCATAACGGGGAGTATTTGTAAAAGTAGTTTCGTCAATAGATGGACAATAGAACGACTTTCTTGCTAGTCGGTACCTGATCCGCCTGTAATGCATGTATAGTCCGTCCTCAATCCTTCCTTTCCTCTTCTCCTACTCCACATTTTCAGATGTTGCCAAAATAGAAAAGATTTAAACGGAAGAAAATGTAGCAAAAAATTGGTATCGAAGTATTATTTGCAATAAATAAGTTTTTTATAAATTCGTGTCGAATCACGGTTCTAAATTTACCTTTAGAACCTTTACATTTTTTGTATTTACACAGCAACATGCAGTTATAATAATTATAGGTATAAATAAACATTGGATAATTTGTAAACCTTACCATGTTTTTTGTTGAATAAAATCCTCTGAAACAATTATATTATATCGCTTCTAAATAACACGAAAACAAATCAAGTGATTTACACCAGTTTTTCGTGATAAGCGTCTCATTTTGCCTCCACTTTCTAGGTACTTCTGATAGTGTAATAGACAACTGTTTCAAATGAAAATTAATTTGTATTTTATTGGGTTGTTCGGAAAGTAATTTCGTTTTTTCCCGACAGAGGATGTTGAGGCGTCCGTCCCGCGGTTCGGGGAGTCGGTCGCTCAAGTACGGTGCTTTGTCAGAGCACGTACTAGCTCCAGCGCAAATTAATGGGAAGGAGCGTAAATAGTTGAAATGAGACCCGATCAGCTTGTAATTTTGGGTGGAAGTTTATTCTACGTATTCGAATATGTACAAGCGTCAGCGTGAGCCGACCGATCGGATCTGATTTGTACGGATGCTTATATACTATTAGGTAAATCGGAAAGTTCCGTCCGTTTTTTTACAAAAAGTATAGCTTTATTCATGAAAGAAAATGAAAAAGTAAAAAAAGAGAAAGAAAAAGTTCTTCAGCAAGTGCGTGTGCCACTGACCGAAACAAGTGGTAGTCAGATGGGGCACAGTCTGGTGAATAAGCCGCATGTGGTAGCATTTCCCAGCGAAGTGCTTCTATCGTTTCCTTGACAATTTTTGAGACGTGAGGCCGAGCATTGTCATGCAGCAAAATCACCTTACGTTGTCTCGTTTCATATTGTGGTCGTTTTTCGTACAATGCTCGACTCAAACGGATAATTTGTTGTCGGTAGAGATCTCCTGTGACTGTTTGACCAGTTTTTAGCAGTTCATAGTATACCACACCTTCCTGATCCCACCAAATGCAGAGTAAAGCCTTTTTTCCGTGGATATTCCGCTTTGGCGTCGATGTTGAGGGTTGGCCAGGATCACAAATGGTTTTTCGACGTTTAGGATTGTCAAAATAAATCCATTTTCCATCCCCAGTGATAAGACGATGGAGAAACCCCTTTCTTTGTTGCCTAGCAAGCAAAATATCGCAGATGGTTTTCCGCCTTTCAATGTCTCTTGGCTTGAGTTCATATGGGACCCACTTTCCTTCCTTGTAGACCTTCCCTAAGGCTTTTAAACGGTCGGAAATGACAGATTGAGCATAATTTAACGCTTTTGCAATTTGTTTTTGCGTTTGACATGGATCTTCATCCACCAATGTCTGCAATTCTTCGTCTTCGAATACTCGTGGCCGTCCAGAACGCTCTTTGTCCTCCAAAGAAAAATCACCATTTTTAAAACGTCGAAACCACTCTCTACATGTTTTATCGGAAACAGCATTATCGCCATAAACGTCTACAATCATTCGATGAGCTTCAGCTGCCGTTTTCTTCCAATTGAAATAAAAGACTAACACTTCGCGCAAATGACGCTTATTCGGCTCAAATTCCTACATCTTCAATGTAGAAAAAAACGAAGTTATTGATGCAAGAGTAAATTGTTGTGTACTGAGTTTTATTAACAGATGTTCAAACTAAAAAGTTAGCCTTACTTTAGAGGTTATAGTTACCCACAGTTTGAGCTACGGCTACTCGACGCTAGATGGACAGAACTTTCCGATTGACCTAATAGTAGCTGCTTATATACTACTTTCGGTGACCAAGCATCGGCCAATGGTGGTTCGTGATTTTCGCCCTTTGTCTGGAGCGTTAGGGGTAGTGGGGGCGCGGATTTTCCAGCGGTGACGTAGGCTCGGCCGCGGGCGTCGGCAGGTAAAAATTGTAAGTTGTACATGCACTGTTTGAAGCTACATACGCCAAAATCACGAGGCGAGCTTCAACAGAGGATTTAGTTGTATTTTTTTGCACCCAACTTCGCACTTAAGCCGCATAATCATTATATGTTTTGAGAGCTGATATAGCAAGGCTTGTGTGTGAAAAAGTCCAATTGATTCTACCTAGTAGTTTTTGGTTGGTGCCTTTTTAAATATGGAGAGCAATAAGTAGCATTTTCGTCATACTTTACTTTTTTACTATAAAAATGGTAAAAATGCTGTTCAAGTCAGAAAGAAATTAACTGATGTGTACGGAGAAGATGTGTTGACAGTACACCAGTGCCAGAACTGGTTTGCAAAATTTCGATCCGGCAATTTTGATGTCGAAGATGCACCACGTTTTGGAAGGCCGGTTGAAGCTGAAAAAGACACGATAAAGGCATTAGTTGATGCGAACCGGCGAATAACAACACGTGAGATCGGTTCGAGGTTAAATTTATCAAATTCAACTGTTTATGACGACTTGAAAGCCTGGGTTTACCATGTTCTCACGGAGAGAAATTTGTGTCGTCGCGTTGACGTCTGTGATTCGCTTCTCAAACGCCACGAAAATGATTCATTTTTGAAGCGCATCATTACTGGGGACGAAAAATGGGTTGTATATAATAATGTCAAACGCAAGAGATCATGGAGCAAACAATTCCGAACAACCCAATATACCATAATATACAAACTATAGTATACAAAATTTATTAAAAAGTTTGGTAGTAAAAATTCAGTTCACGTTCACATTTTTTGTTGAGACGATGGGAGTTCATACGATGGGATTGCCATCAGAAAGGCATTGCCCAACATCTTTTATTTCTTGCATACGCTTGTTCTTTATTGACTCTCCTCATTCTGTTCATGACATTCGTTTCGATTACATCTTGTATTGTGTTTCAATATTGTATTACATAATAAATAATGATCTCAAGGTATCTGTCCTTCAGTTTATGGGCTCAGAAGACGTAAAGCGAGCTTATTGCTATCAATTATACACAAAAGTTGCGAACTCATGTCGGTTGGTGAAAACGTGCAAACGTGCAAGTCCGCCATTACCTTCGTTTCAAACGTATACATTCGCGAGTGGTCTAGAGTGTTCTAAAGTGATCTAACATGGCAAATGCATATAATCCATTGCGTCTCGAACTCCTATCCAAAGATGATTATGATAATTGGAAAATTCAAGTTGAGGCTCTGATAACTAGAAACGAATCTTGGTCGTATATTTCTGGTGACAGAACCAAATCGATTATAGATGGACACGGAGATGTAACGCGAAGATCATTAGAAGAATAAATGCAAGAAGATCAATTAGCAAAATCAGATCTTATCCTTTATATTGGATCATCTCAATTAAGACGTATTCGCAGTTGTGAAACGTCACGAAACGTATGGTTAAAATTCGAGTCAATATATGCTTCTCAAGGTCTCGATCCTTCATTTTTGAGTGACATTAAATATTTTTGATTTTATAATGTTGGATCTGATGTCAAAACAAATCCAAAGATTTAGTATATTACGATTTTAAACCTTGAGATATCGCTAAAATATCGTTGGCCAGATTTTCAGGTCAAATACCCCACAGTGGGATGGTCCGAAATACAACACAAATGGCAGAAGAATATGAAGACACTTAATGCGTATTCTGCTATACATATATTCGTCTCCTTCCTTTTGAGTTCATGATCCGCGGATGATCTATTATATTTCGCGTCCGTAAGCCGTCGCGGAATTTTCAAACACTGCGACTGCATCTTTAAAAAGTTCCCGGGCCGAGAAACTCCGGCGAACTCGAATATCCTCTTAAACTATTCTCTAATACGTCGTGAACGGGAACGACGAAGTTCAGGATGCACTGTTACGCATTATAAACTCATCTTTGCCGCATGATCGACCAACCGAGTGTATCGAGTCGGCTGCGACGGAATAAATTTCGACAAAATTCGCAAATTACCGCACGTGTCGTCGCGTTCAGCTTCTCCTACACGAAGATTATCGATTCCGAAGTCTCGTCGTGATTCATCCACCAAAAAGTTTAATGAAATGCTAATAAATGTCGATGTTCCATAGTGATTGAAACAGTATATACTTGTTGAACACAATCAAAGAAAAATAAATTTTTTCAATTTTCTTCTCGAAACTCACCTGATATAAAAGATTCATAATATATAATAAAATAAATAACCGATTTTAAATTATGAATTGTTTTACTCTACATTAAATTCAACATTTTCTCAATTGAATGTTAACCCTCTATGAGCCAAATTTTTTTCTTACTTGTAAAAAAATGTATGCAACGGAAAATCAAGAATTACGAACATATATTTTGTACTAACTGCTTTCTGCTTTTGCCTAACCATCGCTAGATTGGTTACAGGACCATCGCTAGACATTAAGAAAAAGAAAGCAGATATTAATTTTTCTATAGAATACATGGAAAATACGAAAATTATAACCTCCATTGTGAGAACACGGGCTACAAAACCTCGTTTGTATTTTCCGCATATATACGTATTCCGACGTGGCAAAATAAGAAGCAGAATGCTACAGAAAAATTGAATACGTTTTACATAGTGCCTTGTAAAGTGTACACTCGCCGATAGGACGGCAACAGGAGGAGAAACCATCGGTCGCTGGTTGCATTTTTCCAACACATTGGTACGCACGCTCGTATTTGTCGCTTGGCTCTTGAATTTCCAACAAAGTATCAGCATATTCTTGGCGCGTGTTTTCCTGCCGGCGGTTTGCTAAGGATGCGGCCGCGATCGTATTTACGAAAGCTTGCGCGAAAGCTACCTACCGTTCAACACACTTTCCCGCGAAACGCAGCTTTCCTGTAAAGCAAGATTCCGCTGGTGCCGCTTGGAATTTATGCGCGACTACGGAAATGGATGAGAGCGGAAAAGTAAACGCTAACACGCTCTGCGATGCTTTTCGGCGCGAATAAAAGGTCACCGAATCGAAAAGCGGTTGCTAAAACTTTATCGTACCGTGAATGTACGAGGTATTCTTGCTTAGAAGCTGGAAAACGTCGAATTTGTTTAGCATGTAGGTACAACCGCGACATACATGTAACACACACATAAATTAAAAATTTTCATATGTTTTCATTTCTTACATTATCTTTTACATCAAAACTAATCTAACCAAAATAGACGTTGAAATTATCACTGTAATGGGTTATCCGAAATAAACTATATGATGTGGGAAGGTCTGGAGGTTGAAAATTAATCTGTTGTCAGGTTAACAAAACAAGAAACAAATATATAATAATGGATAGTCGAAAAGTATTGAGAGATTTCTGTCATTTTTTGATTAAATGTTCCTTTCTATCAAAATGAATTTTATTTAAGTATATATTGGCATTATTCTCTACAACCTTTCGCCATTTTTGGGGTAGAGCCATAATTCCATCAGAATAGAAATTCTATGGTTTACCGGCAAAAAATTGGCAGAGTGATTTTCACAGTCCCTTTTTAAATCAAACTTTTTACCATCAAGATTGTTTTGCACAGATCGAAACAAACTATAATCTAATGGTACAAGGTCTGGGCTATACGGTAGATGCATCAAAACTTCCCAGCTAAGCTTACTGAATTTTTGCAAATCATGAAATTTGTGTGTGGTCTGGCTTTATCATGATGGAACACAACACCTTTCCTAATGATCAATTCTAGTCTGTTTTCTTTTAATCGATTGCTATAATCTGGTTAATTGTTGACAGTAGTTATTGGATTCAATCGTTTGACCAGGAAGTAGCACTTCATGATGGACAATTCCCTTCGAATCCCACCAAACACACAGCATCACCTTTCTTGGTGTCAATTCTGCTTTTGCCACCGTTTGTGACGATTCACCGGCCTTTGTCCACGAACTTTTTCGCACACTGTTGTCTTGTGTGCCCTAATCTTTTCAAAAATGTTTCGATTTCATTACGTTTGAACAATGATTCGCAGATGGAAACTCGATCCATCCATTTTTCTCTGTTAAATCGTGAAGCACCCCAACAGCATACTTCTTTTTGTTTCCAGCCTTCTGCAAATGATCCAAACAGTTGAATCGTGAATGTTTAGTTTCCTAGCAATCTCATGACTGTTTATATGACGATTTTGCTCAATTATTTGCATTATTTCATTGACTTTTTCAGCGATTGGTCGACCAGAGCGAGGTGCATCTTTAATATCGAAATTTCCAGAACGGTAGCGAGCAAATCATCTACATGCTGTTGCATTTGATAAAGCATCGTGACCGTAAACACCACAAACTTTTTCCCGGGCTTGTGCAGCGTTTTGGCCATTTTAACTCATTTTCACACTAATATTACTTTTGTCAGAGTTGACAAAATACAAAACTGTTTCCATGTGAATTGTAGACTGAAATATCGCCTCTCAAATGTGCGTCAGTGTGACGCAATCTGATTAGTGCTGCCCGATATGTAACACCAAAAAATATCTATTGACAAAAATCTCTCAACACTTTTTCTATCCAATATATTAAGCGTGGTTACAGGATTCAGTTACGATCGGTTTGATATGCTGGTACTTGACTTGTAACGGGGTTCTTCACAAGCGTTATAACGACATCGAATCACACTCTTCACTTTTACTTTACACTAACTGTCTCACGGAATATTAACTTTTAACAGTAACCTTTCCGCGGACACGCGCGTTGTCTTATAGGTATTCTTCAGTGGACGTTTTCTCTATGTCACTCAATCGCTTGATTTTTCGAAAAATACCCGCCCTCCGAAGTTAGCGGAGTAAGGGAAGGTCAAGACCGAGGAGGTGCATCGTCTGAGGTACACGAGTTTTATGGTGCGATCATTTTCAAGAAATTCGGAGGACTTTTAACCAAGTTAGAATCTCATCGCTGTTTCCTTAAGCCCCCCAATTGACTGAGAGTAGCGTCTGCATGATAACTAACTATGGCCCTTCTACCTGTAAAATGCCTACATATTTAAGTATTTTTAAAAAACTGCCAGGAATATGGACATTGGAGAGAGGTTTGTCACAAAGCCAGGATTGTACAGGAATTTTGACTCTACCATTGTTCTAAAGTGCTAGAGGTTCGTCCGCAATCCCAGACTTGAATCCCATTGAAAATCTGTGGAATGAACTGGATCGTATGATCCGTATAAAAAAAATAAGTACTCCAGATGAAAATGAAACAGTAATAGAAATGAAAAAGTCGTTCAGCAGAAGAATGCAAGTGAATCGGATCAGACTATTTGCAAAGAATAATTCATAATACGTCAAATCGATTAAAACATATTTTCAAATACAAAAGTATGTCCGACTATATATTAAATGTTGACTAAATTTTATTTTATAACTGCTATTAAAAAAGTGTCTCAATATTTTTGTGACATAAATTTTCGTAATTTTTGGAGTATATCGTCTATTATTCCTCAACTACCACATGTGGAAAAATTAAACCATTTTATATGCGATCTATGTACTGCACTGTATTGTAATATATTGTTGATTCGTTGCTGATTGTGCATTTATTCCAAATATAAAGTTTATAATGTAAAACCATATGGGAGTGCCAATATTTTTGTCACTGACTGTAGACGATGTCTTGTGGCCGCTAACTATAGTTACCGATTAATAGCGAAAGCGTTAACTTCCTTTCGATATTGTAGCGTTTAACCCATTGAACTACAACCACATGTAAGACAAGTGGTCGGATATTCGGGACATTAATGATTATCGCGAGTCTGGCCCGTGGTGTATTGTTCGGGCCAAGTGTAAACAGCACAGTTTGGTCCCAGGATGTTGGAACTTAAATCGTAGCTTAACGTTAGGACTGCAAAACCAGTCAGTTTGACTGGTCTTTAGTTTTTTCTTTCGCAATTATTAAAGTTATGAAAGTGTTTTCATCAGTTTTCGGATGTACTTCTTTAATGACGAACATGTTATGGTAAGAATTGTATGAAATTTTAATAGATGCAGTTTTGTTATCATTACATAACAATGTACAGTAAGACCCCGTTTAACGCTGCTCCGCTTAAAGCTGTTTCAGTATTACGCGGTTGTATTAGGATTCCCCTAAATCGCACACTGTATTGATACTTGTTGTATATGCGTGCAAATGAAACGGCCATCCACCAACCAAAACCGGTGCACTATATAACGACGGTGTATACTATGTATATACATATATATGTATACTATGTATAACTATATAGTATATATAGTGTATATATATCTTTTTCAACGCTCTTTTGTTAGTCTGTCAAGAATAAAGGTTCCAACTGTATTCCCCGAAGTAGCAGTCACAGTACGAACGCATCTTTCCTGCGTCACAGTTGATTTATTAGCTGTCATTAACGTTACTAGGTTTATAAAGATATAAACATAATATTTTATTTTATTGTAATAAATTAGGCAATTTTTAGTTCTTACGATGGGTGATTGAAAAAAAAAAATGAACGTAAAGCGACAAGAAAAAGCATTTCGCTGGAAACTAAAATGCAGGTGTTAAGACGATTAGATGCAGGCCAACAGCAATCTGATATCGGCACTGTATTAAATTTGACGACTTCAACAATACGGACAATTTTAAAAAATAAAGAAAAAATCATGTCATCAGCAATTACAACCACAACGACTTCTGCAACAAAAATTACCCGTTCTAGAAGCAATGTGATTGAGGAAATGGAAAAACGACTTTCCATCTGGATTGACGATGAAGTTGAACGCAATATGCCATTAAGTCAAGCAATTATATTGGAAAAAGCGAGAACAATTTTTAACTATATTCAGAATGAAAAAGACGAGACCAGTGAAAATTTTGTCGCTAATCGAGGGTGGTTCCATCGATTTAAAAATAGAAACAATCTTCATAACATACAGATTACTGGAGAAGCGGCAAGTGGAGATACAAAAGCAGCTGCTGCATTTCCAACGACATTAAAAGCAATCATTGAACGAGGAAATTATCTTCCTGAATTAGTTTTAAATTTTGATGAAACAGGCCTTTTTTGGAAGAGAATGCCAAAACGTACATTTTTGTCCCGCAAAGAAAAGCGAGCACCAGGATTTAAAGCTGCAAAAGATCGTTTAACCCTTCTACTGGGTGGTAACGCTAATGGAGACTTTAAATTAAAACCACTGCTTATCTATCATTCGAAAACCCCAAGAGCAATGATGGGAATTTCAAAATCAACTTTACCAGTAATTTGGGAGTCCAATAAAAAATTTTGGATCACTATGAAAATTTTCCAGAATTGGTTTACCGAACATTTTTGCCCGTCTGTTAAACTGATAAATTTTCTTATTCTCTGTTCTTTTTCACTGATCCCCATTACATATGTACATATATACGTGTTAAGTTGCCTCGTTTAACGCTGTTTCGTTCAGCCCTGGAACTTATTGGAACGTATCCCCCGCGTTAAGCGGGGTCTTACTGTACAGTAAAGAGCGAAACTGAACACATATACAGAATTTTTGCATAAATAATGTTTTATTCCATGTTTGCGTGTACAATACAAAAGAAACGAAATATACAGTATTAAGCACAATGGTTTAACTGTCTAAACAAATTTTAACGATCTTAATATCTTTATTATTTTAATACATACAAATTTTTTGTATGTAGTCGATTTTGCACCATAAAGCATTTATAAATAAATATTTTAGTTTTATCTAGATTCAATACTTCGGCCATAAAACTTTGGCCTCGATGGTGTGTTGAATATGTTTAGTCATACCTAAAACTATATTTTTGTAGTATTGTGGAGTAACCGAGTACCATTGTTCCTGCACTCTTTCCCACAAATCGTTTATTATCGCTGGCGGAGCATTAGAATCATTCGCTAGTTTTATTTCTAAATACGCTCGGACATTCTCAATAGGATTTAAGTCTGGGATTTGAGCAGACCATGCTGTCGTTTGAAATGGTTGATCACATTGTGGTACTGGCATATTGTCAACTGTGTCTAGCAGAATCTTTTCCAAAATGATCTTGTAAGTGTACGGATTCACCGTACTATCAATTTGATACAGTGAACCTACACCATACGCCGTAATGCAACCCCATACCATAATTGAACACCGCATTTAACACATTAAACGCCACGCCGGTTTTACATGCCGTTCCGTTAACGCCATAGTTAGCCATCAAGCGATTACTTTATCGCAACTCGTCCACCGATATTTAGCCAATAGCTCCTTAGCATTTTTTCTCTGTGATCGAGTCGAACAGTAAAGACATTTCTTTCATCCAGTTTAAAATAAAGCATTTATTAGAAATAAAGTGGTGCAGTTATTTGGGACCTAACGATGTTCGAACGCCTAACGAATCCTCACTTCAAAACGTTTCGTTCACTTTGAAATGTTCCAAGAACTTCTTGTTGACCAAAAATTCTGAATTTTGTTGGCCTGAAAATAGATATGTCATCATGTTATACATCAGGCGAACAAATTTTGCTGCCTAGACTTCGTTATCGTCGCTTAAATTAAATATTCAGTCTCACAAATACAAAGTGACCGATATGCGCGCGGCGATAACAAGAACGAAAAGTCTGCCTCCGTCTGTATGGACTGTCTCTTTAACACGACGTGGTTTAAGTGATTCACCCTTTCTTATCCAATACCAGGAACGACCATCCGCAAAATTCGATTCACTGTACAATCATTTGAAAAGATTACGTTCTTTCATTGTTTAACGTTCCAATTTATATACATTTTTGCAAAGCTCAAACGGGCTTTTATATTCTTTTCTGAAAGAGCAGGTTCCTTTTTTATCTCTATTGATATAAAATTAGCTTATGTTAGTGCTCTTGGAGCCGTTCATTTGCTTATTTTCTTTCCAACATCGCTTTCCAACAGCTTTGAAACATTACTTGAGAGTAATGTGCTTTGTTAATCGTCGATTGTCCTGACAAAATAATAATTTTCGACGACCTCCAAAGGATGTAGGAACGTCATTGCAATATCGTTTCCGTATTTTATGCACTACTGCCTGACTAACAGCAAACCTTTTAGCAACATTTCGTGTCTATAAATCAGATTTTAACTGGAGTATGGTATTATCAATGGAATAAGGTATGTTAATACGTATCACTCCTCAAACAGCAATGAACTAACTACTAGAATACTCCCGGTGGCTGACACTACCGGGCGTTGTTTAAAAAAACTGTGTTCATAGTTCGTATCTATAACAGTTCTAACGCGGTGCAAAAACCGACTACACGAAAACAATTTGTATGTATTAAAATAATGAGGATATTACGATCGTTGAGAATATTTTCGGAAAGTTAAAACATTGTATTTAATACTGTATATTTCGTTTCTTTTGTATTCTACATGCAAACAATGAATAAAATATTATTTACGTAAAAATTCCATATGTGTGTTCAGTTTTGCTCTTAGCTGTATATCGTTGAATTTATTGTTTGGTAGTTCTAGTGTTAAGGAGTTAAGGCAGGGCCTGCCAGGTAGCCTTATAAACGAGTCTCGTAGCAGGTCCAGGACAAAACGCACTTTTTCTTTTCCTCCCTCCACCAGCACCTTTTCAGCCGCCGCCGTACCAAGGTACATTTGTTATTCGTTATATCTCATAGTTATGTCTGGAACTGTACATATTATTCTGAGCACGTTGCATAATTTTTCAAGAATTCTATGAACAGAGAAACGAACAAATTAATTGATACCCGTTCATTATCAACGAGAGGCGGAAAGCAACGTGTGTTCGTCGTCTGCTATTGTAGCCTGACTTTCATGTAACCGTGGCAATAATAGTGTAAAACTGCACGCCTGCGGGATGCGTGGGAGGGTGGAAGGTATAGCAATAAACGGGCTACGATATCCCGTACGTAATAAAATCGACAGACAGGAAAAAAGCTGGCTGATATCCTTTCCTCCATGGTATTTGCGTCGAAGCATTCCTTTCTTCTTTGCCCATCCTACCGAATCGAAATTTTTTTTCGTTTCTTTATGCCAGTACATACCGTTAAATCATTGTTAACTTTTTCTCGATAGAAGATTAACGCCAGTGAGTGCAGAAAACCGTGGGGTTTATGGAAAGAAGTCAGGTATTGCAGCCGCCCGCGTACGCGATACGCCATGCCATAGTTTCCTTCGTTTTATCCAACCCTTATCCTTCTCGTAAAACACGCAAGCAAGCGAAATCGTGTACTGAACGATGTATGGTCGAGAACAAAATTTATTCCTGCAATTCTATTTGCCTGTAGATCGATTGTTAACGCATAGCTGAAACATTTGTCGTGGTTTTTGAGTAGCAAAAAAAATCTCATTATGTGGGGATAATGCATTCTCCAATCGTTTTGAATACGAGCGTTAATCGAATTCGACGCTAATTGTTTTAATTCCACCGATAATCTTTATTTTTTCATTTGTCTCGAGCAGAGACGAAATCACAATTGACGACGAGACGTACTCAGACATCCATAAAATCGTTATTTTTATTAAATACAAACTTACAATTAGAAAAATATTGACCACCCGCTATTCGCTCCACTTACGCATTCGCAAAAACCTGTTAACACGACTATAGCAAACTGCATATATTCTCATTCCCCGAATTCGAAAAGGGCTCCACTCCTCCTAAAAAACAACTTTTCCTAAAAAGAATCAAACTCAAACCTCGCCGAAATTCATTTCAACCTTAGCACACATATGGCGCCTGTAAAACGACATTAAAAATTACCACATTATTATTGAAAATAATTTGCATATCAGTGTGGTGTCCGCTCCCTCCATCTCTACGCTCGTGGCTGCACGAGAGGTAGGATGATTAAAACGACTATACTTTACTTGCCAGGTATGTAAATATGGAACCGGCATTTTTGTATAAAAATACACGTTTATTGTATAAAAATGATACAAAATATGTTATTCAATTTGTTAAAACGCGAATAGCATCTTAAGAATATTTTTCAATCAATTAGGAGGTTTATGGTGCGGACGCCCCTATGCCGCTATTTTTGAGGAACCGTCCATCTAAAATGCAGAGATGTTTTAATTAGTATTTTTGCTAGAGCTCGGAACGTTGGTTTATTAGGGTTGTCCTTTGTAGACCTGTAGATTTGTACCTGAGACGTACCGTTCTGGGGACATTTCGGGGTTGTTCTCACCCCACCAGTGCGGGATATGCGGCAAATTAAGAAGCCAATCGGGGTTTACATATATTTTTGTACATGCTCATTGGTGGGGGATGTTTACGCCCCATTGATCAGCATTGGTATCAGGTCATTGCGACGCCCTCGACTGCTGTTTACTCCATTTTCATACACTGTTCTACTTGTATTTAACCCTTAGCACTCCTAGCAATTTTAATTTCAAAATCGAGGCAATTCTTTTACGTAAAATAATTACATTGTACATGGCACATTTCCTTTCTTGCATATTAAATTTATTACTGTTATTTGTACGTACAACAGTTCAATTTTTAATGATTAAATTAAATGCAATTATGGTCATGTAATAGTTGCTTTGAGTAATAGCATCGCAATTTTTAGTGTCGCCTTAGAGGAGCCAGTGGAGTGTTAAGTGTTAAAGGCTGTTTTCTCTATTTTCATACGCTGTTTATTCATTTTATAATATAAAGTAACATTGTAACATACGGTAACGATCTAGTCAGGAGTGTATATAATTATTAAAATTGGCAAATTTAGTTTCAAAGTACGTGTACCGGTCATCTGATTATCGCCCTTCCTTTCCTCATATTAACTTACAAGTGCGGTAACACGCAATAGTCCAGACGCAATAACACGATTATTTTATCGGTAACTATACAGTTGTCCTATCTTTCTGACAATTTATGGATGCCACGCCAAAAAAACTATATGTATACTTTGCTTTTATACTTGAGAGTCTCATAAGCGTTGTGCAGGTAGTTACATTTCCATATCAATCCGAAAAAATGTAATGTGCAATTTAGTTCTGAAATTACTGTATGCAGTATTCGGAAAGCAGTTTCAAAAGAATTTTAAACATGTGATACTTTGTACAGTATCAAATTTCTGATAATTAAGTGGTATAATATTACACTGCCAAACACTGAACAGTCGGAATTTTTAAAGAATTTTATTTTTGTGTCGGTATTTAACAATTAAAATATCGATTATCAATAAAAAAGAAACTATTCGTTCTTCTCGCATGTAATGTAAATTAAGTAGAAAAGGCTATGATAGTGTAACCATGCGACAAGCGATGCATCGGAAACAAAATCGATACCCCTACAATGCGTCGATGAGAACAGGTGTGCGGAAACCGATAAGCCACGGTAACCGTACGAATAAATCAGTCTACTATTGTCTTTAGTCTCGATCACTTCTTATTTCGCTCTACCTCGTCTCATCTACCATTCCTCTTTTGTTAGTACAATCCCTGACAGAAAGTTTCCGATCAGACACCGGAAGATAGAATTTTAACTGAAATAGCACAAAGTCATTTTATATTGGAAGTTTCTGTTATTCAAAATAAATTTCATTGAAGTATATATTGGCCATTGTTATCTACGATCTTTTGCCATTTTTGGGATAGAGCCATAATTCCATCAAAATAGTACTTATGTGATTTATCGGCTAAAAACGTGGCTAAGTGATTTTCACAGTCCGTTCTTGAATCCAATTTTTTACCATCAAAGTTGTTTTGAATAGATAGAAATTCTGGTTTCTTTTCTTTTAATTTATTGCTGTAATCTGGTTAATTGTTGACAGTAGTTATTAGAATCAATCGTTTGACCAGGCGGTAGCACTTCATGATGGACAAATCCCTTCGAATCCCACCAAACATGCATCATCACATTTCTAGGCGTCAATCCTGGTTTGCCACAGTTTGGGACGATTCACCGGCCTTTCTCCACCATCTTTTTCGCACATTGTTCTCGTATGTGATCCATTTTTTATCGCCCGTTATCAATTTAAAAAAAATGGTTCGATTTCATTACGTTTGAGCAATGATTCGCAGATCAAAACTCGATCCATCAAATTTTTCTCTGTTAAATCGTGAGGCACCCAAACATTAAGGTTCTTTTTGTATCCAGCCTTCTGTAAATGATCCAAAACGGTTGAATGCTGAATGTTTAATACCCTAGCAATTTCATGACTGCTTACATGCTGATTATGCTCAATCATTTTCAAGTGTTTTTGCAAACCATAGCGAATTTAAAAAAAAATTTTACTCATTTTCACACTAACAGTACTTTTGACACGGTTGGCGAAATACAAGACTGCCTGCATGAAAATTGTCTGCAATTGCCTGCATTGAAATTGAAATGCTACCTCTCAAATACGCGTCAATATGACGCAATTTGATTAATATGTTGCCTGATATGTGACATCAAACAACATCCAGTGACAAAAATCTCTCACTACTTTTCCGACTATCCAATATACGTATGCTGCATGTACATTCGTGACGGATGTTCAATGTTTTCTAAGGTCATTCCAATAAACGTCCCTTATACGTTCCAGTTATGTCTAATCCCTATCTACATCCCTAATGACGCTCTATGAGAATTTTAATGTTTTATATGTTTTTGTGACAAACTTTGTGTATTAGATTATAAAAAATATGATAATCTTGGATAAAACAAAGGTGAAATCATTGGAAACTTAATCCGCGACAAGTTGGTCACTGTAACTACTTTTAATAACGTAAACAATTTTAGTAAAGGCCCTAATACTTTAGACTATTTAATATAAGCAAATAATTCTCCAAGCAATGTCAAAATACGTACATCGTATATGGGAATTATTCCGTTTAATTATTAATGTACATTATATTGTTTGTATGCAGATAGCAATGGGTTATCAAAAATAGAAGATAGGAAGTTTTTCTTAAATAAAAAACATACTGTTTATAATTTCATTGGTTTTTTTTATTGAATTATTAAGTATCATGTATGATAATTATGTGTGAAAGACGATATCTATCAAATGACCATCACGACCACGTTACAGACATTTTAGTTTAGTATATTTGCTTGCTTAATTCACCAATTTTATTTCTAATGTTGTTTTTCATGTTATGAATCGTTGTTGGTTTGTTGAGGTAAATTTTGTTTTTCCAGTATAACGTTACGTACGAATCAAGAACTCCATTTCTCTTGAAATTGTATAATTGCAAACAGAAACGTACATCTTGACTTTTCAATGACAGTGTCATACCAGAAATGTAATAAAATCACGTATATTATTTTTCTAACTGCCTTGGCAAACATGTGAAAAATTATTGTATAAAATTAATCCATAGTCCCTCAGTAAAGATTAGAAAAATTTAGTATTGCTTCTACAATACAAATGTTCCGTGAGAGTATTTTGAACCAAGTCTGCTTCAAATAACGCATTTGATTATTATCGAAATCCGTCAATATTAATTACTCCTTTCCTCCAGTTTTTTTCCTCGCCTTTCCTTTACCGGAAAAAGTTATCGGTGATTGCGTGTCAACGGCAAACTGGTAGTCGTTGAATTTATGAAAATTAGCTTCGACAGTGCTTTCCGCTCTTGCGAAAGTCTTTCTCAAACTTGAGTGCTTTAATAATCCCATTAAGACTCTGTGATTGTCTGCCGCGGAATCCGGGATCGAGTGTTTTCACTTCCGACGGTGTTATCGAATTATTCGAGTCGTAACGAACTGCTTCATCAGTATCCAAATTATCTGAACAACAACTGAAATCAATATACATTTCGTACACTACCGATAACTTTCTGAATACTAATTATTACATTTAATTTTAGTCATGAAATAAAAATGTTAATATTGCCTGTGTAGTGAATCAAATAATATTGAAACACTAAACTCCCGAGATTTGTGGATATTTGAACTGTGATAATTTTGTTAAAACAAATGGTAATATAAAAAAATAGTAATAAAAGGACATATATAATATTGTAAAAAAATTTCTCAAGTACTTTTGTTAATCTGATAAAAACATTTTCAACAAAAGTTGATCAGTCTTCAAATTGTCACTTTTCGTTGAAATTTTCATTTCTTTGCCTTCAAGGTCATCCGAAGGTCATGGCATATTACGTCGTTAAATTGGTTTTGATACGCGCTGTATCAATGATACTGTTTAGTAAAAAAACTAAATAAAAAAACTAGATAGTACTATTTAAAGAAATTAAGGGAGCTCTGACAATAATAAAAAAAATTTTCCACCTATTTTTATTGCAATGTATAGCCAATCGAATACTGATCAACTTCTGTTGCAAATATTTTTTTAGATTATCGCAAGTATTTGAAAAATCGCAAAAAGTTTTAGGTGGGACACCCTGTATATACTGAGACATAGTTTAAAACTTGGAGCGTCTGCTTTTTACATACATCATTAATTTTTGTCCAAGATACTTTTGCACGATACAGTCACTGAGAAACTGAAGACACTTTTCTGGTAAACAATCTTAAAATTTGATAAGTTTGCAAAAACATTACCAAATTCCTTTCGTGACTGAAACCGCCTTTAGGTTTCAAGATTGATGCTGTCCGTTTACAACCAGTTTTTAAAAGATGATACACAATATTTTGGTTGGTTTATCAAATTTTAAATAGAAAAGTTACCGCCATCATTGCAGTGATATAAGGCTCACTATAAAGACCTTAAACGACAAAGTTTGTTCCTCACTTTTGTTGTATAAAACGAATAAGTTTGCAGTAGTCGCTGCAAAAGGAAAGTTTTAATCTTCAAATCTGTAATAGAATTAACGTAGTCTCCGTGACTGTCGCATCTTTAGACCTATCGCGTGACAGTTCTAAAAGATGTACTGCTTTCTTTGTAGTGTGACGGACATGGGGAATGATAGCATTTGAAAGGAAAAATTTGTCAATTTCATACGCGTTCAATCTCTTTCCGCCATCCATTTTTTATAATATTTTTTAACAAATATACAACATGAAATAATATGACGGACTTTATTAATTATGTTCCGAGAATGATGTTCGCAATTCACTGGCTTCAATGTAACGAAAGCATTTATTTATAGGAATCGTGTCCCACTTGCGAACGATAACGTTTACATTTTATGGGTTAGAATCCTGTCAAAGTATATGATGTGGACGATATTTCGTAAATTGTATACACAGACATGCTGCGAGTTATCAGTAAAAAAAATATGTATCTTATTCAGCATTTAACACAAAATATGAGAAAATATATGGTGTGCTATCTTCTTGTCCCAGTGTGTAAGTATACGGTCATTGCGACGCTCGCCGCTGTGGGAAAACGAATTAATCGAGAGTATCGAGTATTGAGAATATATCAATGTTCGACTGTGCATTGAAAATCGCTCTATCGAATAATACAAATTTAAAGTTTCAACGAACGACCACGCCTATCTTGTCCAGAGTTCGCCACGAAGAAGCATTCGAAAGGACCGGGCAATAACGGGCGTTATCTCTTAACACTCGCACGAACATGCCTCGATATCAGCTCGAGCTTTTATCGTGCGACGTAGGAATCGAAATTTCTGGAGCTGCTGTAGGAATTTAAATTAAAATGGCACCCGGGTAATGGCGCATATTGGAGCTGTGTAATCTTTGTCCGAGAACTGCGCTATTATTCGAATGCGGAGAAAGCTTTAGCAGTATCTTAGAAGTTTCTTCTTTCGACGGGCCGTGATAGGAGTGAAAATATTACTAGAACAATGTGTAGTGCTGGGACTTTAATCTGCGGAACAGAGGGTCTGGCAAGGCAGTCTGCAATGAAGTCTCAACAATTCATATCGAACTTACACCATAGTATTAGATGATTGCAAAAGTTCGTGCCTAATTTGAAAATAAAACACAATCATTTATAGATGTTCACTTACCGATCATTTTGAACCGAATGATTTATTTAGTCAACCGTTATTATATTTAGCTTTTATCACAGTAGTATTGCATTGACGCTAAATGCTTAGGCATTCATGTTTAAGAAAATTATAAATTATTTTTGTAGCGCGAATACGTTTAAAATATAACTTGAATACGTGTAAAAATAATTTGTACAGCTAGTCAGTAAGACGTACGAATCTCGCGTCTACCGCGCGCCGAGCCCTCGCAGGTACTGCCATAAAACCCCTACTCGCGCTCGGTCATACGCACCCCTGATTGGACGGAGGCAGCGTTAGACTAGTATAAATACGGGCAAAAAACGGCCCAAAGACAGAGTTAGGCATTTGGCACCTTCCTGACCAGACCTGCCGGACCTTCGTGTACCAGGCTATCTGACTCGATCACGCCAAAACCTTCCTCCCAGATTTGCCGGACCTTCGCGTACCAGACTGTCTGTCTCTCCCAACTTCCTCTCAGATCTGCCGGACCTTCGCGTACCAGGCTATCTGACTCCTCCATTCCAAAACCCTCCCTCAGTGAAGCAGCCGGACCTTCGCGGACCAGGCTTTTCCCGTCGGGAGCCATCCTTTTCTCGAAACCGGAACCTCCTCCGAAGTCTACCACATAACCCACACCCTAGCCGTGCCTCTGCAACGTGACGACAACCGAGCAAGGCCTAACGCTTACCCTTGGCGCCCAACGTGGGGCCCGAGAGAAGCGTACATCCCCCTTACAATTGGCGCCCAGCGTGGGGCCCGAGAGAAGCGTACCACATCCCTTACAATTGGCGCCCAACGTGGGGCCCGAGAGAAGCGTACCACATCCCTTACAATTGGCGCCCAACGTGGGGCCCGAGAGAAGCTTACCACATCCCTTACAATTGGCGCCCAACGTGGGGCCCGAGAGAAGCGTACATCCCCCTTACATTTTT
>CM052082.1:5864447-5904230 GCA_028453745.1 Agapostemon virescens | reverse complement strand
CTATGAGTGTGTACAAGTTCGAAGTTCTACATGTCTATAGATATGTACTAGTTCGAAGTTCTGAAGATTCTGTGAATGTATACTAGTCCGAAGTTCAAAATGTTCTGTCTGTCCTAGTCCCAGGATCCGCTGAATCCCTCCTGGTCTGTTTTTACCAATGTTTGAAAAATGATTTTTCTGGCGTAATCGTAAATTGTGCAACGCCTACTGAGTTTGTGATTTCGTTTTCCTACGAAGTCTTGTAATACATTGCACAAAAATCCCTTGTTCAAGGATCTTTCCCCGAAACTGGTGTCGCCTTTCCGCTGCGGGAATGTCTGCGATGCATTAATTGTCATTGAGTGGAGTACGGCTGGTCTGTTTGCCATTTCGAAAACAAAATGCTTAACTTCCAGCCATACCCAAGTCCGTAATTAATTCTTCCGACCAAGATTGCCCATAAATATCTGAAAAAAGACAGAGTATCGCTTGATCACAGCACAGACCCAGACACGATGTCTAGACAATTCTAGACAATTATAGTTACTACTATTATTGTTATTGCCATCTATTTTATTACTGTAGGACCAGGACCCCCACATAAGAACAGCGTAGGAGGAATTAGGAGAAACCAGGGCAGGGCACCGTGGGTCAGTGCGGTAATCGATCGGCTTCGACCAGAAAGTTCCGAGTTCGATTTCCGGACCGGTTCCGTCTTTTTTTCTAAGTTCCTACATTACTGTCACCAGAATTATTATTAATACTGTCATTAAGTAAATTTTATTTCGAGAATATTCACAAGAATTGAGCGTTTCTAGAACGTCCAAAATTTAAGTCCTAAGGACGTCCTAGGGATGTCACAAACGTGATATGGTTTTAAATGAATAATAAAGTTGCATAAATATTCGAAAACAAAAATTGTTTGTGTGAAACTCGATTATCATTTAATGTATCTTATCTACTAGATGTTATTCCACCTTTACGTAAACTTGTATATACAAACTTGTATATACATAACCAATGTAAGGAATAGGTATATTGTTGGACTTTAAGACATTAAGTGCCAAGGTTTCATATTCCTCGCATCTTCCTTGATGCAAACAGAGATTTCATTATCTTTGCTACTCTAAGCTCAAGAGAAATTTACGTACACCATATTGTTTTCACCTGTGTCACTGAATCGCTGTCGCTGCAGTAGTATAGGACGTTAAAAAATCCGACAAGCTAAGTTACGGAATTTAATAAGAATTCGTGCACGTTACACGGGATCGGTTGAGTGAAAAGCGATCGTCATAAATAAAAAGAAAACCGGTTACGTTGCAAATCTTCCATTTCCGAGGACGAACCTGCTACCTTGGCGGCACAGATATTGACTTTCTCCACTGAATACAAGGTAAAATTATTCAAGACTATTTAAATCTTTATGGAGATCATTTGAAACGATAGGAAATCTTGCGGACCGCTTTAAATTCAGAACGATTTAAATTATTATAATTCACTTAATTCACTAATTATAATTAAATTGCGAATTTTATGGATTTATAGAATATACATATATTTGATGATCGAATGATTAAAACCATTGTCCGATAAACATATTCTTGTCCCCATGATGAATAATGTTGTTTAAATTGTTGTCAAATGTATATTCCTAATTCGTAAACATCAATTTTTCAGAATAGGAATTAAGAAAAATTATTGAGATATCGATCGTGTATGAAAGTAATAAAAGTGTCACTGATTTCCAATTTCTAAATATCTTTAAGAATTAAAATTTTTTTCTTTCAACCTTTTATCAGTTTTCCATTCGCTTTTCTTTCTACATAATATTTTATCTCACTCTATTCGGAAATTTAACTTCTATAACCAGTTTCTACGTTTTATACTCATCTTAAAATATTTATTTAATTCACATTATATTTCAATTCGATAGGTAAATATGTATCTACGTACCTTACCACAGTGTCTGTTATGAATTATGGTTAAAGTAGATCATTATGCACTTGCGTAGGCAATCTAGTGTACAATATAATTGATTTATTAATGTCATGATATCTTAATACGAATTGTTACTGATTTATTTCTCTACTTAGAAATTCTGGAGCATCAGTTAAAACGATCAGATATTTTTCAACGAAGCAAATGAGATATTTAGTAAAACTGTAAATATATGAAGACATAATAAAATATAAAAAATATCAATATAAAAATATAAAAAATATCAATATAAAATATAAAAATATAAAATGTGTGGTGGGCGAGAGGTTTAAAATTAAACGGTTATCAGGTTAACAAAACAATAGAAGCAGATATATATTTTAGGCGTGGATACAATGATTCAGTTACGATAGGTTTGATATGAGATAATAATATAATATATATAAAGATAAGATAATAATATAATGAGAAATAAGATAACTTTATCACTGTACTCTATACACTCTGAACTCTTTATTCTGAGCAGATGAACTTTGTACTCTGGCCAGATGGACTATCAACACATGAGCATGGTGAAAGATTTCCGTGGACACGCGCCTTGTCTTGTAGACATTCTTCAGTGGGCGTTTTTCCGAAAAATAATAGGGAAGGACAAGACTAATGAGGGTGCATCGTCGGGGGTACACGGGTTGTATGATGCGACCGTTACCGAAAAATTCGAGGACTCTTGACCCAAATTAGAAACTCTTTAAGCTCCCTAATTGACTAAATGTCACGTCTGCGTCATAAACTCGTCCCCTTCGCTCGGACTGTTCGCCAATACAAAGGCCCTTTTACCTGAAAAATACTTACAAAAAACGTAATATGGTCACAAAAATGTTCAATCGATAATATCATTCCATCTTCTACGCTCTATAATTCGCTGGAGTACAAAAACAGCGGACAAAAAGATAAGCAAAAACTATAAACTAAAATTTTTTTACGTGAATCTTCATTTGCGAGAAAATTGAGTTTGAAAATGCAGCGAATATACGCGCTATTATGTAGGAACCGCCTGACACGTCTGATTAGGATCAACCAATTCTACTTCGTGCATATACTAACCCCCCGACTACCTCACAGCGTAGACCTCTGCCAGAGTCAATTCTGACCCACACCGATACTTCCCTAATGCATATTGATGGTCGTTCGAGCTCCTCACCAATACTGTATTAATACACGCGATCGCACGATCTGGTGAACCTCACCGATACTGTACTAACACAGACGATCGTTCGATCTCTAGAACCACATCGATACATTTCTAATAATTCGTTCTGTACAAATCTACGTTCCAAATCTAGGTTCCATGTTCGTTGTATAACACAACGAAATAAAAACTTCGCTAATTGTGAAAAATTATATATGAAACCGGAATTTGCCCATACGTGGTACTAGCTGTCAATGTATTTACCGCCAAACAGCGTCACTAACGTTATTTTCTTATTTTGACATCTGATAAAGATTTTCAACTCACAACCATACAAGTTTCATACGACAGCATAGTTTTTAATAGCGTTGACCATGTCGAATTTTGTAACTGGAAATTACGGTTTGTGGACAGCATTGATTTTCAGTTACCATTTGAAGAAAACTGCTGCAGAATCGTATTGAATGCTTGTCGAAGCTTACGGTGAGCATACTCTTCGCAAATCACAGACCTTTGAGTGGTTTAAGAAATTTTTATGTGGTGATTTTGACGTGAGGAACGACGAACACGAAAGACCATCGAAAAAGTTTGAAGACAGCGAATTGCAAGCATGTTGGATGACGATGGCGCTCGAACGCAACAACAACTTGCAGATCGATTAAATGTGACACGAGAATCCGTGTCCATACTAAACGGCAATACAAAGTGATTTTGCTTCATAGTACTGCACCATCACACAGCAAAACCGGTCAAGGAAAAGATTGGGGTGTTTAATTGCCAAATACTTCAGCCTGCGGCTTACTACTATCCTTGGCTCGTGGGACACACACTTACTTGTTCTTCAAACTTCACATTTTGTCATAATAGCAGTATTCATATATGTCAACAAATAGTGTTCCGTTCGGGTCGAGGAACAACTTGTTCGAAGGCATTTGTTTGCAATGTCCCGACCGGTTAATTAAATGACCATTCGAGTGGCACACAAAAAGATTGTATTACCTTGCAATCGATACCGGGCCGAAAGGTGACCCCTCGACGCGGCCGTCGACTGTCTCCAACGACGAGTAGGGCAATTGGGCCATAACATCATCCGCGCCAGTGTGCGCAGATTTCAAAATGCCGTCCTTTTTTCAAAAAATTAATTATCATCGGCAACCTGATGGGAGGTTTCCTCCTTCACCGTGAAGGAACGTCGAAGAAGATCCTCTCCCTTCAGGAGAAAATTAAAGAATGAGATGCTGTGTACATCGTACACCCTCAAGTTGTCACACGAACGACACGAAGGGAAGAGGAAACGGACTTTGGAAAAAGCGATCAGAATTGTTTTGACTATCCAGTCGAGCAGAATCAATTTGTCTATCGAGTCAACCACATCGAATCGTTTCGACTTGATCAACTATCGCGTGAGTTGATCAAGACTGGAATCTTTGACCATTGTTCGGGGCATACGATAAATAAATTCGACTAACGTTCGAGTCGAATTTAGAATCTCGCGAAATGCACCATCGTTTTCGAGTGTATCTTACGATCTGCTAAAGATCTTTCGTCGCGAGATCTTCCGAACTTTTCGTTCCTTGTAACACAGTCCACAGCAAAACATTGAACTAGCCGTCTAATGCTAATTTAGCCGATGGCATTGATGAAGATCGAAGAAGAGTTGGGAATCGCTCGTCGCCCACTCGGATATAAAAAATCACCACCCGTTTTGCGTCTTACAAAAGCAATCGCGCTAATAGGAATTTACAACTCCGTTCAAAACGCGACCGCGAGGAACGGAACGTTCTGGTGACTCAATACGAGGGGAGGAATGCCTAAATGTATTTCCCCCACCCCGTTAACAAAAAAAAGGTGTTGTTGATGATCTGGTTATTTATGGTTTTACTGTTTTACTACACAAAGACCAGAATGCTGACGTGCGCGTGTTTGCCGACTACAAGTTATGCACTTTTCAGGGTCCTGGCCCGATATATTTGTTTCGGCTAAACTACGTTGCTCGGAATGCAGTAATCGGCTTATGTTCGAAGGCTAACATATGAAGGCTTAAAGTTAATTTTAATATTAATACTGACGGCTAGTTAAGTTTGCGAATTTTAAGAACAGCTTATGCTAAATTCATGTTGTGATAATGATTCGAGAATTTGTTAGCATTTAATATTGGACTGGCCCTCTTATGTTTTATGTTTGTTAAATAAAGTCGTTTCTAGTTCTGGTGTAAAGTTGTACTCAATTGATTGTTCGCGAACAAAGATTTTTTACTTGGGTACTCGTTTGACTCGACGGACTTGCGCCACAGTTCACTGTACAGACAGGTACAAAACGATAGAACCCTCTTTGCGTTTCTTTGCAATTCCATAAGATATTGAATGAAAATATACGTTTACATAACTGAATTATATAGCACATGTAGCTGTAAATATTTGCGCACACTCTAAATTCATATTTGAACATGATAATTCTCCCATTCACGCAGTCAAAACAGTTAAAATGTTTTTGCAAATAAGCAAATAAAAATTCTGAACTAGCCAACTAGATCTGACCACGTTGGATCTTAACTCTTTCCACTCCAAGCAATTTTAATTCCAAAATCGAGACACTTTTTGATCTAGAATTGTTCTATCATACACGTTTCATTTCCTTCCGTACATATAAAATTTATCACTATTACTTGTAGATGCAACACTTCAATATTTACCGATTTATTAAATGCAAACATAGTCATGTAAAAATTGTTTCGAATAATATTTTGGCAATTTTTAGTGTTGCCTGAGAGGAACCAGTGGAGTGCTAAGGGTTAAAATTATTGAAAATATTTGGGAAATTCCAAGAGTGTACTTGGAGTGTATCTAGATATATACGTCATGGGTCTACAATATTTAAATCTTGACGAACAAAAACAATCCATTCAAAATTAATAACACAAATCAACGCAGAAAACAACAAGAAATCATTCAAATCTCTACTCTGCTATATAAATTCAGGTGGAGCAAGACCAAGTATTGCCAATTGAACCAAATGAACAGAACCAGTGTTAAACAATATTTACAAGAAATTTTATTTATATTGCTTCCTAAACAAGGATTCACCCTTTGCACTTGAAGCTGTTTTACCTAAAAAATCAAAATATTTCTTCTGACGTAGGATAGTTTCATTCTACATGAATTATTTCACTTTATGTATGTGGGGTTTTTCTTACTGTTCGTCGTCTTTATAACTGTTATATTTTCATCAATTTCTTAGACACAGTGGTCCGCATTAATATTCGGACACCATAATACTCGAAAAGTTTTTGTTGTATATCTCCACTGTTAATGGACTCAAAGAATTCGTCGTTTTGTAATAATAAAAATCACTTATTTTAAATGATAGAAACATAGTTTTTATTTATTTAATTTGTACACTTTTGGCATTAATCAGTGTTAAACAAACTAATGCTCAATTTTGACATCGCAAAAATATTTGGACATTCCATAAGCTTCGCAGTTTGACCGTCCTGTTAAGCCAGGTACGGTGTTCGATGGCAATGTTTGTAAACGTAAGATGTAAACACTATCTAGTAAAGTTTGTTTCATTTCGAACTTCGTTCGTATCGTACGTATTAGTTGTGAAAATGACACGTAAAGGTAAAAATACATCGTTCGATGTACGTCAACTTGATATTTATAATCGCGAGAAAGGGAAATCATACCGAGATATCAGTACATTATTATTATTAAGTAATAGTACTGTAGCGGACATCATACGAAGGTATAATCTTGAGGATATAATCGAATCTGTTCCTCAGTGTGGTTGTCCAAAACTACTTGATGTTCGTGACAAACGTAATATGATTAGAAAAGTGCAAAAAGATCTTAGTTTAAGTTTCTCGAAATTGTCTACAGAATTATTTGAAGAAACCAGAAACACAGTCCATTCTGATACAGTTCGTCGAATGCTTCATGAAAATAGATACCATGGCAGATGTTGCGTAATTTTTACCCAGCCACGGGCCACCGTAGCCAGCACAAAAGAGCAGCTGTACCGCACGGAAAACCCCAAGATTCGCACAGCTGAGTCACACATTTTTGGTACTCACTGTTTTCCGTCAGGCGACGAAATTTTCTACCGTTACAAGCAATTCCGATCTGGCAGACCTTCTTCTACTCCACCCTCCATCTTCTTCATTCCCACTCCGACTTTTTCGTACTTCCGTCCTTTTTCCGACAACCAATCATATTAAATATTCGAAATTCCTACTCCTCCACTTCCAAATACCGAAGTTTCTTTATACATTACACGACCCCGACAAATCAGAGCAAATCTGATATTCGACTGTATTACCAATTCGACTGAGTTCGAGCCGTGCTACGTGACGACATAGCCGAGTCTGTCTTAGCGTTCGCTACAGGTTGAATAAACGAGTTTGTTTCTCCGGAGTTTGCCTTACAACCATTCTCCGTAATTCCCAGCCGAATCCAAGTCCCTAAACGAAGGTGACCGATTCGACGCCACAGCAGAATTTCACGAAAAAATCACTTATTAACGATGCGAATCGAAAGAAAAGATTACTGTTCGCCAAGGAATACATTTCTAAAGAAGAATTGCGGTGGAAAAATGTAATTTTTGCAAATGAAAGCAAGTACAATATTTCTGAGTCCGATGGACACAAACTTATATGGCGTGAAGTCAATAAAGAGCTTCATATTAAAAATGTCATACCCACCCTGAAACACGGCGGAGGAAGTGTAACAGTTTGAGGTTGTATCTCGGCTGCTGGAATGGGAAAATTAGTTTTCATTGATGGAATTCCGGATATTCTTAATAAATACGTACATATTTTGAAACAAAATTTAATAAAAAGTGCTAGTAATATGAACATTCATCACAGTTTTAAATTTTATCAAAACAATGATTACAATGATTACGAAATACAAATCACGTTTTGTTGAAGAACATTTATTGTATAATTGTCCAAAAGTATTGCAACCTCCTCCAGAGTCACCGGATCTAAATCCAATCGAAACTTTATGGGATTATTTAAATCGTCGAATCAGAATATCACCGATAAGGTTGTAGGAAGAATGAAAATTACGATTGAGTGAAGAATGGTCACGTATTCCGCTAGAATATTTAAATAAAGTTATTTCTAGTATGCCCACCGATGAGCCATGTAATTAAACACCAGGGTATGTACATTTTCAATTACAAAATTGTAATTCGCGAAATGTCTGAATATTTTTGGGATGTCGAAATTGAGCATGGTTTTGTGTAACATTGATTAATGCGAAAAGTGTACACATTAAATAAATAAAAACTATGTCTCTATCATATAAAGTAAGTGTTTTTTATCATTACAAAACGACGAATTCATTAAGTCCATTAACAGTGGAGATATACAGCAAGAACTTCTAGAGTATCATGGTGTCCGAATATTAACAACGGCCATTGTATAAAGATAGCGATATTAATATTGTTTTAAATAGTAGCGGCGCAATTTTTCGTGGCGTTTCAGAATCGCCACTCGAGTGCTAAGGGTTTACATAATAATAAGGTGTCATATGTTTCCGATCCAGACTGTACTTAGCGGCATTTAAAAAATATCGCGTAAATGTTTGAACAGCACGGGACGAGTGTTTCTCGTTTCTTTTCGTTCCGAAAGGGGGCGAAATGCCACAGTAAGTGGTGGTACACGCGGGATCGCAGAAAGTCGCGAGTTTTTTCGTCACGAAGCCGGTTCTTCGGCCATGTTTCACGATACTTAAGTCAGCGAAAAAAAGTTTCGAGGGCAGAGCTCGCGCGATAGAAGAAAGTTCGACATTCATGAGAGAATTTTAAAGTTCACGCCCGTGAGAATATGAATGTTTAATGACGTCGCTAGCCGCGGCGCGGCGCGGCGTGTCGACGAAAGAAAGGAAAGGAAAACTCCCGTGGAACGTGAGAGCAATTTGATTTTTCTTGTAACTGGGCTCACGAGAGTGTAACGTTCTTGAATTTTCGTTATCGAAAACACGGCCATATTCGACCTCTCAATTGTCGTCATTCGGTTGGTCATTCTCTCAGATGAAAGTGCCTCTCCTTTCAATTTTCTGGCACCATAATTCTCATTATACATCCAGAACGAAGCAACGTATTTCATCGCATTTTCTCGATTTCACCGACGCTTCCGTTTATTCCAGATTTTTTTCTGCTGAACCACGCAGATGGTGTACTATGCGTACAACGAATTTAAAATACAACGATCACTTCGTTGAAACGTCGGTCTCGTTATATTTTTTAAAACAGGAAATCGATACATGCACAAGATTTGTATGCTCGTACAAATCTTCCACCTCGTACTGAAAACCGACTATTTACATAGATTCTATAGTTTGATAGATTATAGATTCTATAATTAGATAAAGAGATAGATATAGATAATTAGATATAGAGATACACTGACTTATCACTCTGAACGATCTCTGCGTACACATGCGTTGTCTTATAGGCATTCTTCAGGGAGCGGTTACGTCATTCCCATCTTCCCTACGTCATCCAATTACTAGTTTTCCGAAAAAATATCCGCCCTTCGACGTCAACGGAGTAAGGAAAGTCAAAATCGATGGGGCTGCATCGTCGGGGATACACGAGTACTGTGATACGATCATTACCGAGGAATTCGGGGACTCTTGATCCAAATTAGAAACTCGTCGCTGTTTCTTTAAGCCCCTCGATTGACTAAATGTCACGTCTGCGTCATGCAGATCATGCATGCATCATGCGTTCACCCCTACTACGGCCCTTTTACCTGAAAAATGCCTACACTTAAAAAATTAATTCAGATTCAAAGAGTATCTGAATACTTTCGTGAGCCACTGTGTATGTTTTAAAGGGATGAAATAATGATATGTGTTGCGACGGCAACACCGAAGGTTGTCCGTGCCTAACCCCGCATTCAGAAACTTGTAAGTCCTACAATAAAAGGGCAGGTAGACGGCGCGACTTACGACCGCGCCGAACACGGACAATTTTGACTCCGACGAACGGACCCCACGTGCGACGCACGTGAACAGACCCACGTGCAACGCACGTGAAGACCAGCAGACAATCCCTGCAATAAACCACGTTAATTCCTCATTGACACCATTTCCTAGTCCTTCCGATACACTCCGTCAAGCACCGACAATTTCCCACTCCTTCAGATATACCCCCACAAGCACGCTCCTTCCATCATTCCTACAACCAATTAAAAAACGTAAAATTCCTCCACCAAAAACTACCCTCAACTAATGACGACAAAACCGAGGTGACGACGGACAGAACGCGACAAGAATCGACAGATAACACAGAGAGATCACACAGAGAACTCAGAAAACGCGAACTAGATCTCAGAGACAACACGAACAAGAAATCGCAAACAGACGAATACAGACATCTCGAACAGAACAGAAATCGCGACAAAGTGAAAATAAAGAAAACCCGCAACCAAATACCATCGTGTAATTATTACGCGAACCAGGGTGCTCAGTGACAATACCGTACACTGAGAAGAAGGTATCACCGACGTGACACCTTCGCATACAACAATATGAAATGGTAATGTGTTCCAAATTGTATCTTTCAGACTCTGAAGTAATTATGTATTATGGTAGCTAGGGTGTCGAGATCTGACGAAAGCCAGGCCCAAGGGAAGGAGGCCATTGAGAGAGAGAAAGAGAAAGAGAGAGAGTCCCTGAGTAAACACAAAGACTATGGGAACATTGTTAGGAGAAGGCAGAGATCTTGTTTAACCGCGGAGAATGAAAGACGTGTGCCCTGCTTGAATTAGAGTGAGAGTTAATTTACTGTTCAATACCTCTCTATGTATTTTTAATAAACAAAAAATTTAAATATAATTCCACAATTATTTACTTTTTCATATTTGTTATACATTTCATTTGACTCGTCAGAAAAATCTTTTCTAACTAATAAATTATTAATAAACTCTTATTAAGTAAAACAGTAGAAATAGAATCAGTATTGCCGATTTCGTCACTAACCAAATGTGAAAGGTCATTGTGCAATATGCAACGTTAATCCTACGAGAGGCGAACTAGAATTACCATCGGTGTTAAATTTTGTAGCGAATTCTATCAGTAAAGGGGGATAATAGCTCTCAGAAATTCAAAACAGACATAATCTTTATCGCGCTATCTGCTGGAACGAATTACTCCACCAAGAGGAAGCTGAAATCCTGAAAATTCTTCTTTGAACTATCCGGCGAATGTTTAAGGGTGAAAAGCGAGCATTAAATAAATTCAACTCTACGCTCAGCGTGGCTCTGATTAATTTCACGCCAAATAAATTCGTTTCCCGTTAATCCCACTCCCTTAAATTCGTCGGTCGGATCGAAGCACCGCCTGACCGTTCCGATTAATTATTTTTAACGATCGTGCAACACGACGTAGCTTGAATGCAAACTACTTAATGGTTCTGTCCAATAGTACCACCGCCATGTTCCCAGATCGACGCAAGAAATAGGATCACCTATGCAGACCAGTGGTCCCAGTTTGGTTTCCAGTTATCGATTCTTTCATGCCGGCTTCTTGAAAAGTTCTCTCGGCGAGAGACCGACTAGACTTCTTAAAGTAGAATTTCATATCACGGAGCTGTATGTTATCTGCGGAATCGAGGAAGATCCAATTATACATTTATGAACTTACCGGACTACTTTGTCATATTTCTCGATGGAACTCGCGGATTTCCGGTCCACCAGTGTAACCAGTTAAAAAAGGAAACGACTCTGTTTTATTGATCCCATGCAAATTGGTATTGTGCAACTCCATTTTGTCGGATTCGTCGTTCACTAGAAATTTCGAGTTGCATTACGGAATTATTAGCGGTAGTTTCTTACTATCAATATTATTCAATAAACTTCAACTGAATTATTGTAATAATAACAATTTTTTATATAATTAAAACTATGATCTTATACATTCACACTCTTAAGACATATGAGCCATTCATTGCACAAATCGATTAACTCCATAAGAAAAAAGTGGAGAAATACGATTAAATAATGTGCATTGTTTTTTAAAATTCCCTATATAATATAAACTGAAATAAATATTGTAGAATATATAAACACAGATGTAGCTTTCATCTAACAGTATATAAAATTAATAATAAAGAATAGTCAAAAAGTTATCGTCAGTAATGTTACAACTTTTACGTGACCAGTGAAACTAATCGATATGGCAAAATGGTCTTTGCGCTGATCCACCAAAGATGTAACCTGTTCTTTAGAACAACATTTGTATATTCGTCTGTCACTCATCTGATAAGTGTCTCTAAAATATTTTTTGCAAACGGAAATATCATGTCCGTCTTTTCGAAAATAATATGTAAAAGAACGCGATCTTGATTCTTTAGTGTTATTCGTGGGTCGAATTCTCTTTATTTCTTTAACTCGAATACAACCTCTTAAGAAAATATTCTGGTCAAATTGACTATGTCAACTATAAAATGCCTTCATGGCACCCTCTTTCTCATCCGGAAAAATTTTTTGATTGCATTACTGACGACATCTGCATATTATATCGACGAATGTTCTTGTAGGCATTAAATTTTCGCCTCTATACCTGTATGCCAAACCTTTTGTTCTTTTGAGCTTTTGTATGTTTCGGGCCTAATTATCAGGATTACAACTTCTTTCCCACCCAGTCAATGTGTTTGTTGTAATACTTTTACTGTTGCAATTAGAACAATCCAAAGATAACCGTAAACGTTTTCTTGAACCCGACTTTTTGTTGATAAATTGTATTGAAGAAACATCAGATGATTCACTATTTTGCACATCCACATTATTATTAGTTCTACTTATCTCGATTATAACGGTATAATTTTATTTTTTTCAAACCAGTGACAAATAGAAATAATTATTTATAATAAGGTTGAAAAGGCTGAAAAAATATGTACTCCGTGTAAGATTGGTAAACTACACGGTAGATATTAAAATATACTAAACATATCGAACTCCACCCAGTCATCAACTGACATAACAAACATTTCATTGAAATGGCTCTCAACTTCGTAAAGTCGATATTCTATTTTCGTGTCTTTATGAATTTTTTAATCTCCCAATTGAAGAAAGAAAGATGACGCGGAGAGATCGTATACAACGAACTGGGAGAAAAGAAGTTGTCGAGGGGATAGGGAGAAAAGTAAACGGAGAGAAAAGAGGCCAGATATCGAGGGGGAAAATATGCATTTTCCTCGCTCGCACTTTCCTCGTGTTTTACATCGGTCTGTTTTGCTATACGTTGCTTTTCTTCGCCGACGCCTCGCTATTTCTAGCTTTCATCTACGGGGTGAGTCAATGAGTTCGGACAAGACTTTTATTTCAGCGAAAAAAGGAACTCAGAACATTTGTCTCCTCGAAACTATAGCGTCTCTAAGACGGCTTCAGAGAAAGGACGCTTAAGCAAACCGAAATTTTTTTACCTTTCGACAAACATGCAGTATTTCTTCGGTGGCTCAATCATTATTAACACTAGAACTACCGAATAATACATCATACAATGTACATTGCTTTGTAATAATAATGAGACTGCATCTATTAAAACTTCATACAATTCTTATTGTAAGGTATATGTCATAAAAGAAATACAGAAATAAAAATTTCTGATGAAAACATTTTTATAATTTCAATAATTACCAAACAAAAAACAGGGACCAGTCAAAATGATTAGTTTGGTCGTGCTGGTGTTAATCCTTTGTGACAAAATATTCCTCATTTCTATTTTAGAAAATACATGATTGATTTCATGCAGTTACAGATACAGTCTTATGAGATTCGTACAAAACTAAAAAGGGTAAGGTTTTGAATTTATGTACAGTTTTCTTTTTTCATAATATCTAGACTACGGATTTTATGCATTTATGACAAAGTAGTATATGAAAAACACAGACGTGTGAAAACATCGGAAGACGTTAAGAACATTGTTACATTATCGTAAGTTTATTCAAATTATTACAAGAAAAAGTTTGTTTTTATTTCATTTGTATCTCTTGCACATGACATGGAAAATCTTTACTTTATCTCATATAGAGATCAGCAGCCTAAAAATAACCACCTATTGATTATATCAATATAATAAACGTAATTGTTTACGTACAATGAAGTAAATATTACGATGAAATTACCTACAGTTTATCAGGCTTTATGAATTTATTTTTTAAGACTGGAATTATGAAATCGGTTAAAACGATAGGTTACAAATCTATATACATTTATGAGGAGGTAATCAATTTTATTTCTTTGTTCTTAAATTATAATAAACATCGCTAAAAATCCGGTCAAATACAGTTTCCTTACTTCCATGAAGTAAAATAAAATCGTAATATTTAATGCTTCGTTGGTTTATGCTAAACACTGAAATTTGCATGAATATTTGTATCACAAAACAAAAATGTCTAAATTACTCAGCCTCGTTTCATTTTTCCATAAAACTTTTTCCTCTTGCCATTTGCATAAATTTGTCTGCATTCAAAAGATAAAACAAATATCGGTAACAGTTTCCACGAGGACAATAACGATAATGATCATACGAACTTGCATTATCCAATCCATTAATTTAAATATATAAATGTACAAAACTAGATTGATAGAAATAAATTAGAATAAAATTATTCAATTTGTCATATTAATTTTCGCGCATGATCCACACGTCAATGTGATTAATAAATGAATTGTTATTTGTAATTATACAGTCTGTAATAAATTCGCATAAATTTAATATTAATTTAACATCATCGTAGTCGAATTGTGAAGAAATATTTTCATTTCGCTGCGCGTTTCTACGTAACACAAAATAACTCACAAAACCGTGAATGTAACAATTTCGTGACCAGTGCGCGAGGGTCGGGAATGAAAAATTTCGTGCAATTGCAAACGTCGCTGAAGAGTACGTAATTATTATTCTAATTATAACGTTCAGGGTACGGCAATGTAGATCCCGGCACGTATCACCATAAATTGTACGAAATCGAAAAGAATAAATCTGAAAAAAAAAAATTTCGCCGAACGATTCGACGAGAATGTTTGCCTTGTGAAAGGTCCGCAAAATGTGTTAATTAACGCGACCGTTGGCGTAATTGGAACGAGCTTGGCCAGTTAGCTTTGTCCCGTCGCGTTGCTTTCGGATTTGGTCCCCGTCCCCTTTCCGTCAAGTTCTCTCGCCGACACCCGTTATACGATGCACCGGGTATCGTTATCAGAATCGCGGAATATGCATTCCGACGAGTCTTGTTTCGGCTCATGTATGCACATATTCACGTGCGCCGTAGACAATGGGGTTCGCGAAGTGGCGACTGAATGAGGATGGCGAGCGAGGGAAAGCCATAGTCCCTCTTTTCAATTTCGTCCCGACGGGCTGGGTGAGCCCGAAACGGCCCGCTTGTGTTGCCTTGCTCGCCGTTGTTGTCGGCTGTACAGGCCGATTCTGGAAACTGGGTCGCGATACGATCCCTTTTCAACCTTTTATACACCGTCTTATCCACGTGTGAATGAACGGGAATAATGAAACTAGAATCATTTTTAGACTCGTTCTGTTCGGCCGACTGGTGTAATCCTTCGGAACCTCGCAACTGTTAGGAGATGGTCTACACTCCGGGATAAAAAGATAGCTCACCTTATATTTTCCCGTATTTTGTAGTAATCGCTGATTAAGATACATATTTTCTTATACCGACAACTGAGAGCATGTCTGTGTACACAATTTACGAAGTATCGTCCACAACATATACTTCGACAGGATTCTAACACAAGAAATGTAAACATTATCATTCGCAAACGGGACATGTAGTAAATGCTTTTCAGTTACATGAAAGTCCGTTATATTATTTCATGTTGTATATTTGTTAAAAAAAAAAAAAGCGAAATATTATGGAAAATGGGTCGCAGAAGAAAATTTAACATGCGAGAAATTCACGTTACAATATAATTGAAAGAAGAAAAATATTCAATGACAAAAATAGTATAAATTATGAATAGAAGTCGAAAAGTAGTAATGAATTTCTTTAAAAATCCAAAAAATTATGGTCAAAATGAGGCGAACAAATTCGATCGTCATTCATCCTAGTCTACACTGCTAAACAAAATAATCGGATAGGATAACAATCTCATCAACGCCAATGGATGCAAACTTTACAATCCAAAGTTCACGAAACCTTAACACTAGATTTAAAGAGCACTAAAAGCGACTGTTAAACATTACTTTACAAAATAATAAGGCTATTTCTATTTGTAAACTATTCTTTGGTAATTATGCAGTTCGAAAGAGTCAGCTTCACGATCAATTCGTATGACTACCAACCGACATCAATCACAGATTTGTATGATACAATTCAAGAACAGTAAGAACAAATATCTACGAATTATTGTAAAAAATTAGTAGAAAGTATGCCAAAGCGAATTAGTACAGTTTTGCAAGCAAAAGGATTGTGCACGAAATATTAAAAATAAATACTTTATTTAATATTTCCAGGTATTGAACGTGGTCCAAAATGGAGTCAATCTTTTTCTTGTGACTGATAAACGAGGAGACATTAATTATTGAAGAAATGTCTTAAGTTACTTCAACTATGATAAATATAATTATAATGTTGATTGTTTGTTATTCTTCTGTATTCCTACTAATAAATAATGATTCATACTGTTGCAACGGCAACACCGAAGGTTGTACGTGCCTAACCCTATCTTCGGAAATTTGTAACGCATAAACGAGAAGGAAGTTCGAAATTCGGCACGCGCCGCACGCGAACAGTTTTACCCCGACAACGGACACGACGAGCGACGCACTTGAAGAAACGAAAACCAGATAATTCTGCAATAAATCACGATAATCCCTCATTGACCGTTTCCCACTCCTTCGGGTATACTCCTTCAGGCACACGCCTTCGAGCACACTCCTTCCATCATTTCTACAAACAATTAAAAAACGCTACATTCCTCCGCTTCAAACTACCCTCAAACAATCAGTACAAAACCGAGGTGACGACGGACAGAACGCAACAAGACTCATCAGACAATCTAGAAATCACAAAGAAGACTAACAAGAAATCGCAAACAGATAATTCCGAAATCGCGAAGAATATCAGACGAATACAGAAATCGCGAACAAAACAGAACTCGAAATATAGAAATCGCGAACATTCCGAAGTTGAAAATAAATAAAATCGCAATCACTATAATCGTGTAATTATTACGCGATCCAGGTGCTCAGCGATATTCCTTGTACGCTGAGAAGAAGGTATCACAGAAGTGACACCTTCGCGTAAAACATACAAAACTTGTGGTTATTGGTTTGGTTATGCTACTTCTTATACATTAACCAATTAGGAAAGCTTCTGGACGGAGAATCGCCTCACAAAGTCAACGTTTGTGATCGCGATGGAAAAAATCGACATTCTTCCGACAGTTGCAATATTCTACACTTCACTTGTCAGCTCAGAAATAAACCACTTTCAAACATACACTCCGGGACAAAAGATATCACACCTTATATTTTTCCATATTTTGTGTTAAAAGCTGACTCAAATACATATTTTCTATTACCGATAACTTAAACCATATCTGTATATGTTATTTACGAAATGTCGTCCACAACATATAATTTGTCAGGATTCTAACACAAAAAATGCAAAAATATTATTGTTCGCAAGCGGGAAAAAATGATAGTACATGTAGTAAATCCACGCTTTCCAGTTACACCGAATCTCGCGAATTGCAAACATCAACCTGGTAACATAGTTAACGAAATCCGTGATATTATTTCGTGTTGTATATTTCGTAAAAAAAAGTTAAAATATTATCAAAAATGGGTCGCGGAAAGAGATTGAATGCATGTAAAATTGACACTATAATAAAATTGAAAAAATAACAATATTCGGTGACAAAAATAGCAAAAATTATGAATAGGAATTAAAAAGTAATAATGAACTTCTTGAAAAATCCGGAAAACTATGATCAGAAGAAGAGTTCTGGACGTCCGCAAAGTCTAAATGCTCGAGAACGACGTGCAATACTAAGAGCAACATCAAATTCTCAGATGACTGCAAGGCAAATTGGTGAAAGCTTTGGTGTAAACACTGATATAAAACATTTTTGAGACGTGTTCTACAAAAATGCATAACACGAAGAAAATTGGAGAAAAAGCCTTGGTTAACTGTGCGACACAAGATGAATCGATTACACTTTGCGGAAGAGAATATTCATATGCGAAAGAAATGACGAAAAATAATATTTACGGATCAAAAGAGGTTTAACTTAGATGGACCTGATGGTCTGAGTTACTATTTTCACGATATGCGAAAAGGGGAACAGTTTTTGAGTCGTTGGCAAATGGGAGGTGGTGGTGCAATGATCTGATGCGGTATCGAGTACTAGGGTAAAAATGGAAATCAAATTTGTAACAGTTCGATAATAGTTCAGCTATACACGTTTCATTTCCTTTCGTGCTCCTAAAATTTATTACTATTACTTGTAAGTGCTACATTTCAATATTCACCGATTTATGAAATGCAAGCATTAAAAAGGATTAAATATGTTTTTCACATTCGAAAAACAAAAATATTATAAAGTGTAATTACGACGAGTCCCGTTATGTAATGATAAAGGAATAATTTTCAGCTTTGGGAAACATACTTTCAAATTGACAAGTACTATTTTGCATATGATCACTAATAGTTCGGGCAATAAAAAATACACGACAAAACTAGAAAAGCAAATTGAAGAGAAGAATTGGCTGTATAAGATGATTTCAACGAATTTGATACCTTTAAAGTTGATGAAAATGTTTGAAAATTTGATTGTTTCCTTTTAAAAAAGCCATATTTATTGAAACATAAAATGTCGAGTGTCTCATTCGAAAAATAGAAGCTTCAAACTACAAAACGGTAACGCTAGATATTTTACATGATCTTTTTGGCAATGATATTAATATAACAAAAATTTTTGAAAGTTTTTCTATGATCCCTTAATGTTTTCCTGAAAGGTATTTGAAATGTATGAAATTAAGCACGATGAATTGGAAAATAAAATGGACAATACTTGAGCTAACATACTCTGGTCCAATTTAAATATAGGACACAGAAAAGTCCTTTTATAATTATTGATTTTCGCTGACCATGAAAAAAAAAACTATCACTGTCGATGCTTCCAAAGCTAATTAATTTTGCAGCTAATGAGACGGTTCTGATCATAACTTGCAAAACTCTTCCAGAAGTTTGTAAAATAGTAACTGAATTATCAATGCCGATAAGAGGATGGAATTAAAGTATAAGTTGGCAATATCTTCTAAACTTCTGATAAACATTTTCCTTTCTCCATTGAAGGAAAATACTCTTTTTAACTCTGACAAAGTGAATTCCCTTCAGAGAGAACGTAGCAGTTCATTAGTATCGTCTGACCGATTTTATCTGCACAAAATCTCAACAACTATGTATACCAGAACTTCTTCATAATTTAATCAATCAATAGATATATGTATTAAGAATATATTACAAATATATACAAATATATTCACTCATTTATTCTTATTGTACACTACAAAATTATTGATCTCTGTCTGCTTATGTTATGATATGTATTCCTTTAAAATGTGATACCATATATAATACATTATTGCTTGTTCTGAAATCATTGCGGGATTGGAAGCTTTCGTAAAATCAAGAGAGTGAGCCGTGACGAACGTGTAATATATATATAAATATTTATTTAATATTTATTTAAAGGAGATAACGAAAATACACGGTTAATAATAAATATTACAAATTCCACCCTTCGCACTCCACTTTCCGCATTCCACTTTCCTTTTTACTCTGTACCAGGTCTGTAAACATGAAACTAGAAGTATTCCATGCATAGTACTAGCTGCCAATATAATTACTGTCAAACCAAGTCGTTGACGCCATTTTTTTGTTTTAAAAATACAAGTTTCATACATCAGCATAGTTTATTAGCGTTGACTATGAATTTTGTGCCTGGAAACTACGATTTGCGGACAGCAATGATTTTTTGTTACTATTGAAGAAAACTGCGGAAAAATCGCATCGAATGTTTGTCGAAGCTTACAATGAGCATGCTCTTGGTAAATTACAGTGCTTTGAGTGGTTTAAAAAATTCAAGAGTGGCGATTTTCAAGTGAGAAACGAAGAACATGGAATGGATGATGCTCAAATACAACAACAATTCGAGGATCGACTAAATGTGACACGAGAAGTCGTCTCCATACTAATAGGCTATATGAAGTGATTTTGCTTCATAGTGATGCACCATCACACACAGCAAAAAAGGTCAGGAAAACATTTGAGGCGTTTAGTTGGGAAATACTTTCATATGCGGTTTACTACCAGACTTGGCTCCATCCGATTATTACTTATTTACATCGATGGGACTCGCACTTTCCTGTCCTTCGAACTTCGCATTTTGTCGTAATGGCAATATCAAATTGTCGTAATCTTAACAAATAGTGTTCTGTCCACGTTGACGAACAGCCTGTTCGAAGGCATTTGTTTGCATGTCTTTGACGGGTTAATTAGACAATCGTTACAATGCCCATTCGAGTGGCACACAAGAAGGCCGTATTGCCTTACAATCGGTACCGGGCCGAAAGGTGACCCTACGACGCGACAATGGACGATCTCCGCCGTCAAGCAGGGCAATTGGGCCATAAAACCGTCCGTGCCATTGTGTACGGATTTTCGAACACCGTCACGCTATTCTGAAGCGCCGTCCTTTATTCCAAAAAATTAGTTAACATCGGCAACCTGAAGGGAGGCTTCGTCCTCCACCATGGAGGAAGGTCAAAGAAGATCTTCCCTATTCAGGTGAAAATTGGACCGTTTATTTTGAAAGTGGTGCAAGTCCATTTTCTTCTGTTTCAAGAAAATTAAATGTTAGCAGATCTGACAATTAAAAAATATAGGTTAATTATGGGAATGTTTGTAATAATTTATCAATATGTAATTTGATTATATAAATTTCTTTTAGGCAAATTTAACTAAAATAATATATATTTTCAGGCTGCAAATGGACTTACACCACTTTCACAATTAGTCAATTGTAAATATTATTTAATTTCAATTTTGAAATAACAAATATCGCTTAAAATATATTTCATATTAATCCAATTTTGTTTATAAATAATAACAAGAAATAAAATAGAATTAGTATTTTTTATTTTGAACGTTAATTATATTTATATTGTTAAACTTAACACAAGATATTGGTATTATTAATTATTTATGCTTTTCATGTGGCAGTGTTTTGAAATATTCATGATGCACAGGAGGTATACATATAAAGTAATAGCTGCTGCATATCCTTATATTTTTCGTATGTAATAGGCCTGGCATCGTGACACAAAGGCGACAGGGCGATTTTTTCAAATTTTGGCGGTCTTCCCCGACATGTAGGTGATAAATTTAGTCTTAAATTCTATGTCCTCCATTGATGTTTTATATAAAATAGTATACGGTGCACTTTTGCAAAATCTCATCCAACATATTTGCAACCAATTTACTTTTTCTCCATTAGTGTTTCTTGTTATCTATTTTTTAATTGCATTTTGTAGATGTTTTGTTGAACCGAAAGTCTCTCGTTTCATTTCGTATAAAATAAATTTATTATGTTGTCTACATTGGTTTATAACGTCATAATAATCCTGTGGTGTGTACAGGAAATTCTTTTTTCGTAATGCCATTTTTTCTGTCTATGGAAATTGGACTTACATCACTTTCATAATCAATGGTTACTCAATTTCTTTTATCGGCCAATTTTAAATTGAACAAAGCATAGGCATTTTGAAGATATTAAATACTAACTAGTTATAAACAAAAAGTTTACGTTTACAAATTAAGTTTACAAATTAAGCATAAATTGCGTCATATCTCATTTTTTTTAAAAAGGACTTTCAAAATAAACGGTCCAATTAACGAATGAGATGCTGTGTGCATCGTATCAGCCACACCCTCAAGTTGTCACACGGACGGCTGGTAGGGAAGAGGAAATTGATTCCGGAAAAAGCAATCAGAATTGTTTTGACTATCGAGTCGAGCAGAATCAATTTTACTACCGAGTCAATCACATCGAATCGTTTCGATTTGATCAACTATCGTGCGAGTTGATTAAGACTGGAATCTTTTACTATCGTTCGGATCATAAGACAAACAAATTCGACTAACGTTAGAGTCGAATTTAAAATCTCGCGAAATGCACCATCGTTTCCTAACTTCTCGTAACTTGTAACACGGTCCGCCAGAAAACATTGAACTAGCCATCCAATATTAATTTGGCCGACGGCATTGCTGAAGATCGAAGAAGTGTTGCGAATCGTTCGTCGCATACTCAAATGTCGAAAATCGGCATCCGTTTTGCATCTTACAACCGCAATCGCGCTAACGGGAACTTACAACTCGAGAAACGGGACGTTACAAATAGTAAAATGATAACATAAATCACGTGCTTCACTTGAAATATAAATATTACATGAATAAGATCAGTGTAGACAATAATAAAACATTTTAACCATTTTTCAAGGGAACGGTCAGATTTTACAATTAGTGGTTCCTTTTTCAAATTCCTTCCTCTAGATGAGTATTTGGCGGCTGAAATAGGTGTGGTGGAGAGAAAGAGAAAAGGAAAAGAAGGAAGGGGGAGTGTTTAATCCTGGGTCCGCTAGAGGACTCGTCAGTAAGGCTAACGGACCCTGCTTTTGACGTTGGGTACTGGAAGGCGGTTAAGGGCGGTATGAATATGAATCGGAGGCGGATCAGGTATTAGCGGGAAACTAATCCTATTGTCCCTCTGTTGGTGAGCGCGGGAGGTACAGCCGCCACAAGTAGAATATGACGTGACCACAACAAAATTTGACATTTAGAAATTTGCAAAATACAGTTTTACATCATAGTTTTTACATAGATCTTCACCGATCCAAAGGTGTAGAATTCTTCTATGGTTAGTTAAAGACACAGTACCTTTATAGGTAAAACTGCAGGCTATGAAGGGACCGCAGTTGTTCGAATTTTTGGGGGCCCGATGTCTGCATGCCAGATCGGGTGTTTTGGCAATTTTGGCTATTTTTGTGGTCGTTTTTTCTCTTGCTATACGAAACAAAGATTCAACAGAGAGCACCGAATGTAACGAGATGGACGGCATCACAGTTGTTTCATTTCGAGTTCCTCCGATTTGCTAGTAGAAAGCCATGTTGTGCTTTAAACATTTATAAAATCAATTCAGTATATTAGAAATCACGAAGGACGAAACGAAAGGATACAATGTCCAGACTTTGGATTGGAACACCTCATGGTAGAGGAAGATATTATTTGTAACCTTTTGGGGTATCAAGAAATACAAACCGGTCCAAATGATGCTCGCTAAATGTTTATACGATTCGGAGACCGCGCAAATACGGAAATGATTAAAAACGAAGGAAATTAGTAACAAGACTCCGGCTCAATTTTTGACGTTGCTTAACCATTAGCGGCAGAGAGCTAATTTCGAGAGCGCTTATAAGACAGTAGAAAATTAGGTGAACATTTATTCGTGTACTCATATCAGGGACATCCATTTTCTACGGCGTAAGTGCTATGTCCCCGTGGGGACATAGTGGGGCCTTTCAGTCGTTAAGAGTTAAAAGTATTAGTGCAGAATTTTTAATTCTAGTTTCGAAAAGTGATTATCCTAATAAAACGCAATTAGTGCTGGCTCCCACGAAGGATAAGGAAGGTGCCAAATTAGCCAAGATTGAAGATCGGGTGCACGAGATCCCAGTCGAAGGAAGAAGAATTACATCGGTTTTCTGTCTGTCGGAGATGGAATTGTTGCACGAGGATTTAAAGAAGTTACGACTGCAATTGAATGCGATGGTAAATGACTTGCGGAGATCGTGCAGCCGTTTCACCTCGCGTGAAATGTTTGAAAGTCGCAAAAGTAAGAAAGACTATTGCCAAAACAACGCGTCAAGTGGACTCTGTTGATATCATTTCAATTTCGGAGGGAATGCGACAGAATGTTAATCCCCATGCAAATAGCTCGGTAGTATACTGGAAAACTAGAAGGACCGTCACATATGTAGGCGGCTTATTACGTTCGGGGTGAGTGATATTACATTTTTAGGACGTACCCGTTAGCCGCTACTGAAAAATCCGTCTGATTGGATGTTCCTCAGCATCTACTGAACAGGAACGGTATTAAACTTGTAGCGGAGTGCATCGATGATATTCGAAATTTTTTGAAACTTCCGACAATTAAATTATTGCGGAAATGTTCAGAAATGGTTAACATTTACCGACAGTTTTTACTAGGGGTCGCTAGCTTAATCATACCATTAACCCTTTCGTTATGGGTGCCGACTATAGTCAATAATCGTGCGGCTACCTGTAGCAGGTCTGTAAATATGAAACTGGAATTTCCCCATACGTAACGTTAATTATCAATGTAGTTACCATCAAGCTGTTTGGTCGTCGTTATTCAACGTTAAAGCCTATAGAAAATTGACCAAACTTATTATCTTTCCACTGACACCATTTACCTTACCGATTTCATTAGTTCGGTAACCATATCATACAATACGAACCCCGTCGTAGCAGGCAGATTCTTTAAAAAGCCATTTATTCCCTTAGAACATTAAGTCTTTATTTCTTTACAACCCACAGCAGGTCAACAGACATCGCCTCATCGTCAATAACTTATTGTTTTCGCTCGCTTCGTAAGACGATGCGCTTTTCCGGGTTACCTTCGAGTGACCTTTAGTCAGGGAGGTCACCTTACCCTTTCCCTGCAATGCTAAAACCAATCAGCTAAGGTGACCGTTCCCTTGCTAACCCGGAAAAATGTAAAACCCCCAAATCCGCTTAGTTCATGATGTATTTCCGCCTGCACCGAGGTTACTTGCAATCAAAAGGTAACACTCGAAAATACTTCAAAACCATCTCTGGAAAAGAACTTTTCAAAAACATCTCTCGACAAAAAAACCTCATTCTTAATTACATGCTTCACTTGTAATCGTTGCGAAGTTAAATTGTATGTTTCATGATTTATTTTATCTTATGCATATCGGTGTTCTTACCGTTACTCATCCTTACAACTATTATATTTTCATCAATTTCTTAGATACAAAGATAAGGATTTAAACACTGTTTTAAGCAGTGGCGAGGCAATTTTTACTAGCACCTCAGAGTCACCATTCGAATGCAAAAGGTTAAACCACTCAAAGTACAGTGATTTGCCTACAGTATGCTCGCCGTAAGCTTCGACGAGCATTCGATGCAATTCTGCAGCAATTTTCTTCAAATGGTACCAGAAAATCAATGCTGTCCGCAGATCGTAGTTTCCAGGCACAAAATTCGACATGCTCAACACTATTAAAAACATTTGTATGATCTTGAGTTGAAAATCTTTATCGGTTGTCAAAAGATAAACAACAAACAAGCTACATTGATAGGTACCGCTATGTATAATTCAAATGGCCATAATTCACACTGTGCGTATACGAAGATGTCACGTCGGTGATACCTTCTTCTTAGCGTACGAAGAATGCCGCTCAGCACCTGGGTCGCGCAATAACTACAGGATTATAATGGTTACGATTTCTTTATTTTTAACTTCGGAATGTTTGCGATTTCTGTGTTGTAACTTCTGTTTATATCAGTTCGCGTTTTCTGTAGTACTTGTTCGTTTGTCTGTTCACGGTTTCTGTTTTACAAGTTCTCGTCTGTTCGCGATTTTTGTTTTACCCGTTCTTGTCTGTTCGCGATTTCTGGTTTAAATCGTGATTGGTGTTAAGTCACGATAGCATGGGTTCCAACGTTCCGGCTATTTTTGAGGACCCATTCAGCTGAATGCCAGATGTGTCAGGTAGTATTTACCAAATTTCGAACGTACATTTCTTAGGGTGGTCCTCGGTGGACACGTGCGCGGCCGAGACACCGACTTTGTACTCAATAACAATCGAGGTGCCATAAACCTCCAGATGTGCAACACCGAACATCAGGGAGCGCGCAACCATTCTCGGGACGATACCTGGGACGTACCGTCTTCGAGAAAATTCGATGCTAGACTCACCCCACCAGTGCAGGGTGGGCGGCAAATTAAGAAGCCAATCATGGTTTACATAGATCTTTGTACGTACTCATTAATGGTGGATGTTTCCACCCCATCAATGAGCATTAATATAAATACTTGGGTATTGCGACGCTCGCGCTGCTGTTTTTACGCTCACGCGATAAACACTGTTTGATTTCTACCACGCGTTACGACGTTGGTTTGCTATACTTTATGAATCATTTTACTAAGTTTAAAGGCAACATTGTAACATAGTGTAACGGGTCTAGTCAGGAGTGTATATATTAACATTAAAATCCACAAGTGCAACTAAAATTCGTGTACCGGTCATTCTGATTACCGCCATCTTTTTCATTTCTCACATCACCTTACAAGTGCGGTGACACGGACGTTAGACTACGGCTCGGTATCGCTGCCGAGTCCTGTCACTACGCCTAACAATTGATTGAGGGTAGTTTGAGACGGAGGAATATAGCGTTTTTTAATTGGTTGTAGGAACGATGCAAGGATTGTACCTGAAGGAGTGAGAAACGGTCAATGAGGGATTATCGTGATTTATTGCAGGATTGTCTGGTTTCCGTTTATTCGAGTGCGCCCCATGTGGTGTCTGTTCGTCGGAATAAACTGTCAGTGTACGGCGCCTGTGGAATGGTCGGCCCTTTGGAGTTGAATTTAGTAATTTCTTGCCTGCTTTTCGTTTAAGTGTTTCTTAAATTGCCGAGGACAAGGTTAGACACGTACAACCTTCGGTGTTGCCGTTGCAACACTGTGTACCGTTTTCATTTGAAGTGACCATATAATCTCAAGTCGAACGCGGTGTTTTTTTCAATGATTGTTGCTTTTGTTCCGATAAATGAACGGCTTCGAACTAGAGACGGCAATGAAAGAATGCGAAGGAGCCGATGACCTGTTATCCAAGACGATCAGGACCCGTTCTTTCTTTTATCGACGCAACGAGTGGATCGACGTCTGCCGTGGAAAAGGAGCCGAGAAAAGGGCGCAGAGACCACGGGAACGAAAGGAATTCACTGGCGAAATGTGCACAGACATCCGGCTCGTTTACGCTCGGGACTGCGCTGTGTGGAAAGAAGGAAGGAAAGGGACGCGCTGAGAAAACACTTTAGGGCCGGTCGCGAACTTCCTGATGCCAAATTTAAGGGTCAAAGGGAATGCAAAACATGTTACCTCGACAACGGCGGGAACTTCTGGCCCTGATAGTGCCGCTTTCTGTGCCCGTGCCCGCCCAATATCGTTGCGTGTTTGGTCGTTTTCCAGGTTATGCATATTGATAGCTTCTGACGTTTTGCATGCTTCGAGTCCGCCACTAGTTTCAGACATTCCGCGAGTGCAAATCTACCGATTTCCAAGAGGTTATCGTCACGGGCTCTGTCTGTCTGTCGGAGTTAACTGCTCCGCGCACAATTGGTGTCATTCGAACATTTTGTCCATTGGAAGCGGAAACGGCGATTATAGAGCTTTTTAATTAAATCGAGACTCTGCAGACATTCCAAATGTCTTCCAAATGAACTTTCTTCAAAACTGATCTCCGGGAAAGAAAATTAAGGCTGTTGTCTCGTACAAACATCGAAAAATTCATCAATTTTCATGAAATTGTAGTCCAAACGATTCAAAGTCGATTTATACTATCCATACAAACGTGGTACAGTTGTTCAACACCCATCAAATAAACGTTCAACACTAGAACTACTAAACCAGTCATTTTCTCTGGTCCCTAGTTTTTTATTTCGCAATTGTTGAAGTTATAAAAATATTTTCATCAGAAATTTTCGGATGTACTTTTCTAATGACGTATACCTTACAATAAAAATTGTTTGATGTGTTAATAGATGCAGTCTCGTTATTATTACAAAGCAATGTATATCGTTGGATTTATTGTTCGGTAGTTCTAGTGTTAATGCACTTGAATATAGGTGATAGTAGCTGAACAATTAAAATATTACTATACTGACACAGAAATGTTCCGTGTCTGCGCGGATAGCATAAATCGACCTTTATGTTACAATTTCTTTTTGTAATTGATTTAGCTACTCCCTTCTCATACAAAATAATTTATTATACATGTCTAATTCGTTGTTTCTTGATATTATCTTGTCCACAACAGATGCACAGTTAAAAATAGTATCTTCCTGGCGTAGATGATTCGTTATCTCAGGGAGTATTGAAAGAACGGCATCAAGATTATTATTAATCGGTGTGTTTGTCGTTATTATTCCTAGCAACATAAGTCATTTATTTTGAATACCATCAAAATTTTGAATGGTTGAATGCTATTTTTGGTAACTAGGTTTTGGAAAAAACTTATAGCGAACCTATAAAACCTAAAATAGCGAGGCATATAAAAAATATAATTTAGACACATTGGCGAGGCAATTTTTACTGGCGCCTCAGAGTCACCATTCGAGTGCAAAGGATTAAACCACTCAAAGCACTGTTTTACCAAGAGCATACTCGTTATAAGCTTCGACAAGCATTCGATGCGATTCTGTAGCAGTTTTCTTTAAACGGCAACATAAAATCAATGCCATCCGGAAATTGTAGTTTCTAAGCAGAAAATTCGACATGTTCAACGCTATTAAAAACTATGCTGTTGTATGAAATTTGTATGGTTGTGAGTTGAAAACCTTTATCACATAAGAAAATGGCGCCAATAGCGTCGTTTAATGGTAACTACATTGACAACTTATGACTACGTATGGGAAAATTCCGGTTTCATAGTTACAGCCTGGTATTCTGAACGTCAGCGTAAAGCTTTATCGTAAACATACAATTTTTACTTATCATTCGTTTAATTTCTTCCACTTGAGAATATGGTCCTTCGATTTAGAAAATCCCTTAGTCGACGCACGTTGTACAAACACATTAAAAATCCGTACGATTACATGGATGAACCGTGAATAATAAATAATTCTACACGTTAATATATTCCCATTAATTTTTCGGAAAATTTGGGAGAATAGAATTTGTGTAGAGTTTTGAAACACATAAATAATTGAGTATTCGCCTAATTGTTCGAAATTTTGGAATGTGAAAGAGAAATGCCCTAGGAGGATAAACGATTCGTTATATCGATTCTGTTGCATGGTTCCACATGGAACCTTCGCTGATCGTCGTTTATTAATCGCGTCGCGTTGTACTTGCCAATTGATAATTCGCTACTGTTGATCGTACCATTTCGGGGGCCAATGGATGTTCGCATACATCTGCATTCTTAACCATTTCGCTACGGCAGACCTCACCGCGGAGTCCTTCTCGTGGAACGAAGCGCAGTGTCAAAGATGGAAACCTAGGGAGTCAATTAAAAATACTATTGAAAAAACTGTTCATTGCAATAGCGCTTGCAATTCTTTAAGAGGAGAGCTAAACACTTGTCTCAATTTTTGAACGAATTTTTATGGTCGGTGACTAAAGTAGTAGCGAAAGGTTAACATAGTCGAATTTTAGATACACAAGCATTCTCGCATATATCTTACAGGGAGCAGTTATATTTTTTGGTGAAACAAGCAACCTTAACAATTTAGTAAGTAGATGTCACTAGTGAAAACTAATTGTAAAATTTGAATATCTTAGCAAATAAATCTGATATCCTAATGTCATATTTTGTCAGATACTCTAACGATTTCCCACATATTTTACGGCTATACCTGCCTCTGCGTCTTTAGGCATAAAGGTGCGAGTTCCTCAACGCATAGTTTAGATTTCAACACCGTCGTTCAATCCCACTACTTTCCTGATTTCCTGTGTAACATTAGTATGCCCGCACGATACAGAAAATTCGGACATATTTACCAGCAACCATTCCCAACTCTCATTCTAACTTTTTTTATTTTATTTACTTTTCTTTTTCTACATTTAACTGCCCTAAAAAATCCTCTATCCTGACCAGCTCTAATATCGTCACCAGCTTTCTCTTTTCCCCCCAAACATTCTCCTACGCTTAAAAATCTTTCCCTCTACTTTTTGAAATGAGAACGAATACAAAATTCTTTTAGATTTCGACACGAACACATCCTTTACTCCGGTTAATAAAGGCTTTTATGTATCAACACGAGTATCCTTCTTATCTCTGGATCACGCAAATTTTATAAATTCTTCGTCTCTGTTAAGTTACGTATATGTGTATTTTACTTTTCTCTTTTTTCGATAGACACAAGTATTTTGGAATACAGAACTTTACTGCAATTAAAATATAAAATGCTACAAATCCATTTAAACTAACGTTTCGCTAACATTGCAGTTAACTTTGGCATAGGATTAAATGACACAATGGTACTGTTACGTCGCGCAATGATTCGTTAAACGAGCCCTGATCGTCTTACGGGTTAATTGCGCTTAACCAGAGATTGTAATTGTTTATCTAATTAATAGTTTCTCACCCAATTCACCGATGAGGATAGTTACTATCCTATCGAAACACGAGAATAATTTTTATAAAAGTAGTTGGCTTATATTTGGAAGCTCGACATCATACGTATAGTATTACTTCTTTAATTGTTTTATTGTTGGGTCTTTACAAGTAAAAAATCTGTAATAAGGCATACCTGTTTTTCTAATTTTACCATAGTCCAAATTTAATTTTACACAAGTGCGTTAAAGAATGGAAACCACACTTAAATAACAACGGCTGAACTTATTATCGAATATACACAGTTGATTTTTAGTTAACCCTCTATGGGCCGAATTTTTTTCTTAAATATAAAAAAAATGTATGCAACGGAAAGTCAACAAATCCATATATATCCAAATTAAAAAAATTTACCAGTTTAAACAATTCTATTATAATTTGTAACTTTTGTAACAGTTGGTGTTAAACGTAGATGTACATTTGGATCATTTGATTTCTAGAACCCCTTTGTTCGATCACACTGCAGTGCATATGTATTGGTATAGTCAACTATATCAGTTATAATTTCACTGTCAAATAGTTTTCGAAAATAGGTCACAGGAGAGTAGGATCCATAATAACATAATATAGCAGAGTATATTACAATACATTAGAATCTACCGGAATATACAAGAATTCACTAGAACGTAATAGAACATACCATAATACACCAGCATATACCAGATTTTCCTAGAATGTATTAGACTATACCAGAATATTTTAGAATATTCTCGAATGTACAAGAATATAGCATAATATACCAGAATATAACAGATTATACTAGAATGTACCGGAATATCCTAACATTCACCGGAATGTAGTAGAACATACTATAAACTGTCAGAATATACCATAATATACTAGAATGTACCAGAGTATACCAAAATTCACCAGAATATAATAAAATATAACATAATGGAGATCTTCAGGCAATCTCCTTTCCAAGGGCGATGACAACTATTATTCGTCTGGAATACTGATTGCTAAACAATTTTTTGTGGTCCTTAATTTTCCTTATCCGATGATGATTCGGTACTAAATTCATCATCACTGACAATAATATTTATGCATCGTCGGGTGAATACTACTGGATGATGTTCATGAGACTCGGAGTCTAATTCTAATTCTTACTTTTATGTGATTATGTATCCATGTTTTGGGTATATGATATATAACTCTCAAAATAGAAGAAAGTACAAGCAATATCCTAAATATACTAAAATCTATCTTAATAGTCTACTGTTACCTGAAAGTAAAAAAACTGTATGATATAGAAATAGTAAAATGATTATTGAAATTGCAAACAAATAAGTTGTTATTGATATGCAAACCCAAAGCTATTATGTACGCTTTGTTTTGTTTAATAGATAGAAGCACAAATAATTGAAATTGCACAAGATGTATTCGTTGGTTTTTATCTGCAGATAACTTGCAAGGCATTTATTTTGATATTTCAGGTTGACGGTGCGTGCCAACCGTTATCAATATTGTTATTTATTACCTCAGATACATTATATACTTTAAATGTATACGTTATCTTATAAAAAACTAAAAACATTCGGTAAAATGTCGATATATTAACATATGATTTGAAAGTTAGAGGGTTAATATCACTATCACATTAAACAGCCTTAAACAACAAATTATACAAGAACTTTTCAATTTGCACAACAGTAATAGAACTTCACTTGTAAAAATTATATGACACTGTATATTAACTATTAGGAACTAGTACTGTGAATCTTTTTGGATGTTGAGCTTTAGGGAGAGTGTTGAGATGAAGCTCAACGCTTTTACAATGTATGCAGTTAGAAAGTATGCTGTTACAATGTACGTTGTGTGGTGGTGTGCGTCACCGCGAGGTGACGATCGACGGTTAAACTGACGATCTGTAGCCGAGGCGATAGTCCGATTCGGACGCAAAACGTTTTTTAGTTCGACACAAGGGTCGGTACAGGCAGGACATACCTGGCGCAGCTTAATTAATCTTGTTTTATTTAATAAAGTTCCTTTTAATTTACTGAAATTGACTATCTCCTTTAACATTAACAATTCATCTTATTTAATACTTTGTCGGTACAGTAGGATCTAAATCTGCGATGTCTGAAGTCTTCCAAACATGTTTCGAATGTAACTATCTCGATCTAAGATGATTTACATTCAACGAAATTAACCCTTTCACCACGAAAGTCGTATATACACGTTCTCGCGTGGCCATCATTGTATGTGAAAGGCGTATATGTATGCCTCCTGAATTTTTGTACTATAACTCCTTTATTATTATATTGTTAAATTATTATTACATTGTGTTGGGGCATATTCTACGTCTATGGTCGGCAAGTAAATCTCGATCGACAGTCACGGAGGGCGGGCGATGCGTGAGCGAGAAGGCTGACGTCGGGCAGTTCCAGAGAGACGCTTAAGCATGTGACCATGCGTCTGTAAACCTTGGCAAGATTTGTGTATTAGTATTAAATAGTATGTATTGGAAGTGTAGCTTACCGAATACCGCTTCTCCTCAAGCAGGACCCAATACATTGTTTCTATTATCCTTTTATCATCTTCATTCGTTCATTATATTGCAATTGTTTGTCGTTGTTGTGTTAAAATGAATTTATTCCTTATTATTAATTTCAGATTTTTTCCTTCATAATTAATTACACAGTATCATTGAACGAATCTGCAAATTAAGTGATGTAAATTAAAATAGCTTGGAAAGTTACTTAAAATAAATAAAGTGTAGGAATAATTAATCCGAATATGCGCGTTAATCGAATACGATCACTATTTGTTTTTAGATTGACAACGCTGCCAACGGTTATCAATATTGTGATTTGTTACCTCAGAGATATTATACAATTTAGAAGTATACGTTATCTTATAAAAAACTAAAACCATTTGATAAAATGTCGATATATTAACATTTGACTTGAAAGTAACACGACCCCGTAGAGGGTTAAATGTTGGTGGAAGATCAAAGAAATTATTACCGCAAGATGAACGAAGGAATGCATGATTTGTCACATCTGGCATTATGGTTGCAAAATTATTATATTAAAAGAAGATACGTATATAAGAATAAACCAGACAGCAAGAGGAACCTTCAAGGAGCTGAATTTAGAAGCATTAAGAAAAAACAAGCCAATGTTACCGAAAAAATATGAAACGACGTTTGGAATTTGCTTAAAAATATCTAAACTGATCAATTACTGACTGAGAACGGATTATTTGGTCGGAGGAGACCAAAAGTAACAAAATTTGTTCAGATGGCATGTGTTGGTGCTGGTTTTGTAAAAATGGAAGACTTAAACCACGACATGCGAAGCAAATGTTAAAACATGGTGGTGGATCCCTAATGTTCTGGGGGTACCAAACAGCATTTGGTGTTAGATCACTATACCCAATTAATAGCACCATTAATCGATACGTGTAAATGGATATTTTACAAGATCAACTCATAGATACTGTTGAAAATATACTCTTTCAAGAAAAAATGTAATTTCCATGGATGATCGAGACTCTGCACACTGCTAAAAGTGTAAGAACCTGGCTCAGTACTAAAAAATTTTATGTTCTGATTTGGCCTGCGCAGAGCCCAACCTCAACCACATACAGAATCTATGTCTGTCTTACTAAAAAAGCAACTTTGGTATTCGTATGGTTTGCGATTCGTTAGGGCCACACAAAAATTGTAGGTAACCGATTCTTTTATAACTCTGACTACGCGTAGCTGGACACGTAGGCAATACGCATACCAAATTTCAGGTTGATTGGGATCGAATTGCGGTCGTGGTACGACTTTGAAATTTTGGGATTTTCAAAATCGTGAATATGGGCGAAATAGGGTTGATAAAATGAGTTTTTCTGGAGTCTCCTGAAATGATAGCCACAAAGTGCAGCGTATGCCTGTAGAAAAAGGTTTGGTGCAGATTTTGGCGTTTGAACTATGTCGATAGCGTTGATAGTCTGGTCGGGGCAGGTCCGCAAAGATTGCTCAATTTTGGAGGGACATAACCCCCAGTAGGAAGAGGTATACTCCCAAACAATTTCAATCACAGATTTGTATTATGGAATTCAAGAACAGTGGGAACAAATATCTCTGAATTATTGCAAAAAATTAGTGGAAAGTACGCCAAAACGAATTATTGCCTTTTTGCAAATAAAACGGTTGTGGACAAAATGTTAAAAATGAATGATATATAAATATTGCCAAGTATTGAACACGGTGCGAAACCGAGTCAATCTACTTCTTTGTCATTGCTAAACGAGGAGACATTAATTATTGAAAAAATTTCTTAAGTTACTTCTAACTCTGTTAAATATAATTGTAATGTTGATTTTTTGTTATTCTCCTATATTCCTATCAATAAATAATGATTCATATGAAACTTGTGGTTATTGGTTCAGTTTTTCTCCTTATTTTATATAACAATAATGTTAGTACCAGAGAATTGTATGTGTTCAATAAAGAAGAGCGTGAAGAGCGTGCAATAGTTTTAAAGCTTGAAGAAAAATATACGCGGGCGTGAAATCTAGAATATCGATTAAGGCGCAATTTCGACGCGCATTTTCGTATCGCGGCGAAGAGAAGTTACGAGACCATCGAGATAGCTTGTGCTGGTGAGTTTTCCACGGAAATTTTCTATCCTCGTTAGTAGCGGCCTCGTTCGAGAATAAGGGAAGCAGGAATGAAAACGTTCTCGGGCAAGAACCCCGCACCGAGGGCAAACTCACACTTCGGCCCCCTTTTAGAAGCGTTCTTACACGGTCCGGAGCTGCATCCGCCACCGCGGAAAACGTGGTCTGTATTTCAATGCGCCGGTAATTCTAAACGCCTGCCCGTCGGCTGATTAGGTACATATTCGCGCGTCCGAATATCGCAGAAGTATTGACGATTCACGGGGTTTCTGCTTAACAGCGGAATTTGTGGACTTCCACCATGAAAATTATGAACTGATGTTCCTGCACTATAAATCCATGCTCGCTGTCTGCCTGTAGACTGCCGGAGTTATCAGATCGGTGAATAAATAACGAAACTTCCCCTTCTGCTACGATTTTAATGCGGCACACGGAAGAACTACATCGTGTTTGCCAATCGATAACGCGACGATCAGTGTCCAATGTAATACGAAAGTTTTAGAGAATCAAATGGGCAACAATTAATGCCGAAGCTGGAAACGATCGAGCAAGTAGGTCGTACGGATAAAGATCAGTTGTCCGAAATAGAAGATATTGTTAAAATGTTTTCAAAAAGTGTTATTCAGCGAAAATTGATATTTATTTAAATCATCATATTTATATCAAAGAAATTAAAATAAAAACCAAATGATTAAAAGATAGAATGGCGACTCCGTGACACCAGTAAAAATTGCCACACCACAATTCAAAACATTTTTCAGTTTATTAAATTCGTTCACATTCTCTAAATTTCTAAACACGCAGCTGTTGAGTAAGAAAGTAGGTTTAGTGTCAAATGCACAATGCAAAAAAATTGCGTAGAATAAAAATGTTGTAAGTTAAAAGAAGCGTCTTAACTTTGCAATTAGAATTGCTTCGAGTGCAACGGATTAATCTTTAATATTCTGATCACGAATAATCGCTTTAAATTATTAAATCGTTTTCTGATTACTAATACAATATATATAGCAATTCCTAATCAAAAATTAATTTTGTCGTCGACAATAGTTACTAATAGTAACTCTTAGTTGCTAACTCTTTTGCCACAATTTTTAGAGTTTCGATTGTAACAATGATGGTCTCTCATAAAAATATAAGAGCTTTGAAAACAGTTAATTTTTTTTTTTAGTTGAACGAAGGATTTGTAAAAATGTTAAATAAAATATCGAATTGTACTCTGACATAATTATTCCAAATATCGTGGAAATTTTCTATCTTATTAATTATCAGCACTCAATGTCACCGTTTTACAAAAAATGTAAAGACATATTAATTAAATCAACTTTCTTAACATGCAAAAATCTAAATTTCAATTTTTCCATATTTTTTGTTTGGATATGTACTTCTTAGACGAATCTCTCGTTTTATTTCGTTTAGAATGAACTTATGTTTTCGACAGTTTGTCGTAGATTGCGAGTACGCAGTAGGATTGTCATTATTTTGCATCACATTGGTAATTTTTCTTACTTGCTTGTTTGTGTTGATGTAGTATGTTAAAATTATATATTTAATAGAATTATTATTATTTAAAAAATCATATTCTGGATTAATCGAGCAATAGTACATGAATAATAAAACATAAAGCTCTTATCTTATAAAATTTGACTGCATAATATACTCCATATCGGTTTACAACTCTCAAAATGGGACTTAAGCCACTTTTAAAATAAAAATAATTGTCATCCCATTAACCAGTTAATATTAAAATAGCTAGTTCGATTTTCTGATAGATGGACTTAGGTCATTTTTAAAATAAACGGTTCAAAATATAAGGTTCTATAAATATTTCATCGTTTACGAATGCCGCATGAAATATGTATTCGCTTTAAAAATCAATAGTGAAACTTTTTACTTACATTTATGGACACAACCCAATTACATAGTATTGCGAAATATTCATTTATTGAATATTTTCGAATATTTAGAAGTGTTGTTAGTCATGTTATCGACTTACGCTTCTGATTAATGCTTGCGAAGTGAAGAACACACAATATCGCAGCGATGCATAACACCAAATGTGTAACATGTCACCCGTAATCCCGCCACAATTACAAAATATCTAGCGCAGCCGCGATTGTGGTAACGTTTAATTAATAAGCACTAAACGTTTGATCTACGGCGAATAGTAAACTGGAACTGTTACGCCAGCGTTAATTAACAGTAAATTCAAATTAGCGCGTATTATTGCACGATTAATATCGGAGGGTTGATTGATGCGCATACGTGACAAGCGTAGTTCGAAGCAATTAAATCTGTAACGTTAATTATAACAAATTTGCGATTTCAGAGCGGCGCTACTAATCAAATATCGCTGAAATTTTTAAATGAAACGATGTAGTTTCGTCATACAATTTCAATAATACGGTTTCAGTGATGTGTATAATCAGCTTCAGGTAGAATGTGATAACAAAATTAAAAAAAAAATAATGCAATGAAATAGGGAACATGCTAGATATGCAAAAATGGTTTCCACGGTTGTTTCTTCGTAAAATTTTTTTCTACTATCGCTTGGGTCGCTTTTTTGCTTTTGCACTTTTGTCTATTCCTGGTGAGCTTTTCGCCCAATTAAATACACGGTATGAACATTAGTTTTGAGATAGCGAAAATACTTTTGCGAGATTTTTTTACACCGTTCCTTGAAATTGTTTGAATACGTAGGAACGGAATAATTTTTGTGTAAAATGTAGTTGATTAGATCAACAGAAGTATGTAAGGTACATGCACGCAATCGGAATTTCTGTATATAACGTCACACTATACAACGTGTAAGTGTGTTTGTTTACATGTCTGTTTTTACCGAATGTTTTAACAAACCATTTTGTTCGTCACGCTCAATGGGCGAAAATAACTTTTATGTCTTTTACATTGTAACATTAATTACTACATGGTACGTATTTGTCGATATTTCTCATCATTTATACAAAGAAATAAAAGAGCCATTTATTTTGAAAGTGGTCTCCGACCATTTTTCCACAAATTCAAGCTAGCTCTTTTAATATTCACATTTTTATGTTATCTTTTCATTTGCAAACAAATTGTAAATAATATATTCAGAATCGCTTAGTTTCTGTAAAACGAAAATTAGCTGGTTAATGAGATGACAAAGTTTTTTATATTGAAAGTGGCTTTATGGCTGATATGGAGTATACTATGCAGTAAACTTTTACGATATAAGAGTTTCATGTTTCATTAGTAATGTAGTCTCGCTCCATTAATTCCGATAATAATTTGTTAAATAATAATAATTCCATTAAATATATTACTTTAACATAACACATCAACACAAACAAGCAAGTAAGAAAGATTACCAATATGATACAAAATAATGCTAATCCTATTGTACACTCGTAAACTACAAAAAACTATCGAAAACATAAGTTCATTCTACATGAAATTGAACTAGAGGATTTCATTTCAACTAAGCCTCTAGAGAACGCAGTTTTTAGAAGGTTAAAAAATACTAACGGAGAAACAGTAAATTGGTTAAAAATATGCTGGATGCGTTTTTTGAAAAATGATCCATGTAAAATTTTTTAAAAGGCATCAATGGATGAGAATGCAAAGTTTAAAATCCTCTATTTATTAGCACATCGGGTTAATCCAAGATAGTTCGGAAATGTTGTTTCGACACATCTACATAAAGATATAAGACGAATTACAACAGCGAAAAACAAGGACACGATGGACTTACTACAATATATGGACCGTTTATTTTTAAAGTGGTGCAAGTCCATTTTCTTTTGTTTCGAGCAAATTAAATGTTAGCAGATCTGACAATTAAAAAATATAGTTAAAGTAAAAGAAAAAGAATGTTATCGTAAAAATAAAAAGTTATGACTATATCAATTGCTATATCATTGCTTGACACTTTAAATTTAAAATTTTTCAAAAAGTTTCAATTAATAGTTCAATGGCACAATGGAGACCAATTGCATGAATAAATCGCAAAATTATTGGGTAGAATTAAATCTCCCATTTATGAAATCATAAAAAAGTGAAAAACTGCCGGATTACTTTGCATTAAAAGTCGTTTCGTGTTGCTTAAGAAATTGGCGGAGCGAGAGAAGAATATCATTGTCCTGAAACTAAAAAAGCGATCCAACTATTTCTGCTCTAAAATTAGCTGTAACAATCGTTAGTATGTTTAGAAAGAATGTTCATTCTGAACTTTGTCAAAAAAGTCTCAATAAGCAATGAGAGTTTCTTTAGCAGAAGAATTGTTATTCGACAGAAACTTGTTGCAAACGAGCTTCCGTGGTGTAGTGGTTATCACATCCGCCTAACACGCGGAGGATCCTCGGTTCGACCCCGGGCGGAAGCATTAATTTTGTTTTTATTTTATATAAATATGATATTGTTTATTTAAAGTGATGAAAATTACACTGAAAAGATAACCAACGAAAAAATGCATCTACTAAGATTAAACACAGTTTAATTGAGAGAAACAACAATTCTAAATACAGTTTATATATTTTTCGTTACTGTAATCTTTTCCGTGTTCGAATAACTATTTTTATTAGTATTTGTACATTTTTATTAAAT
>CM052082.1:5834517-5864047 GCA_028453745.1 Agapostemon virescens | reverse complement strand
CCAACAGGTATTGCAACATTTTTTTGGTGTTGGACAGTGTTATTAATTTTTTTCGCTTGTTAACACATATATTATCTGAAACTGCCATCACTCATAATTTGGTATCTTACGAAACATTACAAATCAAAAAATGCCAGTACCACCATTTCGATTGTTACATGCCACAAGTAGTTATTTTTCGTAATCTCATGCGGCTAATACTTTTATTTTGTACTAGATCGCGAATTTATATGCACAATTAAAATTAGTTTTATCAATTGTAAATTGCAGGAACTACGTAAGCATTGTTTTCTTCTCTTGGTAATTCTACCGAATCGAAAACAGTACAAACATTTTTTTATATCCCAAAAGGCTTTCTATTGTTTGATATTCTACCTACCCATTTTTATAAAATATACAGAAAGTCAGTAGTGCATTTATGACACTAAACGCGTATATGGCAAATTTAAAATTCAAAATCTTGCCGTGGAGCTTCTGCAATGTTATACTAATTCGACATATAGCTGTTTGCTGCACAAGATACTGCCGAATATTAATATAAGCTAATATTATATTTAGTAACGGTGTGCTTTATGTTTTACATTATATTTCGCTAGGTGTACAATTTTTTCGTTTTTAATTTTTCGTGGTGTCGTTCCGTCATGAATTAAATAATGTTAATATGAATCATTAAAGTTAAATGTTTTTTGTGGAGCATGCATCATGTGAAAACATTGCCTACCTTCCTTATATGTCGCGATTATTTTATTTTATATTTCCATTTGTTCTTTTTACGTACTGCAAAAAGGTATTCTTTCCCATATATATTTAAAGGATGGTCCTAAATGAGCCGTTCACGGAACAAATCAATTAAGTCCATTTTTTGAAAAATCTTAAATTTAAGTGTCAAAGCAATTGGTATAGTCGTAACTTTTTATATTTATAATAACATTCCTCAATAATTAACATTAACACCATTAAACGACAAAAATTTGTTGGACACTGAATAATAAATAATTTATTTCAGATGCCCTTTTGATTAACTCCGTACTCTAATGTTAAACGTTGCAATAATGCAACTCAAATGCACTAGTAAGCGCTGAATGATAACGGTGAATTTTTTAGTGCCGTTTTATCAGAATGAAAATAAAATAAATTAGTCGGATACACTTTAATTGTCGCAGATTCAAGTACTTGTGAAATCAAATTAATTATTATTAATCTATCTAATAATCAATCTTTCCAACATCACTTCCAGATCGTATTTTAGTTGAACTATTATAAATAATTATCTCAATTTGTCAGTGGTTTTAAAAAAATGAAATTATACCGTTATAATCGAGATAAGTGAAACTAATAATAATGTGGATGTGCAAAATAGCAGATCATCTGATGGTTCCTCAATACGATTTATCAAGAAAAAGTCCGGCTCAAGAAAACGTTTATGGTTACCTTCGGATTCTTCTGATTGCAACAATAAAAATATTGCAAAAAACACATTGATTGGGAGGAAAAGAAGTTGTAATCCTCATAAGTGGGCCTGAAATATACAAAAGCTCAAAAGAACAAAAGTTTTGGCACGCAGGAATAGAGGAGAAAATTTAATACCTGCAAAAACATTTATCGATATAATATGTATAAGTGCAATCAAAAAATTCTTCCGGATGAGAGAGAGGCTGTCATGAAGGCATTTTATAGTTTACATAGTCAATTTGACCAAAATATGTTGTTAAGAGGTTGTATTAAAGTTAAAGAAATAAAGAGAAGATTACCCTCGAATAACACTAAAGAACCAAGATCACATTCTTTTACATATTATTTTCGAAAAGACAAACATGATATTCCTGTTTGCAAACAATATTTTAGGGTCACTTATCAGATGAGTGATGAGCGAATATAGAAATATTGTTCTGAAGAACAAGTTACGTCTTTGGTGGAGTAGTGCAAAGGCCGTTTTTTCACTTGCCAAATCAATTAGTTCCACCAGTCACGTAAAAATTGTAACATTACTGACTACAACTTTTTGGCTATTCTTTATTATTAATTTCAAATACTGTTAGCTATATCTGTGTTTATACATTTTACAATATTTATTTGCGTTATTATTTACATTATTGCATCGTATTTTTCCACTTTTTGTTTTATGGAGTTAATCAATTTATGCAATGAACGGATCAAATAATACACAAACAATTCTGTCGATCTTTTGCAATCGGTGATGGGAGATGTTTTTCGAATTCCAAAGAGTCACGCCTTAAAGTATGGAGGAATACTTCTGAAACAACCGTGTTAAAATAGTCGTAGGAAAATCAGTTTCTACCTCATGCTACACTTAAAATTATTATTATTGAAATCCATCAACGTCGTGTCATCCAGATTTCCATCTATCAATAAAACTCCGTGCTGAGGAAAGATCTAAGTTTCCTCCATGGAATTATTTAGGATGTTAACACCTAGTATGTCTATGCTACGATATAGATAAGTCTTTACCTAAGGTCTTTTCTTCCTGACTGTCATCGGTAGAGACAATACTATTTTTTTATAAAATTTCAAGTCACTGAAACGTTTAAAAACCTTTTTCTTTAAATTGTTGTATGAAAATTAGAAGCGTTTAAAGTAAACAGTTTGTTATATATATTACTGCACATATATTTTTAATTAATGCAAGTTTTTTTATTGTGTATTTTAAAATTATACAAGTGTTTGTAAAATTACGAAAATTGTGTGTGTGTGTGTGTGTGCACATAAGGGAGTGGCGACACAACGGATAGACACAGAGAGAGAGAGAGGGGGGGGGAGAGGGAGAGAGAGAGAGAAAAATATAGAGGTCACGTTACAAGTTAAGCGTAGGAGTTCACTATTTAATATCATGGTACGAGAAACATTATTAAAACTGTATAACCTCCGCTGACATGGGTAGGATTAACCTGTAGATACGATACAAGCTCTATTGCTTTGTTCTCTTCTTGAAACATGAGTAATTTCATGGAAGGTTTCCAGTATGGAAAACTTTTCTAGCACTCTGTTTCAACATTAATTAAAAATCAAGTTCTTTTTCATAATTCAACAAGCTTTTTCCTTTCCTATATGACTGATAATGATATCCATTTTATCAGTACTTTAAAATCAATTTTATAGTATTTATATAAAATCAATAAGGGTTATAGAATCATAATACAATGGCCAGAAATTTACGAGCATTCCTGATAATACTATTTCTTTTAGTACACACTTTAAAAATCTATCACAATTTCTGTTAGTTTTAAGAAAATTTTTGTTGTGTGAATTCTAAATAAAATTCGAGAGCGTTTATCAAAGGATTTAATTTACTTAAGTTATTTAAGTACTTCTTATTGAAGAAGTTTTATTAAACAAGAAACTTTTTATTACTTTATTAATAGCAATGCTTTTATTACTTTATTAATAACTTCATTAATAGCAAAGACTATAAATAAATCAATAACCACAAGTTTCGTATAAATCATCATTTATTGCTAAGAATATAGGAGAATAACAAAAAATAAACATTATAATTATATTTAACATAGCTAGAAGTAATTTAATTTTGCACTACATACAATACTTGACATTCATTAATATGTTATTTATTTCTAATATTTCATCCACAAACCTTTTGCTTACAAAACTGCACTAATTCGCTTTGGCATACTTTCTACTAATTTTTTGCAATAATTCGGAGATACTTGTTCCCACTGTTCTTAAATTCTCTTATACAAATCTGTGATTGAAGTTGGTTAAAGAGAACATAGAACACAAAATTTTTTGTATTGATCCAACTTTTTATACTTTTTGCAGTGTGTTTAGGGCCTCGATCATCCATGAAAATTACTTTTGTTTCTTCAAAAGCTATATTTTCAATAGCGTCTATGAGATAATCTTGTAAAATATCCTTGTACATGTACCGATTTATGATGTCATTGATTAGGTGCAGTGATCCAACATTAAAAGTTGTTTGTCATTCCCAGAACATTAGGAATCCACCTCCATGTTTTGACGTTTGCATCACATGTCATGGTTTAAGTCTTTCATTTTTACGAATCCAGCACCAAAACATGGCATTTGAACAAATTTTGTTATTTTTGGTCTCGTCCGACCAAATAATCCGTTCCCAGTCTGTAATTGTCCAGTTTCGATATTTTTTAGCAAATTCCAAGCGTCGTTTCATATTTTTTCGGTAACATTGGCTTGTTTTTTCTTAATGCTTCTAAATTCAGCTCCTTTGAGGGTTCTGCTTACTGCCCACTGGGTTATTCGTATATACGTATCTTCTTTTAATAATTTTGCAGCCATAATGGCACTCGAAGCCTCACCAGATGCAACAGACCGTGTAATCCTTCGTTCATACTGCGGTGATAATTTTTTTTTAATTCCACCAACATTCAATAATATACTTTTACAGTATTTTTTTCTTATTTTCTGCACTGCTGATTGACTGATACTCCAATTTTTGTTATTTGTTACCTCAGAAACATTATATAATTTCGACGTACACATTATCTTATAAAAACCTAAAATCATTTGGTAAAATGTCGATATATTAACATGTGACTTGAAAGTTATACGGCCCCATAGGGAGTTGTAATATGTCATTTATAGATTTAATAAGGGAATATATTCAGATGCGAAAATCCGATTTTGATAAAACTTATGGGAGCTTATAGCTTTATTGTTTAAACAAAAAATTTTTGTTAAAATTTTCTTGCGCGACTACATTTCCCATAGAAAACCATACAAATTAAAAAAAAATTCAAATACCCCAACTTTGAGGGCTGTTTTCACCCCTTCAAAGTAGATGGTTGCCGATAAAAAAAAACATGTGCGAAATATTTTTCAAAGAACTATAAGCTCCCATAAGTTTCATCAAAACCGGATTTTCGTATCTGAATATGTTCCCGTGTAAGTATGCAGCGTGCTTTTTTTATCTTGAAAACAAAACATGGAGCGGTTCTAATGCCATTTCTTCGACACCAAGTATTAATTGATCGATTTAAAACTTACATTATGTTGATCACAATATTTAAGGGGGCAAAGGGGTTTAGAGGTAAAAAAAATCGACTTTTTTTTAATTACTTAAATCAATAGTATTCTATCCAGAGAACATGTTTGTAAAACCCCAAGTAATAAACACCAAAACAGTTCGAAATGAGTGTCGAACGCCGACGTGTGCCGAGCGCTCCTGAACGGTTCCGAAACTTTAAACGCGTTTTTCTCGAAACCATGTTTTCCAAATTTGCGGGCACGATTGGGAGAAAACTAATCAACGGATCTACATGATTTTTTTTTTAACGAGAGTATATAAACATAGTTTCTATGTGAACCTACGATATTGGCCAAATTTAATGTTTACAAAAAGTTATAAACGAAATAAGGCAAAAATTTTACGCGAAAATCAAAGATTTCACTTCTATTGGCTATTTTGAAACTTTCTTTGCAGAAATCTTCTTAGGTTTTAGGTTTACATAGAAACTGCACTCATTAGCTTTAAAAAAATCCCAGCCTTTTTTGTTCTACACGATTCTACGAGGCGCTAGGGTGCTCGCAAATATGAAGAAATTTTTTAAGGCGTCTGTGTATTCCAGCCATAAATTCTGTATATGTTGGTACAATTGCTCATAAAAATGAATTTAAACAACACAATGTATGTGCAATAAATGGTAAAAATTCCAAAAGGATCCATCCAGTATTTTTTTTCTTAAATTCACATAGAAAGGCTTTTTTTTGCCTTCTAGACCTCTTTACCCCCTTAACACTTTACCGACCGGCGAGTATTTCAGAATTTTTCAAGGTCCATTGCCCATGATCGAAAACATTTCAATGGATCTCTCAATGCTGACAGCAATATTTATTGTATATCAACATGATATCCTCAGTAACGTTATCTAATAATTTGGTTACAAATTACAATGTAAAAGCAGTTTGTTAGGCTTCATTTTTTTACAGTGCAACTATTGAAAGTCCTAATAATAGGCTTTCGATCGGTAAAGTTTCAAGATATTCCAATACATTGACTACTTGTGTATCATCTAAAGAGGGATAGAACGAAGGACCATACACGCACACATATAGAGTTTCAAAACTTGAACTTTATTCTCGATGGTGGTTGGCACTCGTATGGAAGTGTTTACGTCGCTTGACAAGTTCCACGATCCAATTGCAAAGGGCAACTGTCCGATCTTTTGAGCGCATTCGTTCTTACCGAAGCTCAGGCGCAACCTCTCACTTCACTTTCTTACCCGGTTATTGGTTAATTTCCTAAGGATTGAAGAAGAGATCAAAGCAATTGATTAACGACCAGAGTTCACACCTCTTTTTTGTCAATGACAAGTTAAAGAATTTTTGCTAGTCGGGAATCCATTAATGATCTTTTCAATCTTACAAGCAGACATTTCATTTAATTTAACCCTTTTCACTCGAATGGTGACTCTGAGACACCACTAAAAATAGTTGCAGCATTATTTAAAACAATGTTGACATCATTATACTTGTGTCAAAGAAATTCGTAAAAATTGAATTGTTGCAAAGATGAGTAATAATAAAAGAACTTCGTATGCATAAGATGAAATGTATCGTGTAGAATGAAAATATTTTAGGTAAGAAAAAATTCTTTGGATTTGGAGTTAAAACAGCTTCGAGTGCAGAAGGTTAATATCGATGTATACTTACCTTACTATTCTATCCTTTATTGTACTTAATGTTACGGCGGTTGACCATATGGAGTCGCCATAATGACGAATTACTTCATGGTGAACAACCCTTGAGAAAATAATAGAAGTTCGGGGTTGTCACGGAACTATTGTACAGACAAACAATCGAGAGAAGTCGAAGTTTGCCTGTCGAGCGGACTCGACAGCCAATTGATCAGATTTATCCAAATTGTACTCTTGTTGTAAATAGTTATTAATTTGTACTATACATATTTATTAAATAAACAAGATGACGCGTCGTTCGCCTAATGAAGAACATAAAACGCGCAACAGTAGGGTACTTCGATAAAGTAGCTGTATAGAAAATCAATTCCGCCATATTACACAAGAAACAGTACCAGAGCTTGTATTCCACAACACAACTGTTAATTATCTTATTACGTACTACGGTATCCATATGAATGTAATATACAATACTACTGTAGAGAATGTTCCCGTAGTAACACTGGCGCTTTGATATAAGCATTGTAACGATATCCTATATCTGAGCGACCTTCTCAGATAAAGCACATATTCGAACATCGTATCGTGTGATACGTTTAAACCATAAGTGATAAAGCGAACAAATGCGTTTGGGTATCGTATCACCGAATTTACAGTACTGTATATTTACTAAATTCGAAACATTAAAATTTCGACACGAGATCATGCTTCCTTTATCAGACAATAATTGAGCAGTTTATTATTAAGATAGAGCACCTCTATTTGCTATGAATTATTGTGTTACAATTAGTCGAATTATAAAGTTCCTGCATTGTAGATGACATAGAAATGCTATTCACTTTAATTGCATCATCATTTGGTGATTCGGTGATAGCTTCAGACATTATTAATATCATTATAATAAATATAATATTATTATAATTGCATAAGAATATTATAATTATTATATTTAATATATTATAAATAAATATAATATTTTTATTAATTACTAGATGTTTGAACCAGTACAAATGGTAGTATTTATTAATAAATAATCGTGACATTTGACATTTTGTAATTGCTCTTCAAGCCCGCATGTCCAGTGCGTCAACACCGTGCAACGTCACAGGTAATATTAATTCATATTACACTGCAACAATCATGTCGCGACACCTTAACACTTGTAAATACACAAACTAAAGTAATACATTGTAGGCAATTTAGTATTTATTAAGAGCTAGGAGGAGGGCTCCGTGGGTCAGTGGGTAGTCGATTGGCTACGACCCCAGAGGTCCCGGGTTCGAATCCAGGTGCGGTCCCTCGTCTTTTTCTGCCATCCTACAAAATCAATGTTAAATAATAAATCGTGCACTTTCTCAACACCCTTAATTATTGACCAGAATTCCTTGTTGCGGTCTGTGATGGATTTTTCAATCCGTCAGACTTTGGCTGTTTGCACGTGGTGTGCCGACTAATTTAAATAATTAACTAACTTCTCGAAGGACCACCTTCCCTGTTTAGGAAGGACTATATATAACAATGTTCACGAGGTTAGAAGTACTGACTGAGGCTATCGTGATGTACAAGTACGATATATAACACGAAACGTGACAAAATCGCGTCTATCTAAGTATCTATGTATCTAAGTGTGTTTTTTCTTTGTACCTCCAACTGCCTATCTAAGTATCGAACTGCCTTTTTCTATGTATCCAACTGCCTATGTACAATGTATCTAAATGTCTAAGTATCCAACTGCCTTTTTTCTATGTAACTCCAACTGCCTATCTAAGTATCGAACTGTCTTTTTCTATGTATCCAACTGCCCCGAGACAGCTGCCAGTTCGCTCTGATAAAGGCTTGTCCCTACTCTTTCCGTTGATCATCCCTTCTCTCAGAAGAAGTCGATGGACCAACGAAAATCTATGAATATTTGCTGGGCCCTACGATTCGCTGGAAGGGCTGTACAAGTGAAAACAATCGGGGGTAGATAGTGGGGATACTGGGGGCATTTCCAGGGGTGACCAAATTTGCCGAACCAGGAAGTGCACCCACATCTGCAAGCAATTTAGCTCAGGTGGTGGAACCACCCGATCGTGTCAAAAGCGTAATTAAAATGGTCACTTGTACATCCTTCGACGTTTTATTGCCTAAGGGTTGCTCAAGTCGAATGAGGTGCAGCCCCTGTACCTTGGGTCGGCTGACAATGGTTGCCAGATGTGGCGGTGACAGGCCCACATCGCAGCCTTAAGAATCTAAAATCAAAGAACCAAGGCCCAGGGTAACAATAGCGACCTCCTGTCATAAAGGTTCGCCCAGCGCTAATCGTCCATTCCTAATATAGTAATTCAATGCTCCCACACGATACAATCTTACCGCTATGAATGAATCAATTAAATAATATAATTACAGTTACGAGGCTAACTAAGAATACTAGGCACACCTTGATTTCGCATCATGTTTGTTCGCTACACCGTATTCCAAAACAAGACTTATCCAACGTAGTGGCTCCCCAATTTCGCATTGAGTTCGTCCACGAAGTTTCAATCTCCTGCGATTCCTTATTGTTGCATTGGATTCGTCCACGAAGTTTCACCCTCCTGCGGCTCCCCAATGTCGCATTGGGTTCGTTCACGAAGTTTCATCCTCCTGCAGTTCCCTATTGTCGCATTGGGTTCGTTCACGAAGTTTCACCCTAGTGCGGCTCCCCAATGTCGCATTGGGTTCGTCTGGGTTTGACTCCATTCCCGGAGGCTCCCCAATTTCGCGTTGGGTTCGTCCGCGAAGTTTCAACCTTCTACGGTTCCTGCTCCGTCCGGGTTGAGAAACAGTCTTTTCGAAAGCGTTTGTTTGCAATATCTTCGACGAGTTAATTAGAAAATCGTTGCAGTATCTATTCTAGTGGCATACAAAAATGCCGTACTGCCCTGAAATAGGTACCGGGTCGCGAGTTGGCCATTCGACACGGCCGTCGACGGCCTCCACCGACGAGCTGGGCAAATGGGCCATAATACCATCCACACCATTGTACGCGGATTTTCGACAACCGTCGCGCTAATCCGAAGAGCCATCCTTTCTCTCTAAACATTAATCAACATCGGCAACCTGAAAGGGAGGCTTCCTCCTTCACAGTGGAGGATTGTTCGAAGATGACCCTGTCCTTTCAGGTGAAAATTAACGAATGTGTGTAACGAGATACTGTGTGCATCCTATCGGCCACACCCTCAAGTTGTCACACGGACGACACGGAGAGAAGCGGAAACAGAGTTCGGAAGAAGCCATCAGAATCGGTTTGACTATCGAGTCGAGCAGAATCAATTTGACTACCGAATTAATCCCATCGAATCATTTCGACTTGATCAGCTATTGTGCGAGTTAATCAAAACTGAAATCTTTGACCATCGTTCGGGTCATAAGCAAACAAATCCGACTAACGTTCGAGTTGAATTTAGAATTTCGCGAAATACACCATCGTTTCGGAGTGTATCTTGCGTTCTGCTAAAGATCTATCGTCGTGAGATCTTCCTAACATTTCGTAACCTGTAACATGGTCCGCCGGAAAACATTGAACTAGCCGTCCAATATTAATTTGGCCGACGGCATTGGCGAAGATCGAAGAAGAGTTGCGAATCACTCATCGCATACTCAGGTATCGAGAATCGCCACTCGTTTTGTGTCTTACAAACGCAATTGCGCTAACAGGAACTTACAACTCCGTTCGAATACTCGATCGCGAGGAACGGGACGTTACATACTGATCTTTTCCTACATGTTTTTTCCTCCCTTCTTGAACCACACGATGCTCCAGGGAGTCTCGTTTGTACATCCAGGAAATCAACACCCACACGGTGATGCAGCAGCCTGTAGCAATGTAACATCTTACACTCAGATGTATACACACCTTCCGCATTTTTCAACCGGTTGTACACACATTTCCCGCGCTTTTCAATCAGATGTTTGCGCACCCCATTTTTCTAACAAAATATACAGCCGGGTAAGGTGGTCAAAAATGCCTCTAAGATGATTTAAATGGTCCCTGTACCATTCGATAAGGTATACCTAGAAACCGGTTCATGTAATGTTTTAAACCTCCATCGTGAACAGGGGTGAAATTATAGGGGGAATTAAGTTTAAGATGTTTCGACCGAGTTTCTCACATTTAGTTGCGTGTAAAAATTGTAAAAAAAATTCTGACAAGTCAGAGTTATCGATGTACATTTTCAAGAATTTTTACCGATTTTTAAGTTGAAAAATCCTGATTTCAAAAAAATAAAATTCCAAAAAATGCAGATATCGTAGGGAAATAGTATGGGCACATCGACAAAATTGTTGCAGTAGTACCGTATTATCGAAATAGTAACTTTTTTGGTTTGATTCGCCATAGTTCAAAATAAGAAAATCCGATTTTCGATATTTTTCACCCGCAAGAAGCATTTTGTATTAAATTATTCTTTATATTTTCCATTCCATAAAGATATCATATAATATTAAACGTTTCTATATTGTGATAACAATATATAAACTACAAAATACATTTCTTCATTCAAGCATATATTAAAATGAAAATAGTACAAATATTAAATAAATTCAACCATTTTGTTTTGATAAGGCAATATAGACTCTCTTCATTTACTGCTGTGGAGGTTTAACATTAAATTCGTTGAATGGCTTTACATATTTGTATGACTCTTATTAATTTTGTTATTAATGCACGAAATACGCAGTTTATGTATTAGTTAAAACATAATTTACTCCTATTATTTGCACTCTTCCGAATAATTGGTTATTTTAACGATATTTCCAATAAATATTTAAATTAACAACAATATTTCAGATACGATACATTTCGTTTATTTAAAAAAAGAAAACAAATATTATCTAATAACACGTGATACCATTGAACAATGTGCAATATGCAAATACAGATGAAAATTAACAAAATCGTAATTGTATGTTGGACAATTTGATATACCTCGGGTTGAATAAAAACTAGGTATAACAATACGGATCAATGATACGGGAAACAATTACTTTGAAAACGTTGAATATGAAATCTTTAATAAACCCTTCACAATCAGGTGTTTTCACAAATTCCACATCGGTTTAACAACAATACGTTCATAAAGGGTGCCCCATTAAAATTCAAGCAGCCTTAATCACATATTTCACCGCAAGCACCAAAAATAATCTGTATCGCTTCGAGTAATACTCATATCTATCCATTGTTTCGAGGGAAACAATAAATCAGCGCAGCGAAGCAAATGAAAAAGAAATCATCCACTAAGGAATTTATTACGACAAGCTCTTTCATCGGCCATAAAATTGCTTATCTACAGCCGCCACGCGGTTCCCGAATGACGTTTTAATTAGCGACCGATAATAATTAAGCCTTGATTCATGGCAACGGAAGGTAAATCAGAGGAAACCTCATCGTGGTCGAGATCGTATCTTCATTAACAATATTTTCATAATTCGCAATGTCTGTGATGGAGCCACCCTCTAATCATTTCAGTCGTATATTAGGAAAGTGGGGAACTCCATTTTTTTCATTATTGGAGGTATTAAAGATTTTGTACATAATTTGATTGTAGTAAATAAAAAATGTACTTACTTTATAAATTCTATAATGCTTTTGTACCAGTAGTAAGTTGTAAGTGTCCGGATTGTACAGATCTAATTTGAAAACGATTAATGTTAACAACTGTTATCAAATATTTCTTGGAAACGTCGACAATACGAAAAACACAAAAGTTTTCGAACAACTGTACATTTTTCACAGAAACACAACATTTTAATATATTGTCGGTTCTTCATGTGCATTTATTATTACACTTCCGAAAGCCGTAGCATTCTCAGTGATATTTTTTCAATACTATTGCACATTTCTATGATTTGGATGTTTAAAGCTTCTTTTCAGTTCCTCAAGTATTTGGATAACAAATGCTCAATAAAATAAATGTCTGAACTTGGGGAAGGTGTTTCTAAAATGTTAAGTACATTATATCTAGGTATAGGTAGACATTTTATAGTTCGCTCTTAATTTACCAATCCAATTTTATAAATTACTATTAAATTGATCAATATAATATTGGTTGTTAACTGAAAGTGTAACATCATTTACTATGAAACTGAAGCAACTTTATTTGCTACGAATTGTTATCTTATAATTAGTTCAGATACATAGTTCCTCGATTGTAGATCAAGTAGAGATAATATTTAGTTCAACTGGGTCATTATTTGATGATTAGGAGATAGCTTCCGACTTTATTAATATGTTTAAGACACTGGAAATTGTATACAAAGATAGCACGGTGGCAGTACATTCTTCTTATTGTGCATTAAATGACAGTGAACACCTGGGTCGTGTAATAAGCCACACCTAATGAAACAATGTACATTTTATAACGCAAAATTACAATATTTCTGATTTCTCTGTTTTTCGCGATTTCTAATGTTACGATCCAGGGCTGCAAGCAGCGCGACAGGCCGGCGGAAGGGTTACTTCCTTAAGAGTGCGGTTTTAATTTGTTAGATAGATGCAAGGATGAACTCAATGCGAAACTGACAAGCCTTTGGGATTATAGACATCGAAGACAAGCTCACTGCGAAATTGAAGAACCTTCGGGAATGGAGTCAAACGCAGACGAACTTAACGCAACATTGGAGAGCCGTAGGAAGGTGAAATTTTATGGACGAACCCAATGCGACATTGAAGAGCCGCAGGAGGGTGAAATTTTGTGGACGAACCCAATGCGACATTCGGGAACCGCAGGAAGTTGAAACTTTGTGGATGAACCTGTGATGGCTGTACTTCCTGCGCTCACCGACAGAGGGACAATAGGATGAGCTTCCCGCTAATACTTGATCCGCCTTCGATTCATATACAGTGAATAACATTAATATTCGGACACTATCGATACGCATTAAAAGAGCATTAAAAGAATGCGGTTATAATGGACGAATTGCTCGTAAAACCGCCTGTGAATGAAGCTAATAGAAAGAAAAGTTTAAACTTTGCGAGAGAATTTGTTTTAAAAGAAGATACGTGGTGGAATGACGTTATTTTTAGCGATGAGAGTAAATTCAACATTTTTTGATCGGATGAGTGAAGAATGGTGTAGCAAAAGAAAAATGAAGAATTCAAAATTAAAAACACGAAGCCGACTATAAAACGCGGAGGTGGAAATGTACTTGTATAGGGATGTATCTCAACATTTGGAACGAGTGAATTAATTTTTATTGCTAACATAATGAACAAAAATGTATACCTCAATATTTCCAAAAATAATTTACGTAAAAGTGCAATAAAAATGCACGTATCTTACAGGTATATTTGCTGTATAATTGTCCAAAATTATTACAACCGCCACCTCAGTCTCCAGATCTGAATCCTATAGAGAATTTATGGGATGAATTAGACCGACGAATTAGAACAACTGCAATAACATCTAATGATATGTTAAAAGAATGACTGAAAGAGTAGTGGAATAATATTAGTACAGAATATTTTAAAAAAATAATTTGCAATATGCCTCAACGATTAAAAGAGGTGATTCTTCAAGAAGGATATCCTACACCACATTGAATTACTTTTCGTTTGTGAAAATTAGTGCAAAAACTATCAGTTTTTAAAAGTGTCCGATTATTATTGCAACGTTAAAGCCAGACATTGTTTTGTTTAAAATAGACTATTTAATAAACGTTAGTAATTATATAAGTAAAATTTATACTTTCATTAACTAGACCTTATGTAGGAATTTAGAATTAATTTTTTTTTCTTCATTTTGAACAAAATTACAATGCGACAAAGTAAAAATTTTATAGTGTCCGAATATTAAACTTACTCACTGTATATACCGTCCTTAACCGTCTTCTAGTAACCAGCGTCTAACGCCAAGCGGGTGTCATAAAGAAAACGCCCCACTTAAGAATACCTCTAAGACAACGCGTGTGTCCGCGAAGTATGATCAGTGTAATAGTTCAGTAACAGTGAAAAGTCAGTGTCTAGAGTTAATGTAAAGTGAGAGAGTAATGTAACGTAACAGGCAGAGTGTGATCTGGTGTCGTTATAACGTTTGCGAAGAACCCTATTACAAGTCAAGTCCCAGCTTATCAAACCGTAATTCAATCCTGTGACCACGCCTAACATATATCTATTTTCTCTTGTTTTGTTAACCTGACAACAGTTTAATTGTAAAGCTCTCAACCTTCCCACAGTAACCAGGATTTTCAATTTATAAAATCGGTAAAAATTCTCGAAAATATTAAAACGAATTTACCCTATAATTTCATCCCTGGTCACATGGACGATTAAAACTTTACGTGAACTGGTTTCTAGGTATTCCCTATCGAATGGTACAGGGGCCATTTAAATCGTCTTAGGAGCATTTTTGACCATCTTACCTGGCTGTACACTTTGTTAGAAAAATGGTGTGCGCGAACATCTGATTGAAAAGCGCGGGAAATGTGTGTACAACCGGTTGAAAAATGCGGAATGTGTGTATACATCTGAGTGCAAGATGTTAGAAAGCTCAGTATGTAACGTCCTGTTCCTCGCGATCGCGTATTCGAACGGAGTTGTAAGTTCCTGTTAGCGCGATTGCGTTTGTAAGACACAAAACGAGTGGCGATTCTCGATACCTGAGTATGCGATGAGTGATTCGCAACTCTTCTTCGATCTTCGCCAATGCCGTCGGCCAAATTAATATTGGACGGCTAGTTCAATGTTTTCCGGCGGACCATGTTACAGGTTACGAAATGTTAGGAAGATCTCGCGACGATAGATCTTTAGCAGAACGCGAGATACACTCCGAAACGATGGTGTATTTCGCGAAATTCTAAATTCCACTCGAACGTTAGTCGGATTTGTTTGTCTTATGACCCCAACGATGGTCAAAGATTTCAGTTTTGATTAACTCGCACAATAGCTGATCAAGTCGAAACGATTCGATGGGATTAACTCGGTAATCAAATTGATTCTGCTCGACTCGATAGTCGAAACGATTCTGATGGTTTTTTCGGAAGTCCGTTTCCTTTTCCCTTAATGTCGTCCGTGTGACAACTCAAGGGTGTTGCCGATACGATGCACACAGCATCGTATTTTCTTCGTTAATTTTCACCTGAAGGGGGAGGATCTTCTTCGAACGTTCCTCCACGGTGAAGGAGAAAACCTCTCCTTCAGGTTGCTGATGTTAATTAATTTTTTTGGAAGAAAGGACGTCACTTTGGATTAGCGCGACGGTATTCGAAAATCCACGCACAATAGAGTGGATGATTTTATGGCTCAATCGCAGTTATGCACCCAAAGGACCAATTTTACATTTAAGTGTCCCGAATCAGTCTCTACTGCACTTCCCACAAGTTCTATCATTCTCGTCATAACATGTGATAAGTACAGTAAAGATTGTTTCAAGTTTCTGTTGCTGAGCAGCGCTTCACATCTTATGAAAATGGACGAAAATGACTCGATGATTGGTTTGCTCAAGAAGGGGAACCAGTTTTTTTTTTTGGCATGACATCGAAAAATTGTCAAAGAGATGGGAAAAATGTGTAGCTACCGATCGGCAATACTACAAATAAAATATTTTGTATCATTTTCATACAATGAACGTGTATTTTCTATAGAAAAATTCCGACTTCGTATTTACATATCTGGTATTACTCGCATTAATCGAGGCTTATCGATATTTAATAAAAGCTCTAAAAGCGAACGGTATTTACTGCATTACAGCAGTTAGATTGCAATACGTAATGCATTGCGTCTACAAGAATTTACCCGATACCGTGGTAAATGAGATCCAGAGAAAAGACGAGATTCTTAAAGAAGATAGTGTTAGCGCTAGTAGACGCAGAAACGCGTCTATTCGGCTGAATCAACGAGAAGCGAACGTGCGGTTAATCGATTCCCGTCGCGTAGACGAGGTTTGTATGTAAATCCGTTTGTCAACAGGAACGAATTTGAATATTGATTTCGCCGTATTGACGATTGACTTGATCGACGCGACACTAATGCAATTTGTAGCGGAGGCGTTTTGTAGCATGCGTCGCCCCGTTATTTGCACAACAATGTCGCGCCAATTAGGGCCAACCGGAAATCGGCGAATACGGTCTGACTTCGGGGCGATGGTCCTGTTCATTGTTTGAGGAAGAATGGCTCACGCAGGTCTTTCATCTACATGAATTCACGAACAAACAACCTGCAACGTCCTGATTTTTCTGAATTGATAAATTTATTTTGCCAAGTGTACCTCATTACTTGTCGCTTGAATGTTCACAGTATGCTTCGAATCAACTTAAACTGTCGCGGGAACCTTCTGCATGAGAAAATGGGTTGAATAAAGGTAAATTATTTTACGAAATATTTTCATCTTCTCTGCTATGTTCTTTCAATGGAACGGGATAGTTTCTTAAAAATGTGACGGCTCTTGTCCCGAGTGGAGAATTTTACAAGACTCGTTTTCTTTTTCTTTTAACGAATTTTGTGACTGTGATTGTTGTATAATGAATCTCCTGATATGATAGGAAGAACATGTTGAGTGTGCGTTCAGAAGGAAGGAGTCTCTCTTGCTATTACTGCTTGTATTACACGTTACCGTTACTCTAATTATACTGTTACCACACCGTACGTTATGAGGGTAAACGAAGTACGAACAGGATGTCATATAACTGGTGGTACAGCTGGATATGGGCTGATTCTCTATCAAAAAATAAGACAAAAATATACACTAAAATTTTTTATTTTAGACTTCATTTTCGAATAGTAATAACTTGAACTGTAATTTAGTTACCGAGTATGATAGAACCTGTGGGAAGTGCAGTAGAGACCGATACAGGACACTTAACCCTTAGCTCTCCAATGGCTCCTCCGAGGCGACACTAAAAATTGTCAAACTATTGTTACAATATACAATGTTTGTATTTAAGAAGTTAGTAAAAATTAAAGTGATGTAGCAAATATTTACTGTGCATAAATATTCGTAGTTTACTAATTATAAAATGATGTGCAACAGATCGTAAAGTACAAGTCACTACGTTCACACGATTTATTTATAATAAATCATTCAACGTTTCACGTATTGTTCGTGCTCATCCCGTCGTAAAATTATGCCTGTTGAGGCTCGGAATATCTCGACAAATCATCACGGATTAATCTGGGCTCTCGCTAACCAGCACCACGGTGAAACCGGATAATCCGCGGCTGGGATATAAATTTCAACTGCTTACGTGCCAGAAACGCAACAGCCAAGTCGCCCATAAATTTCGGGGTACCGCACTTTAATAGACTGTTTAACAAAGTCGCTTTCACGCGGAAAGAGCAAACGCGGTCGAAAAGATCGTTTCGTGTTCCAAATATTTCACACATGCACACACTCGCTCACCGTTAAGTTCGCAGGGTGTATTCCGCCCAGTACATGTATCGACGCGGAACGTATCGATTTCCGAAAACTTCCTGCGAAATGAGATTTAAGAGGGACCAAGTTTAACGAGACCGAAAGGCCGGTTGTATAAAGCGAAACACATCTTTTGGAAAGCTAGATTTATCTTAAACTGATTATGATTGTCGCACAAAGCTCAGCTGCTAAGCTGCCGTAACACAACAGGAAAGTTTTCTAAAAATACTAGGGTTTTTGTCCTGAGTGAAGAATTTTGCAAGACTCGTTTTGTTCAAGTTCGTTTTATTTTTGTATAAATTTTACATTGTAACAACATTTATAAACAGAAAATTTTCTTCCATATCTTGATAGATACCTCAAGCTTCTTTACAGTTGTATTGTATTACTCAGTCGAAACAGCATACGGCAACAAATTAATTTTAACACATTGAGCGCCGTTGACATATGAGCCATTTAATTACTTATGAACTCATTTGCTTGTTTCTGAAAAATGAGTAGCTAAAGAAAATATTTGAAACCTTATACATTATCGTAAAATAGTATGAAGAACGATCCAGTCGAGGGTGGACTCTTCCTATTTCAAAGAAAAAATAGACAAACAATAAGATAACCAAGGTAACCGCCCAACCCGTCCATCCATCCCTAATGAAATACTCATTTCTTTTTTCTAATTTTTTAAAAACCAAACAACATTTTTCTTTCTAGACATATTCATTCCGGACACGGGGATTTTCCTAAAGGTTATAGATGGTCATGTCTAATTTTCACGATTAGCTTGTTCGTAACCGATCAAGTACCTTGCATTATAAAAAAAATTTATAACAACCAGTTAGACAGTGTCTGCGTGACCATCGAAGGTCACTTTATTAGTTTTGTAACAGAAGTGTCCGTCTCGCACATTTGGCGAACAAATGCTCCAAGAACGGGACTTTGCAAATTACAACCGGGGACGTAAAAATCCTCGCCTCGGGGATTAGGACTCGGGAAATGTTTTATTATTAACAGCTGACTTACACGTGCACTTCCAGGGTTACCTCCGAAATTGCGTTCTCCTCGCCCGCTTCAACAAACTCTTTGTCATGCGTTACCGGACGGGCCTTACCTGCGCTGTGCGGCCTGTCCCTTGTTTTCCGTCGACGCGGCTTGCCGAAAGTTACGTCTCTCTCTTTCACCATCAATTTTCACCGTTTTCTTCGACCAGCGTGGGCGACGACGGCCCTTCAAAATTGTCACGGCCTTCCGGAAAATATCTGGTGTTCATTGGTCAATTGTAGTCACACCCATTTGACGACTGAACTTAAATACCGGTGTTCGGCAAGCGCGTGTGAGATTAGCTAGATTAACAAACGTTACCGAAGCCATACACTTCTCTAACGGCACTGAATTATGGTTCAAATCTTACGGTTTTTAGACAAGAATACTCTTGTAATATTTCAAATCGCGCTAAGTCTCACCTATATTATACAGTCCACTAAATTCACACATTTTAAATAAAGTTTTGTTCCACTCTTTTACTACAAAGTTAATCCTGGTGATCAGATCCATTTCACTAGTAACCCATCTCGAACAAGTCTCGCACCACCATTCGGCGCGATCATACAGGATCTGGCAAACAATTTTTCAAATATTGAAAATTCAAAGTCTCACCAACAAGTTTGTGCAAGAAACATTGGGGCTGTGCAACTTTTACTCTACATTTTCAATATCATCGACCACAATTTTATCTTTTCTTTCCAATAATTAATTCGATTGCTTTACAACTTAATTATTAACACTCTCATATATCTATCTATACGTATATACAGGGTGAGGCAGTAACTATTGCCACCTACAATAACTCCGAAAGTATGATAGTAGCAGACAAGTTTTGCAAACCAAAGATGCATGGGACAACGAGGGCTGTAATATGGTGTTAATCTTGTTTTCCTAGGTTGAGTCGCTATAGAGATATAAAGGTCACTTGTTTTTTTAAATAGAATGCTATGTTTTGGTACCTGTTTTCTAATAGCGATTATTGAGACGAATTTAATGAGGTGCAATATTAAGGTCTTTGAAGGTCAGCAAAGATCATTTATGAGAAAAAGGCGGAATAAACTTGCATTGCAACACGAAGAACACTTTACGATGCCCTTGTGATTTGATGCGAACTAGCACAAGGATCTCGAACCATATTGGCAAGAATATCAATTTCCGTTTCTTCATTAGTTATTGGCTTCTGCCGGTTATATTTCTGATAGGACGTAAGGTGAAAACGCTAAGGATACCTTTCAGCTTATAAATCTTTATCTCTCAGTGAATTTTGCTGGTATTCTCCGTAATTGAGAAGCATATCAGTTTGTTGGATTCGTCTCAATAACCGCTATCAGAAAACTCATACCAAAACATAGCATTCTATTTAAAAAACAAAAAGGTGACCTTCATATCTCTGTAGCGACTCCACCTAGGAAAAAAGGATTAACGCCATATTACAACGCCATATTGTTGTCCCATGTAACTTTTGTTTGCAAAACTTTTCTGCTATTATCATACTTTCGGAGTTATTGTAGGTGGCAATAGTTACTGTATCACCCTGTACATAATATATTTAAATAACTTTTTTCAAATTAGATCAAACATCTTGATTTTTCTGGAGCAATTAGAAACATAACTTACTAAATGATATGCAAGAATAATTTCGAAATAATTCTAACTGGTAGAAATTACATGAAAAAATGCAAGAGACATTTTTAAAAATATTTTTGAATGAGTACGTAGCTCATGTAGACGTCAAACGATTTCAATGAATTATTCTGCATATGTACAACTATTATAGATCTAAAAGATATCTTTTAATTTGAAGAAGAAGCACACACAATCTTTATATCTAAATAATTAAAAAAAAATTAAACCAAACGACTTGACTTTTCCGGAGCAACTAGAAGCATTATATTACTAAATGATATGCAAAACTAGATTCGAAATAATTCTACTTGATAAAAATTAAATGAAAAAATAAAAAAAAGTCATTTTTTTAAATATCTTGATTTCAACTCGGGATGAAAATTTAAAATATACGTTTTGCAGACCTGCATTAGTTATCTGCATGCTGAAAATTTTATCTAAATTGATTGACGTAGAAAAAAACGATACGCGTCGAAATATATAAGAATTTGTGGAGTTTACCAGCAAAGATTAACTCTAAACATCGTGAAAATAGAAAATAGATAGAACAAATAGACCATATGTACTTCAATCGGTTTCAATCAATTTTTCTGCATGTGTATAACTATTATATATCTACAACATGCGTCTTTAAAATTTTTAGTACATGACTCAAATAAAAAATGATTAAAAAGTTCCGTTTTTATTTGTCATTTAATTCATACGAATTGCAACTTTTCCATAATCCTTTCCGCGCATCATTTAGTAAATCAATGCATTTAATTGCTCAGGAAAAGTCGAGACGTTTGGTCCAATCTTAGGAAAGTTATTTAGATTGTAAGAATATCCGAATATTTTCGTGAGTCACTGTATATTATAATTAATCAATATTATTTGTTTATTGTTCACGATTGATCCATACAATCTGTCAAATTTTGAATGTTTTTGCGCACCGTGTGTCGACTAGGAAATTTTCAAACTCGAACGATCATTTGCCTACACGGAAGGAACAAAACAAGATTTAATTAACAAATTGTATTTCCAAGAAGAAACTCTACAATCGGATCAACTAGTAGGGAAAGGGCATCCAATTGTCTAACGCGTCACATTACCTGCCTCTCAATGATCAACGATATCTGGACGAATTCCTTTCCGTGATGGTCCACGTCAGATTCCAAGCAGGACAATAGGGATACCTTTATGATTCTACACTATTAAATAATTACACTTTTTGTATAAACTGGTCTTTATTAGAAGAGGAGAACGAGTGAAAGGACGTCTTTACTCTACGAGTCGTTCACAGAGAATGAATACCAGGATCCGTCGTCTGATTATCGGTACACGCTTTGCGACAAAGTAATCTTTCTTACCTTTGAACTCCCAACATCTTCTTTAAGATTAACCCTCCTGTAAATACAGGAAATATTCAACAGAACGTATTAAAGTATCTTAACTTCTATGAAAATAGAAAACTACCAAGACCGTTAACCCTCTATGGAGCCGTTAACTTTCAAGTCACATGTTAATATATCGACATTTTACCAAATGATTTTAGTTTTTTATAAAATAACGTATACGTCTAAATTATGTAATGTCTCTGGGGTAACAGATAACAATATTGATAACGGTTGGCAGCACCGTCAACCTGAAAACTACTAGTGGTAGTATTTGATTAACGAGTGTAATCAAAACGATTAGCGGATGAATTATCCTAACACTTTATATAATTTAAATAGATTTCCAAGCTATTTTAATTTACTTCACTCAATTTGCAGATTCTTTCAATAATATTGTGTAATTAATTATGAAGGAAAAATCTGAAATTAATAATGAGGAAAAAATTCATTTCGACACAACAACGACGAACAATTGCAATATAATGAACGAATGAAGATAATAAAAGAATAAACGAAACAATTTAATATTAATTTGACAATATAATAATAAAGGTGTTATAGTACAAAAATGTAGGAGGCGTACATATACCCCTTTCATATACATTGATGGACTTGTGCGAGCGTGAATATGTGCCCTTCGTGGTGAAAGGGTTAATTACGTTGAATATAAATCATCTTAGATTGAGTTAGTTACATTCGAAACATGTTTGAAAGACTTCAGACATCGCAGATTTGGATAATCGAAGTCCTACTGTACCGACGAAGTATTAGATAAGATGAATTGTTAATATACAGTGCCGTATAATTTTTACAAAGTGAAGTTCCATTATTGTTATGTAAATTGAAAAGTTCTTGTATAATTTGTTGATAATGCTTGTTAATGTCATACTGATATTAACCCTCTATGGGGTCGTGTAACTTTCACATCACGTGTTAATATATCGACATTTTACCAAATGATTTTAGTTGTTTGTAAGATAACGTGTACGTCTAAATTATATAATGTGTCTGAGGTAACAAATAATAATATTGATAACGGTTGGCAGCACTGTCAACCTAAAATATCAAAGTAAATGCCTTGTAAGTTGTCTGCAGATAGAAACCAACGTAACCATCTCGTGCAATTTTCATTATTTTTGCTTTTATCTATTTTATTATATTTTACCTATGACACTAAGCAAAGTGTTCATAATAGTTTTGGATTTGCATATCAATAATAACTGATTTGTTTGCAATTTCAATAATCATTTTGTTACTATTTGTGTATAATATAGTTGTGTGACTTTCAGGTTACAGTAGACTATTACGATTGATTTTGGTATATTTTGGCTAATGCTTGTGCTTTCTTCTATTTTCAGTTATATATCATATACCCAAAATATGGATACATAATCACATAAAAGTAATAGTGGAATTAGAATTAGACTCTGAGTCCCATGAACAACATCCAGTAGTATTTACCCGACGACGCATAAATATCATTGACAGTGACAATGTATTTAGTACCGGATCATCATCGGATAAGAAAAATTCAGGGCCACAAGAAATTATTTAGCAATCAATATTTCAGACGAATAATAGTTGTCATCGCCTGTTTAGGGTCGAAACCCACTGCTGTGAGACTAAATGAGTTTAACACGTGAGAGACGTTCAACTTGTAGGTTTTGGATGGATTCTGCGTTTTTGTATTTTACAAGTTCCAGCATGAGCTGTTTGATCGAATCAAGATACATTGGCTGCTTATATATTACTTTCGGTGACCAAGTATGGGCCAATATTGGTGCTTCAATTTTGTCCTTTGTCTGGAGCGTTAAGAGTGGTGGGAGCGCGGGTTTTTCCGGACGGTGGTGACGTAAGCTAGGCGGTGGGCAGGTAAAAACAGTATGGTTGTACTTTATAAATATTTGAAAATATGCTAAATTTAAGAGGCTAGCTTCAACATCGCCCTTGGAAAGGAGATTGCCCTGAAGATTCCGAAGAACTCTATTCTCCTGTGACCCATTTTCGAAAACTATTTGACAGTGAAATTATAAGTAATATAGTTGACTATACCAATACATATGCACTGCAGTATGATCCAGTAAAGGGGTTTCAAAAATAAAATGTTCCAAACGCAACATACTGCTACGTTTAACGCCAAATGCAAACTGTTTTATGGAATTTCATGCTTAAACTTTTATGCACAAAAGTGCAAACATCGTAAGCCGTTGCTACCGCAAAGTTACAAAGTTATATATTATGATAAAATTGTTTAAACTGCTACATTTTTTTTATCTGCATATATAGGTTTGTAATTGTTGATTTTTCATTGCACACATTTTTCTATATTTAAAAACATGTTCGGCCCATAGTGTTCCTTCTACGAACGCGTAAATATACTCAGAATTCATTGTAACAATGATGACTGTTTTTCGTGACTATTATAAATAATAAAAGTAAGAGCCTTTTAAGCAAATACGAAAAAGTTGTTAAAAACTTAATTCAGGACTGGTTTAAAAGTTATTGACTTTCCACTGACACTAATGTTCGGACAACGAACAGTACCATGGATCTTATTTTTAGATCGTCTAATTGTTTTCGGGACACCTCCTGAGATCAAGATAATGGCTAAAAATATAGTCTACACAACATTTTAGATCGATCGTATAGCAGGAACCAGTGCTTCATGAGACGTAAGCTAAGAATGTGCGACCCATTGGTTGGTTTAAACGAAACACGTCAGGTCTCAAACGCATTTTCAACTATGACGTTCTCTTGGCTGAAGCGGCGACACTCCCTAATCGGATCACCTGACAAGGAGAGAGAGAACGAGAGAGAGAGAACGAGAGAGAGAGAGAGAGAGAGAGAGAGGGAGAGAAAGAACGAGAAGTATAGACAGCGAGCGAGATAGTGCGAGCACTGTAGGCTCTCCGTAAATGCGGGAATCCTACCATGTACAATGGTAGCGTGTAACGTAAACAGCCTAAAAAGTGAAACCGCGTGGCGATGACGGGAGTATCAGAGGTGGAGATAGCTGGAGCTAGCGATAAATCCCTCTTGCCTTTGTGCTACCCTAAAACCTTCTTGTCATCGCATCATAATCCATATGTTTTAAGTATGTATACAGAAGCTCACGAAAGTATTCGGACACTCTTTAAATCTAAATAGCTTTTTAAAAATTGAACCAAATGACTTGACTTTTCTGGAGCAACTGGAAGTATCGATTTATTAAATGATATGAAAAACTAGTTTCGAAATAATTCTAATTGGTAGAAATTACATGAAAAAATAAAAAAAATCATTTTTTAAAACATTTTTATTGCAACTTGTAATGAAAATTTAAAATGTGCGTTTTGCGGATCTGTATTAGTTATACGTATGCTGAAAATTTCATAAAAATCGATTGATGCTGAAAATAATGACACGCGTAGACGGATGTAAAATTTGTGGGGTTTAAACAGAAACTGGACCAGAATCATGAAAAATTGCAATTTTTGCCATTTTCGATAGTATGTATCTCGTGTATACGTTGATCGATTTCAATGAATTTTTCTGCATGCGTATAATTATTATAGGTTTGCAAGATGCGACTTTAAAATTTTTAGTACGTGACCCAAATAAAAAATATTTAAAAAGCTCCTTTTGTATTTGTTATGTAATTCATACCAATAGCCGCTTTTTGAACATTCTTTTCGCATATCATTTAGTAAATCAATGCATCTAATTGCTCAAGAAAAGTCCAAACGTTTGGTCGAATCTTAAAAAATTTATTTGAATTTAAAAAGAGTCCGAACACTTTCGTGAGCTACTATACATGTTTATATACCATAGAATTTATCTTTCCATGTAAACGAAATCGCAATTTTATAATCTCAAAATTTGGCTTTCAGACAAAAATTTTTCTTTGGTATTATATTTACGTTATCGAACAGCATAACTTTCGTTTAACCCATTTTTCAAATACATGGAAAGCCACGTAACATTTGCAACTATGTCTTTGTTGTTTCTGAAGATCAAGTTTCTTACGAACAAGATCGAATGGTTCAATGGGGCTCACAGTATGCCATAATACTATTTGTTTTCGTGTTAGTTTTGTAGAGATATCAAGGTTACATAGGGATATAAAATATGAAACAAAATACCTGCATTTTATAAATGTTCAAAATGATGATTGTTTACGAAAATACGGTGTCGGAAATTCTCTACCATTAATTTGTAGTAATAATTGATTATTTGTGCGATACATTGGTATAAAATATTTAATGAACAGCAATACGCATTAAATGATATATTTGATAATAGAACAAGCTATATACATAATCATGTACTGTTTGACGTTGATCAATAGACTGCGGAACTCTATGCAAAATGAATATTTCCTGCATCGTTTGCAAAACACAAGTGCTAAGTAGACAATTATTTAGTTCTTAACCACTATTAATAAATAAAAAACAGTATATTGGTATTTTTATATTTGTTTAGTATGTTTATTGTTTTCAACTGTACCGTTTGATTTTTTATTTAGTATACATGCATAAAATCTAGGATCTATCGATCACAGAGGTCTTTTAAGCGGTGTTATTAGAGAATACATAAATGAAATCATGAAAAGTAATAAGATTTAGTAAAACAAGAAATTATGTTTATGGCATCACAACAAATCGTCGCTTCATAAATTCACAATGTGAGATGCTTTATCTATTAATAGAAACAAATTCGTAGACACAAAGTTATATAATTCATAAATACCAATTTAAAATTAAAAGTAAATTCCTGTCTAATGGATAAAAGAGCAAGTTCAAAATAATCATTGTGTAATATGTGATAGAGGTAGTTTTTAATAAATCCGAAGGAAACAGCAAGAGATGTGGAACCCAAAATATTTGCAACCATGGACAATGAAAAATGCAATTGAAAATAATGATTATTTATAGTAAGTTTTCTATAAATTTAATCGTTTCCGCAGTTTATTTTTCTCCTTATGGTTGTTACCAAAATATATCAAGCAAATATACAAAATGAAGGTATGACTATCGATTATTGGTAAATTGTCAATAACTCATCGATACTTAACGATATGTCAATAATACCGTTACGGGAAATAGAAACCGCTGAGGTAGAATGCAGCGTACCAATTGTAGAAAACTCATTTTAAATGTTCTTGTTGTCTATGTATTTTTATTAATTCTCTATATACAGAAAAACATGTACACGTACACGTTTTATTTACAATATATGTACGTCTAAAAAATAAATTATTAGTTATTTTATTCCATTGAATGCATAACAGTTACTTTGCTAATACTTATCTTAATTAATTTTCAATGAAATTTTCTACAATGTCCACTATCGACACAGGTCTACGAAACGTATTTTTTAAATATTTAATGTAGGCTTCCATAAAAATATTATACGAAATAACTTCACGTATTTTATATGCAATTCGAGCTACTTGAAATAATTCCAATTTTCTAACTTTTACAGTATTCAACGTTAAACAAATTATCGTCTGTACAAAAGTATCCGAATATTGTTTTATTGGAATGCCGAATTAATAATAATAATATCGAAATATTGGAATAACCACATTATTGTTATAATGAAACATTTTCGTATTATGTTATGAAATATATTTTCTCAAACCCCGTATAGTTTATTTTTTCGAAAGCATCTGTTCAAATATGTGGACTGCGCATTCTTCACCGTACAAGCGAGATCGCGTGCATGGAATTGAATTACATCTTAGAAAACATAATTGATTACATTGATTACTTTACACAAACTTCACGATACGGGAAGCATTTCATGTAACAACTATATTTGTTGTATTGTTCATTTATTCCAGTTTTTCCTTCTATTACTTTCTTCTTTTTCATTTTCTACTAAATATTTCTTTAAATTAACTAAATATAATATAAATTCGTTCCATGTGAAAACCTTATACAATCAACATTACACTTTTTAATCGTAAATTGAAGAAACACATGCTGCAGTGTAAGTTTTCGTGGTATGACATATTTTGTCATTATTAATAACACTTGTTATTGCGCGTGATAACAGTTGTCCGGCGATCTATGTGGTTTTTAATTGCTTTCAGATAGTAGATAGTATAACTATTTGATAAGTAATTAAATGGTTTAGTTACATGACAAGAAGAAGAAGCATCTAACAAAAGTTAATTAACGATGTTGGTTGCTCGAGAAGGACAAAAATAATTTGCTCTAAAAAAAAACATCAATCAATGATATTAATTTGCATTAACTGTTTTATTACATATATATGTAATAAAAGAGATAAATAAATAATTACGATATCTGTCACTTTAGTCTTTGACTTCGATTTTAAAGCAAAGTGTTATTGGAATATGTTTGTGAGTTATATCGCCGTAAACGGCGGAGTTCACTCTATTAGTTTTTGTAAACGGTTTCTCCGTTCATTGTATTCCAGCTTCACGTCATACCGTAACAGGAAATATGTAAAATTTCCAATTTTGCTAATTTAATTAAACTTGTTGACTTGGAGACTTTATTTATTGTTTTTAAAAGTGTATGCCAACAAACTAGATTAACTTGTTTCTTATTAACGATATTGTATAATTGCAAATATTTCTTATTTACTATGAACATAAAATGTTCCGTCTGGGTAGAGCAACAGTACGTAATAAGAACATTTAGCTGCCACATGTTTCCGGCGGGCATGAATTTAACTTTCTATGGGCCGAATTATTTTCTACAATATAAAAAAATGTATGCAGCAGAAAATCAACAATTACAAACCTATATATGCAGATTAAAAGAAATTTACCAGTTTAAACAGTTTCATTATAATTTGTAACTTTGTAACTTTACGGTAACAACGGTTTACGACGTTTGCACTTCTGTGCATAAAAGCTTAAACGTGAAATTTCATAAAACAGTTTGCACTTGGCGTTATACATAGATGTACGTTGCATTTGGAACATTTCATTTTTGGGACCCCTTTGTTGGATCATACTGCAGTGCATATGCATTGGTATAGTCAACTACATCACTTATAATTTCACTATAAAATAGTTTTCGGAAATGGGTCACAAAACAGCAGAGTCCTTCGTGATCTTCAAGGCAATCTCGTTTCCAAGGGCGATTACAACTATTATTGGTCTGAGATACTGCGCTAAACGATTCTTTGTGGCCCTGAATTTTCCTTATCCTGTATATGATAATTCGGTACTAAATTCATCGTCACTATCAATAATATTTATGCATCGTCGAGTAAATACTACTGGATGATCTTCATCGGACTCAGAATCTAATAACGAATCTTCAGGTCTATTACTTCTAATGCATCTAATTCTAATTCCTCCATTATTTTTATGTGATTATGTATCCATATTTTGGGTATATGATATATAACTGAAAATAGAAGAAAGCACAAGCATTAGCCTAAATATACCAAAATCAATCGTAATAGTCTACTGTAACCTGAAAGTCACACAACTATATTATACACAAATAGTAAC
>CM052082.1:5819349-5829517 GCA_028453745.1 Agapostemon virescens | reverse complement strand
TTTGGCAGTTCATCACGGGACTCGATTGCGCATTTAAAATATTCGAAACTCGCGGGCAAACTATATAATAAAAGTATGGACAATAAATCGTCGTTGATCGAAATATCCATTTCACCAAGTTTATCGACAGCATCGAAAAATTTTCGCATATAATTTCGAATATCGTCACTTTCCTTCATCCTTTGAATGACAATTTGTTTTAAAAGTGCCGCCTTACGCTCAGGTCCTTTCGATTGATAAATCGTTTCTAGCTTCAACCATAATTCGCGCGATGTGGTACACTCTTTGATTTGCTTCAGTTCGGAAGGTTATATGGCCAATATAATGTCTGACATGGCCTCACTGCCCCGCTCTTCCCATTCGGCGATTGTAACGACGTTCGTCGTCTCACCTGGTTTTACCTTGGCACCGGAAACGTAACCCCACGTGCGATTCTTTATTAGTAACGCCTTCATATGAATCTTCCACGTGTTATAATTGTCCTTTGACAAAGTTTCGATCCTACAAATTCCACGAGCGTCTGACTTCTGATTATACCTCAAAATTCCGTTCTACGTAGTGCGCGTACACCTTTACACTTCGTCACGATATAATATCGTCAAGCAAATTTTTAAATAAAATTTTCGTACGCATCCACGAACGTATTCTCGTTACTATTTAATTAGATTAGTTTCCAACCGTGTCCTGGACCCATAACCTATTGAATCGTGAATCTAATAAATAGAATAAACTGGTAATCAGAGTCCTTTTTAATATAAACTTTTAATATGAATCAACACGAAGAACAAGACACAGAGAACATATTGAATAACCAAGAAATCACCGGGGAGATGTGTGAACAAAAGAATACATATATCATAATGTACAGTGTGAAGCTTTAGTATGCAGTAATATCTGCAATACTATCAATATAAAAGTACAAAACGAATAAAATGTTTCAATACAAATATTTATTTTTTAATATTCGACAACAATAAAAATGTCAATATAGAGTTAAAATATGACAACTGAAAAACACGTGTATTTCAATAAACGCTGAAATTCTTGACGGATGAAAATTGCGTTATTTGTAAATATATACAGTTAAAAACAAAACTGAACACACATACGGTAATTTTTGCGTAAATAATGTTTTATTCAATATTTGTATGTACAATTCAAAATAAACGAAATATACAATATTAAATACAATGTTTCAACTGTCCAAAAATTTTTTAACTATCTTAATATCTTTATTATTTTGATACATACAAATTTTTTTTCTGTAGTCGGTTTTGCACCATAAAGCATTTATACAGAAACATTTCAGTTTTATCTAGTTCTAATACTTGGTCCATAAACCTTTGGCCTTGATGGTGTTTTGGCTCGCAGTATTGTGGAGTAAGCGAATACCCTTGTTCCCGCACTCTTTCCCACAAATCGTTTATTGTCGCTGGCGGAACATTATAATCATTCGCTAATTTCATTTTTAAATCTGCCCAGACATTCTCAATAGGATTTAAGTATGGGCTTTGAGCAAGCCATGCTATCGTTTGAAATGGTTGATCATCGAGCCAATTTTTCACACTCCTCGCAGAACTAGTGCATTCTTGTATATTCTGGGGTTTAACGCTAAGTGCTAACTGTTTTATGGAATTTCACGCTTAAGCTTTTATGCACAGAAATGTAAACATCGTTAGCTGTTGTTACTGCAAAGTTACAAAGAGTTACAAACTGTAATAAAATTATTTAAACTGGTAAATTTTCTTTAATCTGTGTATATAGGTTTGTAATTATTGATTTTTCGTTGCACACATTTGTTTATATTTAAGAAAAAATTCAGCCCATAGAGGGTTAAAGTTTCTTTTAAGACGATGTAGGAAGAAATGAACCCTTTGCACTCGAATGGCGCCTCTAAGGCGACACTAAAACTTGCCATACTATTATTTAAACAACTTTTACGTCGCTATGTTTGCAGTTAAGAAATCAATAAGAATGTTAACGTTTTAAGTACGAGTCGTAGTAATTAATTTTATATGAACGAAAGGAAATGAACTATCTAAAATGGAGCTATTATACATAGAAATATTGTTTCGAGTTTGGAGTAGAATTGCTTCGAGTGCAAAGGGTTAATATAATTAAATATAATGAATAAGACTATATTTTATAAATTATGAAATTACTATTCAATATAGGGGCAGATGACGAAAAATCTGAGTTATTTTTGTGAACTATTAATTCCTACTCGGAAATATTGTTACAACGTAACGAGTGCTTATGTCACTTGTTTTCACAAAAGTAAACATGCTACAGACATGGATTAAGAAATTTCCTTTTCTTAAAAGAATAAGTATAATAATAAGTATAAATATTTGATTAATAATATAGTTTCAAACTAACATGTGCCCGTACTCTTAGCAGAAATAGTATTGCAAGCTATCGTTGGAATTTTTATCTTGTTTCTCATTATTGTATAGAATAGCGGGTTGATGTTCTCAAAGGAAAACTTTTTCCTCTTCTCGAGAAATCTGCTTCTGTGCCATAATCAGCGACGACGTCTTTTGTTGTGCAAACTTTTTGAATTACTGTAATAATCTTGCTAATAGTGATGGGATGATAATCATTTTTCCCTTGACAAGTTATTCTAAGAACTAAAGTTTCCCCTTTCATCGTATATATTGGTTGCGTCGCATGTTATAGCACGTCGGATGCAACAGTTCCGTGCAAAATAATAAATAACTTGAATAAAATTCCCATCCGACTAAATTTATCAAGAAATATTTGCAAAATTATTCGTGCATAAATAAGTAACGAGAAGAATGGTTGCATTAGGTAGTTAAATAATTTCTACCATTTTTCTTTTAATTTGATGTTTAAATTATTACAAGAAAAATTTCAAGTTTGAGTCGAGCAGACTCAAGGCAAAACAAAATCAGACGATTCTGCAGAATCACTACATCACCGGCTACCATTCATAGTTAATCAAATCAATCAATGGTAAATGTCTCTCAATTATTTAATCACATAAATACATAACTCAAACTAATTTGTTAATAAAAATAGTGAATATAAATATTTCAATTAAAATAGTATTTATTCTGTTTTTACATTTCTAGGAACTTAGGAAAAAAGAGGGAATTAAGTCTCTTCTAATTTTCTCTACGCTGTTCTGATATGGGGGGTCTTAATACTACATATTAACCCTTTCCACTCGAAGCTATTCTATTCCAAAATTGAAACAATATTTTTACCTATAATAACTCCATTGTATACAGTTTATTCCCTTTCTTGCATACGAAATTAATTACTATCACTCATACTTAGGACGCTAACATTTTTAATGATTTCTTAATTGGAAACGTAGCGATGTAAAAGGCGCAGTAGAAGCGCCATTCGAGTGCTAAGGGTTAATGTTCGATTCCGAGAAAGGGTCCGCTCACCCTCTCGTCTCGCGCATTAAGAAATCTATAGTCTTTCTAAATGTTCAAACTTTAGAAATCGTTAGTCTGTAGATTGTAATTCTTTAATGTTTAGAAAACACCCAAACAATACACGCAGGCCGACACGAGAATCGGCTACGATATTGCCCCCGAATGGGTCTCTTTTCCGATTTTAAGCCTACTTCGTAATAATTTGAAGTAATGCTAATCAGCGAGTGTCGCATCAAAGGCATTCGAGGGTTCGAGCACTGGCATTGGAAAAGGGGCAATAAAATCATTCCGGGCGCTTTTCGGCCAGGTACCGTTCGCGAGGTACGCGAGGGCCCACGGAATTGGAATACGCGCAGGCAAGGGTCGGCATACGCAGCGGTCCAGGCATCATTTGACCAGCCGAACGTGTCGACCATTCGAATTCTTTACAAAGGACACAATTACACCAAGTGCCTGCATAGGCGACGGCCAAGGCAGCGAACGCCTTGAGTCGGACGTGCCGGACACTTGGGGCCTTTCATACGCGCATAGCAAATTGTAACCCTCTTGGGCCTTTGTCAACGGACTCAGGCACAAGGGTGCAATAAAACACGAAGGTAGGCCACGCGGGCCAAAAATTAATTAACGAATTCTGGGAACTCGTCAAACCTTCGAATCACGGAAATTTCCGACTAGAACTTTCAAGGTCGACTGGAAATGAAGACTTCCTCCTCCATCGTCGATGGTGGTGTGAGAAGATCCACCACCTCCAGTCAACCAACGAATGGGGATGATTTTTCCCCCAAAAACGCACCTCGCAGGCCTCATGCGCCAAGTATAAAGGTAACGGTCCCAGAAACGCGTTCATCTTTTGTTTTACGAAGTCTTTTGCATTACGTCTTTTACATTTCGAAATACGCACGAAAGTCTTTACGCATACGTCTTAATGATCACGTCTTATTCGAAACAAACCACGCACGTCTTAGTCTTCTTTACGTAGAAGTCTTGTCTTTGCATTACGTCTTTATCATATTCGAAATACGCAAGTCTTGTCTTTGTAATAACGTCTTACCACATGCGCATTTACCACGAAGTCTTTACGCATACGTCTGTGCATATTCGTATTATTACGTACGTCTTTACTTTACGTCTTTGCAATAACACACGTTTGTACTCAAACGTGACGGTTCGTTGCATACGTTAAAATCGCACGTTTATACGCACGCAGTGTCTTTACATATCGCGCATTTATTACAAAGTCTCGTTTATACGCGCATATATACGTCTTACAAACGTATCAACTTACTATAATCAAACTCGCATCAATCGTTATAATTGTACGCGACAAAACGCATTGTCTTTTTGTTAACCCGCACCGAGTTCACTGCTCCGAGTTATCTAATCAGTCGCCCAAAGTTAATTCGGCCGGCGACAAAAGTGTTGTAAATATTAGAATTAAAGCACAACTTTCTTTCTACCCAACAAACGCGCATTTGTTTACAACACCGAGAATTACGACAGTTAATATGTAGAAACACCATTCCGCAATTTCATTTTAAAACTCGTGGGATAGTGATCGGAGACAATGATTTTTGCAGAATACTCTTTAATCGTTACTCGTTAAAATCGCTTGTTTTATTACAATGTGTCGTTCGAATTAGAAGCGTGGAGCGTTATATACACACTCGGTGCTAGAGGAGGGAGCGCCGAGGGACTATTCGTCCCCGCGGTTGTAGGTTCGTTAACCTGGCTGTTTTGCACGCAGTGCATGGATTTGTTTGAGTATCCGTTGATTCGATGGCAAAAAGCAGGACGCTGTGTGTCGATATCGAGGTGTTTTTTGGCGTCAGCTGATTTGATCTTCTAGACGTTAATATGTATACAACATCTGATAAAGACTTTCAACTCACAACTATACAAGTTTCATGCAACAGCATAATTTTTAATACCGTTGAGCATGTCGAATTGTGTGTCTGGAAACTACGATTTTTAGACAGCATTAATTTTCTGTTACTAAATTGAAGAAAACTGCTGCGGAATCGCATCGAATGCTTGTCGAAGATTACGGTGAGCATGCACTTGGTAAATCACAGTGCTTTGAGCGGTTTAAAAAATTCAAAAGTGGCGATTTTGATGTGAGAAACAAGGAACGTGGAAGACCATCGAAAAATTTTGAAGACAGCGAATTGCAAGCATTGTTGCAATGCATTTGAAAGCCATAGGAAAGATCCAGAAGACGACCGGAATATCGAAAAAAGCAACACAAAGTGATTTTGCTGCATGATAATGCACCATCACACACAGCAAAACCGGTAAAGGAAACGATTGAGGTGTTTAGTTGCAAAATACTTTCACATACTTCTTACTTTCCAGACTTCGTTCCATCCGATTATTGCTTATTTGCATCGATGGGACAGATGATATTTTACTGATTCCATTTCGGTATGGGTCCTTATAAAAATCAACTTAATCCCTACTTAATTCGGTATGAACTGGTAATGGAATTGTCACACTCCTACAGAAATTGTGGATTGATAGATACTGTCAGCACAGTGTGTAAGTTTGACTTCAGGAATGTCAGAGTAAATATATTAGAGATAGCAGCGATGGACTAGCGGACACGTTGTTGAACTTAATGAGACTGCTGTTTGTCTCGAGCGTGAATTGTAGCCCTTGTGACTTCGCCCTCGGCAAATGCAATTAACGTACAGCGAAAATAACTAAGTCGCTGGTAAGTTATTTGTGCAAGTTATACGACGGAACGTTTTCACTTAAATAGTAACGTGGCATGAACAAAGGATTAACTAGTTAACCGTAAAATTTCCTCGTCGCTTCTGAGTTTCGATTTAGCCTGATGTTGTTATTAAAACTCATAATTTCAGGTATCGGTGCGATAACTAGAAAGCCGTTAACAATTGTCAGAGTTTTTGGAAACTATATTACGTGGAAGTATTATAACATTACTGTGGAAAAGGATATAGTAAGTCTCATTATTGGTTCTACTTGTTCGACAGACGATAAATTGAATCATACGTTGTTTGGCCTGTAACTTTCATGCTCCACTTGCCTCTACAAGCAAAAATTCTACCAGATGGCAAATGTAAGGGCAATTTTACTGACTCGCAAGGAATACTATTGAATTGACGATAAAAGCACACAGAATTTACTATGTTTAAATGTATACGTGAACGTGGTTCGAAAAATATATAATAAAATTGTTGCCAAAAATACTTTCAACGTTAGAACTTCAATATGCCAAAAATAGAAGGAAGGAAACACAAGAAATGGCACGACAAACTGTTAAAATAACGTGATAAACATTTTAGCAGCTATAATAAGATACACATTTTTGTACTAGACCACTCGAACGCAAGATTGACATCGATCGACGAAGCATTTGGCGAATACTTCACGTTAATCAATTTCAAAGACGTAAGTTTCAAAGACGTTTACAGTTTTGCGAAAGGGGTTCACGAAAATTACATGACTATGACATGTTCCTCGGTAAAATTTTGTTTACGAATGAGAAGACAGTTACATATCACGAAGGAGTTAATGGTCACAACGCGTACGTATAGTCAGCAGATAATTTACGATAGTTGAGAGAAATGGACGAACCAAAGATCTTGGTCAGTGAACGTCTGGGGTGGTCTCCTTCATAATAAAATAATTGATTCATATTTTATTGACGCTGCACTAAGTGGTTGCCAATACGAGAGAATCCTAACAGATGTTCTGTTAAAATTGTTAATCGATACTTCACTGGACATACGACAATCCGTATTAGTCCAAGGTGGATGTCCTGCTCGTTCAGCAGAATTTATGTACAGGAGATTTGGAGATCGTTAGATTCATCCATCAGGAAATAACTAAAAAACTAAGACTTTTATTCATAATTTTTGCTATTTTTGTCACTGAATAATATTCTTCTTTCAATTTTATTGTAGTGTGAATTTCTCACGTGTCCAATCTATTTCCGCGACCCATTTTTGATAATATTACGTCTTTTTTTTTAATAAATATAAAGATAATTTCAAGGACTTAATTAACCATGTTTTGAGGTTGATGTTCGTAATTCACGAAATTCAGTCTAACTGGAAAGCTATAATTTTGTCCCGATTGCAAACAATAATATTTATATTTTTTGTATTAGAATCCTGTCGAAGTATACAGGGTGTGGCACCTAAAACAGGTCACCTGAATAACTCGCTTGCTTTTGAAGATAGAAAAAAAAGGATCAGACCAAACTTACTTGATATCGAGGGGCTCGTAATCTGATGTCATTAATTTTTTTATAGGTGGAGACGTCAAGGAGATATGAAGGTCAACTCTGTTTTTTTAAATAGAATGGTATGGTTTTTTATTTACATTCTGATAGTGTATTTCAAGACGAATACAATGACCTATTATGAAGGTCATTCAAGGTCACGCAAGGTCAACTGAAAATATGGTAAAATATGAGGTGTGCTAACATTTTGTCCTGGAGTGTATTTCTCTTTCGAAAATTCGCTGATACTTTTCAACTGTGTCCGAGTCGTAAAGCAATGAAATTGTTAAAGAGATACTTTGCCCAAATCGACCGTGGCGTGAATCCAGGCTGAAATTGGAGCTGACGACGTAACAGTGTTACTACACAAAAATGTTAACACAATACAATAAAGTTATTCCCTACAGGTTTACAATAAATTTGAATATTCAAGAATCTGTATTTTTCATGCACCATGGAGTTTTATTATCGATGTCTGTAAATTCAATGTAACAATGGCATTTGATCGTACTTATTGCTACATCGTGCGAGACATTTGTGAATTTTATAAAAACTGACTGTAATTATTGACAAAGTAGTTTATCGAAACGAGCAATTTACAGCTAACCGGGTATTACTATCATTACAAGCAGTGTTAAGCTCGGCATGCGAGGTATTTAAAACAGAACTTTACTGTGTATTAAGCTGGAGAGCTTAAAGTACAAAGTTTACGAGGATCAAGCAGAGAACAGAGTGAAGAGCGACGAACGAACGTGTACATAAATTCGAAGCCGGAGCATACATTTTCGGCGCTTAATTAAATCCATCCGTATTTGGACGTGGAAACGTTTAATAGTCACGCTGCTTTTCTCCTCTAATTACCTTCCTGGAACGAATCCCCTAGTAATGGCTCGGTAGAAAAAAATTTTACCGCCCGTAAATCCTGCGCGAGCGATAAAAATGCACGGAGAAAAGAAGTCCTTGAGCGCGGTACGTCGTGGCTGAAGGAAAAACAGGATCCGAGGGTAGGAGTCGGAAGAGCCGCAAAGCTGCGAGATTTGTGTGGATAAATTAAGCTATTATTGAAATGACATTATCAGAAAGTCTGACGTCGATGTGAAGGGCGTCGATATAAATCAGTAAATTGGTTTTAACAGCTACCTTGAGTGTCCCAGTTCCACCAAGGGACTTCGCGTTCCTATGAAAACCTTGTTGATGTTAAAAAAAATACTAGTAACTATCTACAAAACGTTTTATATGTTCTGCTGTAAATAACACAGAGCCATTCAAATATTCGGACTAAAGATTAAAGAATTTCAAATTTTAACGCTCTATATATTTGTTATTTATACGTGAAATCAGTTTCAAATTATTGTTTTTAGTAGATTCTTGATTGATGTTGCAAACGAGTGAAAATGATTAATTTACATTATAAAGAATATACATCGCATAAGTTTGAAGATTGTAGATAATTTTAGACAATCATTTTTAAATAATAATTATATTGTTATTTTCAGTATAATAATTGTACTATTACTTTTAGAAAATATTTATATATCATAAAGTAATTTCAAATGGTTACTTTCAGTGCTCTCTAAACCTAATGTGTTGAGTAGTCAGAATTTTCTTACTTTTTACATTTACTCTTACTTTTTCACACTTCCCCTATTCGCAAGATTCTTAAAGGTTCTACAGGGCGGTCCACGCAATTGTTTCAAGTCAAAACTCCGTTATTATTGCATTTACGAAAAAATGCCACAGGAGAAAGATAAGTGGTTTCAAGAGCACTACATCTGTAGGCCTTTAAATTTTTTTTAGATGCAACAGTGTATGTGCAATTAACAGTTACATCATTTATTTAAATAGAAATGCATATTTTTTTATACAGATCGATTCTTCTGTTCATTCTACGTAAAAAGTGATTAGAGTACCATGGCAAAAAATTATTAGATCTCGAGATATTTTCAGAAAATGTCTTTATTGAAGAAGATGCTTAAACGCTTCTCCATTACATTCTAAACATTTCTGATAATGTTTTTTTATTGTTTGCATAACTGTGTTTAAATTATCTGCAGTTATCACTGCACATTCCAGTATGATTCTTTCTTTCAGATTCTCTATAGAATCTATGGGATTTGAATAAATTCTATCTTTCGAATAACCCCACAGAAAAAAGTCAAGGGGACTTAAATCCGGTGAACGGGCTGGCCAACGTATTGATGTATTTGTTGCGATAACGTTATTGCAAAACTTATTTTTTAGAAACGGCATGGCCACTTGTGAGTTGCGTGCCAGTGTACCATCTTGGTGAAAGTATTTACAATTTAGCCTGTCTTGGAGAGGAATGTCGTCGAAAAGAGATGACAATTCAAATTCCAAAAAGTGCCGATATTTTTCTCCGTTTAGGGCACCATCGATGAAATATGGCCAAATAATATTGGTATTTAAGATCCCACACCATACACTAATAGTGTACCTTATTTGGTGATGTATGTTCCTCGTAAGGAATAGATTTCTTCTTGCCCATGTATGT
>CM052082.1:5787265-5818849 GCA_028453745.1 Agapostemon virescens | reverse complement strand
CCCCTGCCAGTGATGAACGATATATGGACGAGTTCCCTTCCATGATGATCAGCGTTGAAGTTCAGGAAGGATGATGGCGATGTCCTGCAGTTCGAATGCCCACTCGATGACGATTCTTCGCTAACCGCGGCAGCGTCGACGGCGAGTTGCCCTCAAGCCTATTGAGCCGTATATGCGCTGCTGTCCTAGTATGGCCGACTGAAGAGGATGTGAAGAATTCGGCGCCGTTGAACCTCTCTGAGAATCCGCCGATCTGTTGACGTCACTGTAGGTCCGGGACTCGTGTGCCTGCTGGATACCTAGGCGTCTGCGGCAGATCGACGGTGGGCCACGCTAGGAGAAGGATACGTAATTTTCGGCCATGAATGCTGCTAGGTGACATCCATCCCCTCCTGGTGTTGATCTGCAGTTGTGGCTCCCTCTGGTTGTAGTTGTTGTCATCTCCACCCATCAGAAGGTTGCGTTGTTGTTGTTCTTCGTCGGGGTCACCAATTATGTGGCGGCTGTTGAAAGGTATGGTGGAGAGAGAGAGAAAAGGAAAGAAGGAAGGAGGAGCGTTTCGTCCTGGGTCCGCTAGAGGACTCGTCAGTAAGGCTGACTAGCGGACCCTGCCTTAGACGCTGGGTAGTGGAAGGCGGTTAAGGACGGTATATATATGAACTGGAGGTGGATCAGGAACTAGTGGGAAAGTCTCGTCCGACTGTCCCTCCACTGGCGAGAGTAGGAGGTAGAGCCGCCACAACAGTTACGCATTCGACCCTTGAAATCCTTACTCACCATCCTTGAATCATACTCCTGACCCTTCGAACCTTATCAATTTCCAACAATTCCTATTGGTCCTAATCCTCATCCCCATCGCTTCCAATACCAAACTTCCGACTTTTTAAAAGCAGAACACTTTTCCCTGAACTAAGATTTTTACTAATACAAAGTAGAGAGAGCAACAGAATAGAACAGGAGTAGAAAATTATCCTAAGTGTCCATTGTCAGATTACCGTGTACTAAGTTCAAATAAAATATTTATTGAATATCGGGAATCTAACAATACACAATTGTTATTTTAACAAAACACAATGGGAGAGTTTCCCAAAAAAAGTAAGGTTTGTTGTCCCGAATCGAGAATTTTACAGTGCTTGTATTGTTTCAAGCTACTGTTATTTTCTTATTTCTATTATTTATTTTCCGTGCTCATCGGATTTCCTTAACATTGCAAATGGCCGTGTATAATTTTCATGTTCGATTTGTTTGTGACCGAACAAACGTGTTTAGATTTCTGCTACAATCAAGTGGTAATTGTAACTTATGAAATATACATACATACGTATATACAAATATATGTACATTGTAATTTATGATATATTGATTTGGCGTATTCACCCCCTAAAATTTGTTGGAAGACTTGTTTTGAGAGGCGATAATTGTATTTCGCGTCTGACTCAGACTGTATTTCACTTGTTTTTTATTTTATTTGGTATTGTTTTAGCGATATTCCAGATAGATCCACGTGTAACCACACGTTGTTCACCTCGTCTCCGGTAAATCGGTTAACTACGCCTTTTGCAGATTTTCCTACCTCGGCTTAACAGTCGTAAATAAACTCTAACAACTTGCGTACGAAATATTCCCAGGGGATAGAAAAGGAAGCATTCAGAAATGGTGCGGAGACTTGAAAGACATCGCAGAACTCTGCCAGTGAAATGATGTACAGAAATTGATTTATGCAAAACGACTTATTTACAGGTCAGTGAAGTTCTATAAATCATGTACGCATTGGTCCTGCGAAATGAAACGTTCATTACGCGACGAATTTAAAAAAATCTGAGAATAGTCATTCTGTGTATCAGGAATTAACCCTTTGCACTCGAACGGTGACTCTCAGGCACCATTGAAAATAGCTGCAGCACTGTTTAAAATAATCTTTACATCGCTATTCTTGTGTCAAAGAAATTCGTAAAAATTTAATCGTTGCAAGGACGAGTAATAGTAAATAAATTTCATATGCATAAGATGGAATATATCGTGTAGAATGAAACTATTGTAGGTCAGAAAAAATGCTTTGGGGTTGGAGTTAAAACAGCTTCGAGTGCAAAGAGTTAATAAGACAGAAGAAGAAAGAGGATGAGTCGTACCATAATTACATGCACAAGCTGTTCGACATGTGAGCATGGAGACAGTGATCATTATACAATTTATTATACTTAAACTAGTAGACGAAGAGTACAATAAAGTCGTATTAGTGGAAATTGGACTATTAAATAAAATATTTTCAAACACTTTTCAATATCAGCCGTTTATTTTGAAAATGGCCTAAGTCCATTTATACTTGAGTTAGGATATGCAGGGGTTTGTGTTTCAATAAAATTAAAAATATATGCATAGAATACCAATGTGTCATACTGCTTAAGTGTATCTAAAAGTGTTAAATTTATAATTCCTACTAAAATAATAGCAAAAAATGGAGTTAAGCCACAAACAAAATTAACAACCAGATTCGTTATAAAATTTCAGAGTCCAAATCCATTCGACATCATTTAAAATGCTTCAAATTGAAAAAAAACAATACTTAATTCATTTCATATATCTTTACAACACTTCAAAAAACACAATTTATAAAATCCAGGAGATTTTCTAATTACATAAATTACAGAAAAATTTACTGTTGATCTACATTGTATGTATGCAGGAGGGATTTGAAGAAATGTATTTCGTTATTGTAATTCGTCGTATATTTTTACAAAGAATTTGGTCTACTCCGATGTGCTAATAAATCCAGGATTTTTAACTTTGCATTTACATCCATTGTACCTTATAGAGAATTTTAGATGATTTATTTCTCAAAAAACGCGTCCAGCATATTTTTAACCAATTTATTGTTTCTCCCTTAGTATTTTTTAACCATCTAAAAATCGCATTCTCTAGAGGATTAGTTGTAATGAAATCCTCTCGTTTCATTTCATTTAGAATGAACTTATGTTTTCAACACTTTCTTATGACTTCGTAATATTCCATAGGCACAAATAATAAATTATTTGTTTCTCAACGGTATTTTTAATGTTTGCTATTTATAACGATTTAGATAAACGAAAACATCTGCTGTGCTTGGTGTTGATTTACAATTTCACTCCTTTCTTAGAATGTATTCTGCATGTACCTGATGATTTTTTTTTACTTTTTTAAGGTTTTTATGGGGTAAGATGTTCAGGAAACTCAAAAAAAGTAGATTGCGAGTGCATAATAGGTATAGAACAAAAAATGTGTACTTTTTTAAATTTGCCGAACTTACTTTCCTTTTATATTGCATATTATTGTGAAGGAAATTGCGTATATTTTCTTTATTAGGATTCGAGAAAATTATCCGGTTCCACTTTATGAAGGGTGAACGTCTTATAAAGAGAACTGCGCTTCGAAAAGCCCCCGAAAATGAATCGTTAAATAATTATGAGCGAATCCGTTCAACATTGTTCAGGCGAGGTAAGCAATGCTATGAAATTCAAATGCATTCAAGTTTGTGGTGAAATAAAAGAATTTTTAGGTCACATGTTAGGTTAACTTTTTAGGTGAATGATAAAATATTGAACAGTTGGGAAAGTATTGAAAGATTTTTGTGATTTTTTGATTAAATGTTTCTTTTATTCAAAATGAATTTTATTCAAGTATATATTGGCCATTATTACCTATGACCTTTTGCCATTTTTGCGGTAGAGCCATAATTCTATCGGAATGGAACTTCTGTGGTTTACCGACTAAAAACTTGGCCAAGTGATTTTCACAGTCCTTCTTTTTTTTAATCCAACTTTTTACCATCAAGGTAGTTTTGCAGAGATCGAAACAAACGATAGTCTGATGGTGCAAGATCTGGGATTTACGGTGAAATTAAAACTTCATTAAAACGGCATTAAAACTTCCCATCGAAGCTCTCTCAATTTTTGCGAAGTCATCAAACTTGTGTATGGTCAATTCTGTTGATCAATTCTGCTCTGTGTTTTTTAAATCGATTGCTATAATCTGGTTAATTGTTGACAGTAGAGATTAGAATCAATCGATTGACCTGGCGGTAGGACTTCATGATGGACAATTCCCTTCCAATCCCACCAAACACACGGCATCACCTTTTTTGGCGTCAATCCTGGTTTTGCCACCGTTTGTGATGATTCGCCGGCCTTTGTCCACGATCTTTTTCGCACATTGTTGTCGAATGTGATCCATTTTTCATCGCCCGTTATCAATCGTTTCAAAAATGGTTCGACTTCATAACATTTGAGCAATGATTCGCATATGGAAACTCAACAAATTTTTCTCTGTTAAATCATGAGGCACCCAAGCATCGAGCTTCTTTTTGTAGTCAGCCTTCTGCAAATGGTCCAAACCGTTGAACGGTAAATGTTTAGTTCCCTAGCAATCTCATGACTGCTTATATGTCGATCTTTCTAAACCATTTACATTATTTCATGAATTTTTTCAGTAATTGGTCGACCAGAACGAGATGCATATTTAATATCGAAATTTCCAGAACGGAAGCGAGCAAATCATCTACATGCTGTTGCATTTGATAAAGCATCGTAATCGTAAATACCACAAATTTTTTCCCACGTTTGTGCAGTGATTTTGCCTTTGTCATAGCAACATTGCAAAGCACAGCGAATTTTTTTCAGAAATTTCACTAATTTTCACAATAATATTGCTTTTGACACGATGAACGAAATAAAGAACTGTTTGCATGAAAATTGTAGACTGAAATGTCATCTCTCAAAAGCGTTACCCGATATATGACACCAAACAACATCTAGTGACAAAAATCTCTCAATACTTTTCCAACTATCCAATATTACAGAATAAGGGATAAATAGAGAAATTATACTACGAACATTTTTAATTTTTAAAATTTATGTTAGACTTAAAACAATAAAACTATGATTTATGCAATACTCTGTACGGTTAGATTTAATCACGCGAATTTCAAATCTGTTCGTACAATTTGCTGTTTCCTTCGGATTTTGGAAAAAAATCGACTTTTATGAAAAACGCTAATGCAATTATGTTCTTTTCATGGAAACGATTTTATAACTCAGTAAATTTAATATACATTGTATTTCAACGTATGAATTACAGTTTTAATAAAAATTATAAAGCAAGGTACATTCTACATTTCATGACAATTTGGTAAGTCGCTGTCATTGTCTGCGCCACCCTTGGTGGTCTGTTTGTGACTGTAATGTAATTTAAAGTTTATATTTATTTTCCATAATTGTATTTCCATTTACACAGAAAGTAAGGTAAGTATTTAATACACTTCCAATTACCGATAGCTTACTAGTCTGAAGATGCAAATAAACCTTAGCATGAACTGTATAAGAAAAAATGTCATATTGCATTCATCACAAAAGAGTCGAAAGAATAGAATGTTTTACATTTTTAATCCGGCAATATACTTAACCGACCTGAAAATTTCGATTACAGCAATAAGAGAATCAATCAAAGTTCTGCAAACAAAATAATCGACACTTTTTCTTTTCGTGATATTTTGTTTACATATTATATTACATATCGTTAGCTCATCGCCGTCGCTTTTGCCAAACTCATTTGAATTGTTATACCAGTTCGAGTTTCTGTTGTAAGAGTTGCTTTAAATACAATCTTGTTGAGTTTCAACTGGTTCTTCGAGTTTAATTTCCTAGTCGGCACACGTCGTGCGAGCAACACAAGGTTCGAAAGATCTTAGAAATCTACCGCGGACAACATACATATGGAAACATAATTTCATTTGTTTCTTTTCTTTACAAGAATCGATTTTTTTGAAGTCCAGAGGAAATAGACAAATTTCACGAACGAATTTTAAATCAACGCGATAAGATCTACGGCTTATCTAAGATCCAACCGTTCATGGTGTCGAATGAATCACAATTATCTTAAAATATTTAAGTTAGTAGTTTAAGATTTGCAAAGTTAAAAAAACAATCTTACCATAATTTTTATTTTTCATTATTCTACAATAACATTAATCTGAAAAAATCGTCACACTTATCTAATTTCTATCAAAAGTTCTTTAATCTTGACACAAACTTTATCGCTTTATATATGATAAACGATAACTATTGAGAGGGACAGTTTCTAATTAATCGAAGAATAAATGGACGACCAGAACGCACGTATTTAATGTACATTTAAAATTAAAACTGATATTTTCAACTTCAAATAATAGTTCCTACAGTGATTATTGGATAATTCACCGACGACCTTGTACCAGAACAGTAAGGGCACTCTATTTCAAAAGACATGCACCTTGCATCTTCAGAGGCTGCACGATAATAATGGGTTGTCGTATAATAATGATTACTGAACTCGCTGTGGTATTAGGTAAATGCAAGCTTAGTGTACATCTATATACAAGATTAGGATATATCATATATATACTAACCATCACATATATCATATATAATAATATAATAAAATAATATAATATATAATATCATATAAAATTATATGTATGAATACAGGGTGTCCCGGTTAAGTGAGTACAGCAGGATATCTCGGAAGAAATTGTAATAATTATTAAAAATGTGTTCGTACAAAAGTTGTTTGGTAGGACTGGCTACATCATGTAGTAGTAATTGTTTTCTTGTGGGTGGAGTAGTAGAGGAGATCTGAAAGTCAATCTAATTTTCTTAAATGGAATGCTATATTTTTTTCTTCAGAAAGTAAAAGCTGGCACTAAGACAAATCCAAAGAGGTGCTATAATGTAGTATTCTGAGTTCGATAAAGGTAAATCGTTAGCTTATGTTTACGTTGTGCATCGGCTGACGACAGACAGCGGCCAGACCTAACCCAGATCTAACCCAGACCTTTATCGAACTCAGAATACTCCATAATATCATATATATATATATCAAGAATAGTAAATGTCTGTATACATCAGCGATGGACATTTCGTACGTTTTGGGGACGTCCTGGAAACATCCATATCCTGTAAATGTCCTAGAAAATTCCCATTTTCAAAGTGGGGTGTCTGATGGACGTCCGGAAACAACATTTTCTGTACATAGTGCAGAGAATGGTATTGTTTTATACGTTTTTGTAACAAATCCCATGTATGACAATGTAAAAACTAAAATAGTATGTTGAGGCGTCCGTCCTGCGGTTCGGAGAGGCGCTCGCTCGACTACGATGCCTTGTAAGAGCACGTATTTGCTTCAGCGCAAATTAATGAGAAGGAGCATAAAAATTGAAATGCGAGACCCGAGCTTTGTGATTTTGGATAGAAGTTTATTCTGCGTATTTGAAATGTATAAGCGTCAGCATGAGCCGACCGATCGGATCCAATGTGTATGGATACATTGGCTGCTTATACTGGCTAATGGTGGTGCTTCATTTTTGTCCTTTGTCTGGAGCATTAAGTATAGTGGGAGCGCGGCTTTTCCCGGCTGGCGGCGGCGTCGGCAGGTAAAAACAGTATGGCTGTAATTTGTAAATGTTTGAAGCTATGCTAGATTCAAGGGGCGATTTTCAACATAGTATATAGTATACACTCTTTACAAGCACGATATATTTGTTTGTTTCTAAAGTGTTTGTTTAGAAGACTTCTGTGCTGCGATCAAGTGGTACACTGTCGTTTTTTAGATATTTATGGGCATGCTTGGTCGGAAGAATTAGTTACGGGCTTGAGTACGGTTGGAAGTTAAGCATTTCACTTTCGAAATGGGAAACAGACCAGCCGTACTCCACTCGGTAATAATCGACGCACCGCAGACCCACCCGCAGCGGAAAGGCGACAACAGTTTTGGGGAAAGATTCTCGAACAAGGGATCTTTGTGCAACGTATTACAAGGCTTCGAAAGCGAAACCACGAAATCAGTAGGCGTTGCACAATTTTAGGATTACGCCCCAAACTGGTGATTCGTTCCCTATTTACATTTACAAAAGGAAAAATCATTTTCCGATTTTTGGTAAGAACTGGCCAGGAGAAATTCTGCGGATCCTAGGACTGGGGCCTCGACAGAACATTTAGAACATCGAACTATTACACATCTACAGAACTCATAGAACTTCGAACTAGTACACATCTATAAAACCTTTAGAACCACGAACTAATACACTTCTATAGAACATTTAGAACTTTAAACGAGTCCACATCTATATATACTTTAGATACTTTAGAACTTTTAGAACGCTAGAACATTTGAAATTTTAAATCCCTAAAAACAATAGATGTATATTTGTGAATGCAAAATACATTACTCTATTGTCGTAAATTAGAGCGTTATTACCTTGAACCAGTGGCAATTCGGACGGAACAAATGCTCTGTTGCGATGGCAACACCAAAGGTTGTCCGTGCCTAACCCTGTGTTCGGAAATTTGTTACTCATAAATAAAAAGGCAGGCAGAAAGTACGAATACGACCCGCGCCGCACGCGGACAGCTCAACCCTGACGAACGGACATTACATGTGACGCACTTGAAAACACGAAGAAAACCAGACAACCCTGCAATAAATCACGATATTCCTTCATTGACCATTTCCCACTCCTTCAGGTATACTCCTTCAGGCATACACCTTCAAGCACACTCCTTCCATCATTTCCACAACCAATTAAAAAGCGCTACATTCACCTACCTCAAACTACCCTCAACCAATCACGACAAAACCGAGGTGACGACGGACAGAACGCAACAAGACTCATGAGACTATGCAGAAAATGCGAACGAGACAATTTAGAAATCACGAACAAGACTAACTAGAAATCGCAAACAGACGAATACAGACACCGCAAACAGAACGGAACTTGAAACATATAAATCGCGAACATTACGAAGTGAAAATAAAGAAAACCGTAACTGGTACAATCGTGTAATTATTACGCGACCAAAGTAACAGTGACAATCCTAGTACGCTGAGAAGAAGGTATCACAAAAGTGACACCTTCGCATAGAATACGCTTGAAACAAACATTTCGTTATTGTACCTCCGTAGCTTCATACTGTGTTGATTTAATCTTGCACAGAGGAAATATACAAAATATTCAATTGTGACTTGCACCCCTTCCCCAATGATCTCGAGGCGTGTTAGCAAATATCGCGAGGTGCGGATAAGCAAGCGATGCCTCTTATGGCGAACCTCTAACCGAATACAAAAGAATCGCCGTCTGTAAATCCTGAGTGCACGGTAAAATAGTATAAGGAAACTGGCTCATCGGGTGAAGCCCGTGAAAAAGCAGTGGAGAGCCAGATAGCGATGGTGTAAAGAAAGCCAACCCAGGAGATTTGGATGAATAAGTAAACGATAAAATAAGTAAGCATAGCCCGATACCCCAAGCCCTTTTTCTTTTTCACTGCGTATGAAAATTCTGTTCGCGTTCCCGGCCATATCGGCTTTTCACAGAGGAAGAAATTCCAAGATCCAGTCACTGAAAAACGCCCAAAAACGTACAGCATTATTCTCCGCGGGATTGCATTGGGTTTTAAAGAAAAGTAACAAGAAAACTTCAGTGGATTTTAAACCAAGTGTCGGCTGTTTCTCTTTTTTTATTATTTTGTTGTACATACTGGGTAGTTTATTATGTGACCGCTACGATTTTTTAAGCTCTACTGGTGATCTGATAAAACAAATGTTTTGGAAATAGTTCATCAGATTTCAATGGCGTAAAAATTACACAAATGGAAATTTTAAAAATGGTTTCACTATAATGAAAATTTAAAGTCATCTTCGTTTTTGTACAAACGGCACTGTGTATTGTTGATTGTATTACACTAAAGGCAGCGCCAAGCCAAATTAAATGACCTAAGTTAAATGGAAGCTCGATAAAAAGTTAATTGTATAAACGAGGAATATTTTGTAGAGCGGATTCAAAAATATATAATTGTCCTGTAACACCATTTTATTTGCACTAGCTTGAAGATCTTTTCGAATATCGTAGTATATTATGTGATTCATGATAGCATCGATAAAATGGAGGAACCCAACCTCGCTCGCACTCGTACAGCTCCAAAATGTGACCGATCCTCCTTTATGCTTTACGGTCGGCTTTACATTTCTTTTATCTTGCTTAGTATTTTTTTCCGTCATATTGTGCATCGTCCAACTGACACAAATATATTACATTTACTCTCATCGGTTAGTGCAATACGGTTCCAGTACTCCACAGGAACATTAACATACTCTTTGTCGTATACCGGACGAGGGTTAATAAACGTTGCGTGTAAATTAAAGCACTAGTTTATAAAGTTAAGCGCTCGAAGCGCAACGATACACATAAAACGTTCAAACTAAACGATTTATTATTCGTTCGCTCGAAACACACCTAAATGTGGCATTGGAAACACTGTGCTATTGTGCGAAGATATCACCCTTTCGAGACAGTATGGAAGCATGGAATACAGATATATGAAATATGGAATGAACTGATTAAATTTTTCATCAGAAAATAGATTATGTACCATGCTCTTCCAAATATTCCTCTGTTTAGTCTCTCGAAACACTGTCGTATGTTTGAACGATAAAATCGACAAAAAACGTGGTCGGGATTGGATCGAATAACCACGACTAAACACATCGTCCGTTAGAGTCGTGTACACAAGACGTTCCGTCGATAAATCTTTTAAGTTCTCCTGCAGCGAAAGCAGCGATATCGTAAAAGCAAGAAACAGGGATAGATGAAACAGTTCTCGAAGAAAGAGAGAGAGGAGAAGCAAGGCCAGAGCAACGGTGATTCTCTATGAAGAAGGGAACAAGAAGGTAGAATCGGAGGAGGATGGGGATAAAGAAGCTCACCTTCTGCCTAGTCCTCCTTTCAATAAGATTTCGCGTGAACGGTGGCTCATGCCAGACGCGAAGTCATGCCGGCATATTGAGAATTCGAACTGGCTTCTCAACTCTCTTCTTCCAACCATTCCTTTATCTCGTACAGAACCAACGTCGACGAAGGATGGCACTCGGATCCTCCTCGATTTGCCAAAACGGCACATCTGGTCTACCATTTTCGTCCTTCGCAACGGCGGACTCCCCGCGTATCAGCGTCTTCCCGGCGAACCGATCCCTTTTCCTGTGATTTATTGCGCCGCAGAGATTTCTCGCGTTTTTCACGCCCCCAGTTTGCGAGCACAATATTTTTAGTTCGAGGGAAGAAACGCCCCTCGCACTTTACCGTGATACGGAAACGCTGAAACCTTGCACGGGATTCCTTGTTTCATTCCTAACGGTTCAACGAAAATGAAATTAACTCTTGCGCGAGCAACACGATATCTGAGTTGAACAAAAATTTATTATCAATCCTAACGATTACAGATAACGATTAGATTTCAAGATTTAATAAATTCATATTGATAATTTATAAAGAAAAACCGATTCGATAATAAATTACTATTGCTTGCATTATAAGTGAATACTATGTAGGATCATTTATCATAAATCAAAAAGCTGTCACGACATCGGGAAATACAGATACAGTCGGTCACAAACATATTGGGTCATCAATATAATGTTGCATTATGTTATGAACGCACGGATAGTAAATCGTTTTTTAAGAATGTTTAAATATTTATCCTTGCGCTTCGAGCGCTTAACATAACAAGGCTCGATATTTAGGGGTGTTGCAAATAATATTATAAAGAGACACGACTTGTTAGTACGCAGAACTGAGTTTAATAATTCCGACGTACTGGTTTTTGTTACGAAAATAATACGGATTTACAAACGAGCGGTTTAGTTGAGTTGAAGTTGTTTCAGTGACGTTTGAAATGTGAATCGCGTACAGTACGAAAAGTGTGCAGTATTTATACAGAAAATGATTCATGCAAGCGCACCAATCAGAGTCGATGATAGTTTGGCCAAGAAGCGCGATCGCAGATAAACATTCGGTTTGCCGTTGCGCCTGGTCGCAAGATGTTGGACGTAGGGGTGGGTTATTGCTGGGGATTTCCAATGTTCTGGCTTGTAGGAATATACCGGGTGCTCAAGTTGTACAGTGTCACAAAATTCATATGCGCTTATATACAATGTTGTTACAACGTAACTCCCATAGAACATTTAGAATCACGAACTAGTACACAGCCATAGAACATTTAAAATCAGGAGCTAGTACACATCCACAGAACATTTTAAACTACGAACTAGTACACACCTATAGAACATGTAGAACTTTGAACTAGTACACACCCATAGAACATTTCGAATCACGAACTAATATACATTAATAGAACATATAGAACTTCGAACTAGTACAGACCCATAGAACATTTAGAATCGCGAACTAGTACACATCCATAGAACATTTTAAACCATGAACTAGTACAGATCCATAGAACCTTTAGAATCACGAACCTGTATACATCTATAGAGCATTTTGCACTTCGAACTAGTACACATTTGTAGAGTATTTTGAACTTCAAACTAGAACAAATTGAGATAATTTAGAACTTTGAACTTTTAGAACGTTAGAACCTTTGAAACGTAAAATCCTTAAAAACAATAGATGTATATTTGCGAATACAAAATACATCAACTTACTGTCGTAAATTAGAGCGTTATTGTCTTGAACCAGCGGGAATTCGGACGGAATAAACGCTCGAAACGTATTTCCTCTTCAACGATCGATACAGAACTAAAGGGAAAAAACTTCTTTCCAAATAATATATTACTCATAGTACCCCTATTATATAAATTGGAGGCGGATCAGGTACTGGCGAGAAAGTCATCCTATTGTCTCTCTGTTAGTGAACGCAGGAGGTAGAGCCGCTATAGATATAATTTTGTATTCAGTATAGTTTGAAAAACGGTTGATAGTCTAATTCTATGATACAATTTGCTAGCCAACTACATCCAATTTTTGATAGTTGTAACATAAGTCGATTGCTTTATGCTAATACTATAGTTTAGCCAAAACAAACGATTTGGAGCTGGGATCCTGGGACGCACTGATAACGCGTGTTTCTTCCGATCCCCCGTTGAAACTACAATGCTGACGAATCTTTGGGAAAATGATTCCACAAGGACATGGCCTTACATCCGACAGCCTCAACAGCAACAACTGTAATAAATTAAATGTAATCATGAAAAATGATTTCATCGGTTAACTTTTGCTCTCACTGTAGAGAGTTTGTATTTCTATTCTATTTGTGCAACAAAGAGGAGATGTACACATCTATAGAGCATTTTGCACTTCGAACTAGTACACATCAAATTGAGATAATTTAGAACTTTGAACTTTTAGAACGCTAGGACCTTTCAAACTTTAAATCTTTAAAATCAATAGATGTATATTTGCGAATGCAAAGAACATTAACCTATGGTCGTAAATTAGAGCGTCATTGCCTTGAATCAGCGGCAGTTCGGATGGAACAGACGCTCGAAACTATCTTTTTGTAATTTTGCTCTAAATGTGGTAGAAATCCGAACACCTCGAAACGCGAAATCCAAAACGCAACTTGTGCAGCCTTCGACGTTTCATGGCATGAAGTTTGCCTTCCATCGCAGAAATCGTAGCCCCTGTTCCTTGCGCCGGCCGACAATGGTTGCCAAATATGACAATGACAGGTCCACTTGGTAGCATAAGTATCGACCAGCCGAGGTCCAGATTAACAATAACATAAAATGTCGCCCAGCGCTGGCAGCTACGGTGTGTGTTCTCAAATTAATATGCATCGTATTGATGTATCGAATAATTTTCTACGAATTACATTTTACAAAAATTTCATTAAAATCGCCCAGTGTAATTAGAGGATATTCCCTTCCTGAAATCTAGCTACAGTATACTATATAGTTTTGGATATATACAAGAGTGCTCAGCATAGCTAAATCTATGAAAAAGGTCTGTTAGTTATTGATACACAAATAAAATTTAAAATTTGTGGAACACTGTAATTAAAACAGCTGCTACGACGGCGAAAATAATAGTAAGAGAAGTTAAAGTAATGGCGAACAAGGCGTCATCGTTCCCCACCATTTCGAATAATCTCGGTGTTTAGCGATTCGTCTTGCGCGCTCCACAGAATTAAACAATAAATCCTACGATAAATCGCAACCGGTTGCGCCCGTAAAATAATGCAATTTATTCAGAAACTCGATTCGCCGTGGAACCGGGGCCAGGGTGTAATATAGGAGAGAGTAAATGGCATGTATATACCCGGTAACGCAATAATCGCCGGCCGAGTTTTAGAAAATTTCAGCAGTGCTCGCGTTACCACGACCTGTGGAACACTCGTGAATAAGTTAATACGTGAATCGTTTGTAATTCCGCGACGAAATGCGAGTTTGCATACAAGCAACGACCTGGGTATAATGTAATTAATTCTTTGCGGTATCGATACGTTCGTTATTTCATATTCATCAGTGAAAATTATTCATCATCAATCAATAGCTTGTTCCATAACCAGTGAAACATTTTAAACAAACTTCACTCACTTGAAATTCGCTTGAAATAGCAAAATAAAAATTTTCCTATTATGGGTGACTGTTGTTATCTTGCCACAATACAACAGGCGAGTTTCTCAACAAATGTGCGGGTTTTTGTCTCGACCGGAGAATTTTACAAGGCTCGTTTCGTTCACGTTCTACTAAGCAAATGAGTCTTGTGAAATTCTTCACTCGGTACATGAACCTTCACAATTTTTAGAAACTCTCCCATTGTGCTGCGGCAACATAAAAGTCTTTATTGAATATTTCCAAAATAATTTTGATAGATCTATGTCGATTATAAATATTCTAAAATCTACATCGAAATTGGTTGATGCGGGAAATAAACGACAGACACTGAAAACTAAGAACCTGTAGACTTATTGTAGTTAGAGACCAAAACTCGCACAAAACTGCAATTTTTATCTTTAAACGTTTATAATTCGTTGCAACGTTGATTGATTTTGATTAAATTGTCAGAATATGTATATACCAAAACCGGAATTTTTGTATAGAGAATACACGTTTATTCTATGAAAATTATATAAAATATTTTATTCGTAGTATTGCTTATCGGTAGCTATACATTTTTCCCAACTCCCTGACAATTCGTGGAAGCCACGCAAAAAAAAACTGTTTCTCTTTTGAGGAAAACGAGTCATCGAGCCATTTTCGAACATTCTCCTAAAATGTAAAGCGTTGCTCAGCAAGTGTGTGTCCCGTCGATGCAAATACGTAATGATCGGATGGAGCCAAGTTTGTGAAAGTATTTCCCAATTAAATGCCTTTCCTTGACATGTTTCGCTGTGCGATGGTGCATTATCACGAAGCAAAATCACTTTACGTTGGCTTTTTTGATATTTCGGTTGTTTATCATGCAAAGCTAGATTCAAATCGATCATTTGTCGTTGTTGTTCGGAAAGTAATTTCGTTTTTTCCCGACAGAGGATTTAATTGTATTTTTTTTTGCACCCAACTTCACACTTAAGCCGTATAATCATTATACGTTTTGGGAACTGATATAGCAAGGCTTGTGTGTGAAAAAGTCCAATTCATTCTACGTAGTAGTTTTTGGTTGGTACCATTTTAAATATGGAGAGCAATAGGCAGCATTTTCGTCATATTGTACTTTTTTACTATAGAAAAGGTAAAAATGCTGTTCAAGTTAGAAAGAAATTAACCGATTTGTATGGAGAAGATGTGTTGACAGTACGCTAGTGCCAGAACTGATTTGCAAAATTTCGATCCGGCAATTTTGATGTCAAAGATACACCACGTTTTGGAAGGCCGGTTGAAGCTGGTAAAGACACGATAAAGGCATTAGTTGATGCAAACCGGTGAATAACAACACGTGAGATCGGTGAGAGGGTAAATTTATCAAATTCAACTGTTTATGACCACTTGAAAGGCCTGGGTTTAATCTCGAAGCTCGATATATGGGTTCCCCATGTTCTCACGGAGAGAAATTTGTGTCGTCGCGTTGACGTCTGTGATTCGCTTCTCAAACGTCACGAAAATGATCCATTTTTGAAGCGCATCATTACTGGAGACGAAAAATGGGTTGTATATAACAATGTCAAACGCAAGAGATCATGGAGCAAAAAAAATGAACTGGCTCAAAGCATTTCCAAAGCCAATATCCATCAAAAAGAGGTGATGCTGTTTGTTTGGTGGGATTTTAAAGGAATCGTTTTTTTGCGCTCTTACCGGATAACACAACAATTAATTCGGAAGTTTACTGTCATCAGCTGGACAAACTGAATGATGCACTTCAACAGAAAAGGTGTAGTGTTCCACCAAGATAATGCGAGGCCTCATACAAGTTTGGTCACTCGCCAAAAGCTTTTACAGCTTGAATGGGATACAATGCCACACCCATCATATTCTTCAGATCTAGCACCTTCGGATTATTATTTGTTCCAGTCACTGAAAAATTTTTTAGACGGTAAAACCTTCACTTCAAATGAGGTCAAAAACCACCTCGATCAGTATTTTGCCAGCAAAGACCAAAATTTTATGAACGTGGAATCATGCTACTACCAGAAATATGGCAAAAGGTACTGGACTAGAATGGCCAATATATAATTTAATAAAATATTTGTTCATTATACGAAAATTGTCTTTCATTTTCACAAAAAAAAAAAAAAACGAAATTACTTTCCAAACAACCCAATATGAACCTTCTATGGTTGTGAGTTGAAAAGCTTTATCAGACGTCAAAACAAGAGAATAGCGTCAATAACGCGGTTTGACGGTAACTACATTAACCCCCTCTCCTATAACAACAAGTCAGACTCATGATTTCGAACAGAATCTTTTCAACGTGTGTTTCCTTAATTTTCTTCAAACCGAAATAACATTCTATTTAATCTCTGATCGCATACAATCGATGGAGAATAGCTACGCACGCGGTAACTACAAGTTTGACTTTTCTTTTTGTCGCATCGCGGAGGATAAAGAAAATCTTGCAATTGTTATTAGCAAATAAATCGTAAGCCAACGGGTTAATTGTCGGTGCAACGTATGGACAAATTCCGATTTCATATTTACAGATCTGGTATACATAGTGGCTCACAAAAGTATTTGGACACTCTTCAAACCTAAATAACTTTTTTAAGATTGGACCAAACGATTTGACTTTTATTTGAACAATTAGAGCAATAGAAATAAATTTTATCAATATTGTAATTGGTATGAATTACATGACCAATAAAAATGGAGCTTTTTAAACATGTTTTATTTGAGCCACGTACTGAAAATTTTAAAGACGCATATGATAGATTTATGATAGTAATACACATGCAGAAAAATTCATTGAAATCGATCGACATACACATGAGCTACATGCCATCGAAAATGATGAAAATCGCAATTTTTCACGATTCTTGGTCAGTTTCTACTTAAACTCTACAAATTCCTACATCTTTCTACACGTGTCATTTTTTCCCACATCAATTGATTTCGGTGAAATTTTCAACATGTGTATAACTAACACAGTTCTGAAAATCGCATATTTTAAATATTTATTACAAGTCGAAGTACAAATGTTTTAAAAAATGTCTTTTCTACTTTTCCACGCAATTTCTACTAATTAGAATTATTTCAAAATTAATTTTGCATATCATTTAGTAAATTAATGTTTCTACTTCCTCCAGAAAAGTCAAGTCGTTTGGTTCAATTTTGAAAAAGTTATTCAGATTTAAAGAGTGTCCGAATACTATCGTGAGCCATTGTAATTGTCACAGATCAGCAAAATGTATTTTGTAAATGTTCATCATAGGCTCGCAGAAAAATGGTATAAATTACAGCTTGTGGTATACTCTTCGCATTTCCGACCAATTTTCAAACATTTTTTTTCCATCATTTTATCTCTATTATATCTACCCGGCATTTATTTGAAACGATTGCAATCAGAGTGGTGTTACAGTTCACTCGGTGCTACAGTAGCGGAATGATGAAAAAATTATCAGGTATTAAGAAAAACGTGGCAAGAAAGTGCGGTTAACGCAATTACCGAGCAGGATCTTTCCTTCGAGGAAAGCTGAGCGCGAATTAAGATTTACAAGAAGTTGCGAGAGTAAAGGGGCAGTGTGAAAGTCGAAAAAGTCACCGGACTGACGCGACGACTGGTAAAAACGGCGTGGTCGTTAGGCACCCGACGGGTCATTAGAGAAGTTAACGTGGCGTGTATGAATTTTCATAACGCTGCTGCGACTACTCGACGGGCCGCGATGAAAACCGGCCGCAACCAAAGCCGCCACGTGTCAGACAACGAGTAGTCTTGTTCCCTTCCACGCCAGCCGCGTCGCTACTTTTTGCACAGCGTGTTTTTCGCCTACCGAGACAATTTCAGCTTCATCTCCTTCGCGTTGACTAAACTTTCTATTGGACTCTGGATTAAACCGAGTTTCGAGAAACGAACGTGCTACCGAAATACAGCGGTGCTCATTTCAATTTGCCATGTTTGGAATAAGAAACTAAACTCTTACGTTATATTCCTCTTTAAAGATTGAGGCAAGATCAACAAAGAAAACGTCAAACGTTGTTTGATAAAGTCAGACAATAATGTCAGATAATCAGTTAGTCCATCTGTAATATCCATTTGTATAATAGACCCATGTTAATCTATCAATGGCGGGTGATTTGGTGATTGAACCAGGGAAAAGTAGTGGGAGAACGAGCTTTCCCGGTCAACGTTAATTCGGCAATTTTGCGACGAGGGTTGTTACGTCAAAGCTAAATGGTCGACATTTTGTATGGTGTTTAACTTTTGGCTGCTCCTAAAATAGGTGTGGTGGAGGGAGCGAGCGAGAGAGAGTGACAGAGAGAGAGAGAGAGAGAGAGAGAGAGAGAGAGAGAGAGAGAAGGAAGGGGAAGCCGTTTCGACCTGGGTCCGCTAGAGGACTCATCTGTAAGGCTGACTAGCGGATCCTGCCTTAGACGCTGGGTACTGGAAGGTGAATAAGGACGGTATACAGGGTGGTCAATGTAACGTGTGCACCATCGCAACTTCCAAAATATGCGTTGCACGAAAGAATGTTATATATAAAAGTTACATGGTTTAAGAGGGTACACTATGTAGTATATTAAGTATTTTTATAGGTAGAGGCGTTTCAGAGATTTGATTGTCAATTTTGTTTTTTTAAACAGAATACTATATTTTTTACACTAAAATATGCTAGAGCATCAAATTGTAAGTAAAAAAGTATTGACTAATATATCTAACGAGTAATTTCACGTTAGCTATCACGTAAACATCGCTGTCCTGCGGAAATCTATGATGTAAGGTAGAATCTCCAACTTGATATTACCTGAAGAAAATTTTCAAGCAATAACGTGAAATTATTTTTACTTACAATTCGATACTCTACCATATTTTGGTATAAAAAGTATAGTATTCTGTTTAAAAAAACAAAGTTAACCGTCACATCTTCGAAACGCCTCCACCTATAAAAAAAAAATAATGCACTACATATTGTACCCTCTTAAACCATATAATTTTTGCATATAACATTCCTTTGTGCAACGCATATTTTGGAAGTTACGATGGTGCACACGTTACGTGGACCACCCTGTATATATGAGTCGGAGGCAAATCAAGTACTAGCGGGAAACTCGTCCTATTGTCCCTCTGTCGATGAGCGCAGGAACTATAGCTGCCATAATCTATTTGCTTATGTCGAATTATCGGCGTTTATATCGAAATATCGGAATTATCGGAAAAAGAGTTTAGCGATAAAATCTAAAACGTTGTATGGCAGAACGTACAGACACTTTTCTTCAGAACACAATTTTCGTTGCATACTACATGAGTATGGGCAATCAACACGAGAATCGAAAGAACGTGACCATTTGCAACAGAGAAATTTCGCTGATGGGTTGTTGGAATATTGTTCAATCGATGCGTTGTTTTCACACATTATCTTCAGAGACGAAGCTTGTTTGATATCGGATGGACAGGTCGATAAGCAAAATTGTCGCATATGTGCAGTTGAAAATTCAAGAACCGTTCATGAAAAATCACTTTATCCTAAAATAATTACCATTTAGTATGGATTTTGATCGAAAGGCGTAATCGATCGATTCTTTGTCGAAAACGAGAATGAAGATGCGGTTACAGCGAATAGTGCACATTATAATGAAATGATTATTGATTATTTATAGCTGAAATTCAATGGAATCTACATAAACAATGTTTATTTTCAATGAGACGAAGCTGCGCCACACACAACGCGTGAAAACATCACTTTATTGCAATCGAAATTCAATGGTCGATTAATTGCAAGGAATGGTGATGCGAATTGGCCATCTCGTTCGTCCGATTTCACCCCATTGAACTGTTTTCTTTGGGGTATTTGAAATACCATGTTCATTCTAACAAACCAGCAACAACTGGTGACCTGAAAAACAACATTAGAAATTAAATTGGTGAATGAAACTAGCAAATATGCCAAAATGTCATCGAAAGTTTTGATGATCGAATTGATATTTTATTTGACAGACATCGTCTTTCACACATAATTGTCATAGATAATACCTGATAATTAAATTGAATAACCAATAATATTAAAAATAGAATATTGTTTATTTTAAAATACTTCAGATAGACTATTTTGGATAAGTTATTACTTATTTAATACTCTATGGAGCCGAATAACTTTCAAGTCATATGTTAATATATCGGCATTTTACCAAATGATTTTAGTTTTTCATAAGATATTGTATACGTCTAAATTATATAATGACTCTGAGATAACAAATAACAATATTGATAACAGTTGGCAGAACAGTCGACCTGAAATATCAAAGTAAATGCCTTGCAAGTTGTCTGCAGATAGAAGTCAACGGAACCATCTTGTGCAATTTATATTATCTGTGCTTCTATCTATTCTATTATATTATATCTATTAAACAAAACAAAGCATACATAATAGCTTTGGGTTTGCATATCAATAACAACTTATTTGTTTGCAATTTCAATATTCATTTTGGAAGGATAAGCGCTGGGCGAACTTTTATGGCAGGAGGTCGCTATTGTTACCCTGGGCCTTGATTCTTTGATTTTAGATTCTTAAGGCTACGGTGTGGGCCTGTCACCGCCACATCTGGCAACCAGTGTCGGCCGACCCAAGGTATAGGGGCTGCACCTTCTTCGACTCGAGCAACCCTTAGGCAATAAAACATCGAAGGTTGTACAAGTGACCACTTTAATTACGCTTTTTGACACGATCCAGTGGTTCCACCAATTGACCTAAATTGTTTGCAGATTTGGGTACACTTCCTGGTTTGGCAAATTTGGTCACCCCTGAAAATGCCTCAATCATCCCCACTATCTACCCCTGATTGTTTTCACTTGTACAGCCCCCTCCCGCCCAGCGAATCGTAAGGCCCAGCACATATTTATAGATTTTCATTGGTCCATCGAAAGAGTAGGGACAAGCCTTTATCACGGCGAACTCGCAGCTGTCTCAGAGCAGTTAGATACTTAGCTACATGGACAGTTAGATACATTATTACAAGGCAGTTAGATACATTATACATCCGCAGTTAGAGATACATTATACATCGGCAGTTAGATACATTATACATCGGCAGTTAGATACTTAGATACAGGTCAGTTAGATACTTAAATACATAGCAGTTAGATACTTAGATACATATGCAGTTAGATACTTAGATACATAGGCAGTTAGATATTTCGATACAGAGGCAGTTAGATACTTAGATACAAACATCATAGAATTAGCATCTTGTCACGTTTCGTGCTATACATCGTCCTCTGTACATCACGATAGCCACAGTCAGTACTTCTATCCTCAAAACTTCACAGGACAAAGTAACACTATTGCAAGGGAGCAATATAATGGTGAAGGAAAAAAATTTTCTATGTCGTGTTTTTTAATGAAATTTCAAGGTCACCGATTTTTTTTTTAAATAGAATAGTATATTTTTCTTACGATAGCATGATAGACAATAAAAAACTGAATTTAGTGGATACCACCTTTTTGGCCTTGAAATGACCTAGAGCAAGAATAATCATGTTGAAGCGGATGAAATGTGGAAGTTTAAAACTTACGTGTTTCAGCAAAGATTGCGTGTTGTTTACGTCGGGTTCACCTTTACATATCATAATAAATGTTCGAAATGTTGACCATCCTCATTTATGCAATGTTGCAATCTTTTAATAAATGATCTGTAGGCATTGTCGATTTCCTAAGACGTAATTGAAGCACATGCTGCAGTAATCCTTTGCTGCATATCCTCTGGCGTTGTGGGTTTACACTACCAGTATTTTTAAATTGTTTTACTACGACGGAAAATGCGTGTAACGAAGGACAAATACGATTCACAAATTTTTCACGATACAAACGTACTGCTTGTCTCAAAGATTGGCGGCTTTCGCCATAAGTGAAAGCCATATCGATTCGTTCCTGTACAATATAACGCATTGTTATCACTTTCACGTTTCGAACTCGAATAATGCAGAAGGAACAACGTACTTATTCTAACCGATTAACCTTCTGTTAACGATCTCAATGATACATACTCTGACATAAACATACGCTGTTTACTATGAAAACTATTTCGAACATTTATTATGATATGTAAAGGTCAACCCAACGTAAACAACGCGCAATCTTTGCTGAAACACGTAAGTTTTAAACTTCCACATTTCATCCGCTTCAATATGATTATTCTTGCTCCAGGTCATTTCAAGGTCAAAAAGGTGGTATCCACTAAATTCAGTTTTTTATTGTCTATCATGCTATCGTAAGAAAAATATACTATTCCATTTAAAAAAGGATCGGTGACCTAGAAATTTTATTAAAAAACACGACATAAAAAATGTTTTCTTCGCCATTATATTGCCCCCCTGCAATAGTGTTACTTTGTCTTCTGAAATTTTCTGATAGGACTGTAAATACGAAAGATATTTAGGTGTTCCCATTTACGTGGGGCACCCTGTATATCATATACCCAAAATAAGGATACATAATCGCATACAAGCAATTAATACGAGGAATTAGAATTAGACGCATCAGCAGTAATAGATCCGAAGATTCTTTATGACATTCCGAGTCCGATAAAGTTCATCCAGTAGTATTTATCCGACGACGCATATAGTAAATATTATTGACAGTAATCATGAATTTAGTACCGAATCATCATCGGATAAGGAAAATTCAGGACCACGAAAAATTGTTTAGCAGCCAGTATACCAGATGAATAATAGTTGTGATCGTCCGTGAAAAGGATATTGCCCTGAAGACTCCGAAGGACCCTGCTCTTCTGTGAACTATTTTCGAAAACTATTTGAGAGTGAAATTATAAGCGATATATTTGACTGTACCAATACATATGCACTGCAATGCGATGCAACGAAGGGGTTTTAAAAATAAAATATTACAAATGCAACGTACATCTATGTATAACGCCAAGTGCAAACTGTTTTATGGAGTTTCATGCTTATGCTTTTATGCACAGACGTGCAAACGTCGTAAGCCGTTGTTACTGCTATGTTATAAAGTTTCAAATTATAATAAAACTTTTTAGACTGGTAAATTTCTTTGAATCTGCATATATAGGTTTGTAATTGTTGATTTCCTGTTGCATAAATTTTTTTACATTTAAGAAAAAAATTCGGCCTATAGAGGGTTAAATGTGACATAGAGTGTAAATAAATAGTACGGGAAAGAGACACACATATAGTGAATAAAAGACGAGAAAAGAAGACTACTTACACATGAAAAAGGAGTTGAGTGACTTGATTGAATGGAGGGGGGGGGGAGGGGGGAGTGTAGGAAATACAAAGTGAGATAGAAAGACTTGTATTTGGAAAAAGGTTGAAATTGTGTAAATAAAAATAGGTAGCAGAGTAAAGTATCGTGGCAAGGAATAATTGAAGAACAACGGGTAAACAATTTTGTAACATTAGTAGTTGAGATAGTCTTTGAGATAATCCTGTTCAAAATTAATATTCGTTATCCATGAAAAACTTTAGAAACTAGTTACAAAGGATGTACATTTCTTTTGAAGAAAATTGTTCAACTTCCCTGTTTAATATTTTACTGCTTTTAAAACGATTTCGCGAGGGTATTTGCAGATTTTGTAATTGAATCTTGAATGTCTTTCAGGTTGTAAGATAGTAATTTCTTGTAGACGAATAAACGAGTTGAAAAAGGGAGGATTATTGGTGCTGCATGCTTGTCTCGAAGAAAATCGTCTAGAAAGTAATTTCCGTGGAGTACGCGTCGTAAGGTAATTCTTATGTTCCGCCGTAGGTTTTATCGCTGTTCATATAGTACAGTCATAAATAATCCCACTCCTTGAAAAAAAGTATTAAAACCGGAAGAATTTTGTCGAAAAATATTAGGTGCACAAATAAGTTTTTTCCGTATAACTTTTTACTGTCAATATAGCTCTTTAGATAAAAATATTTGTTCGCTCTTTTGCAGCTTTAAAGCTTTATTGGAAAATAATAATAATGAAATGCCGTCAAATATTGAAATCTTTTGGCATGATTTTATGAATTTGAACGATCAAGTAATGGTTAATGTCAACATAAACTAAAGGTTCATCAACTTTTATTCAAAGTACAGCGAAAGTAACAAACGATCCTATTGGAAATATCCTATTGGATTATCTTCATCGGACTCGGAATGTCATAAAGAATCTTCGGATCTGTTACCGCTAATGCGTCTAATTCTAATTTCTCTATTACTTTTATGCGATTATGTATCCATATTTTGGGTATATGATATTAGGTTGGGGAAACAGAAATCCATTACTTTTACATGAACTTCAAGACTTTATTTAACAAGTTTCGGATTGTCCGATTTGAGTCAAATATGTACCGTTTTGCTCTATAATTTGTTGCCATTTTAAAGGTAGCTTCATAATGTTTCTCGCATAGAAGTCTTGGTCCCTATTGGCGAAAAATTCTAGTAATCGATTTTTACAATCTTCTCTTGATGCCAATTTCTTATCAGTAAGGAAGTTTTGCAATGCAATAAAAGCATGGTAATCGCTTGCTGCCAGGTCTGGACTATATGGTGGATGCATCAAAACTTCACAACCAAGCACCCGGAGTTTTTGGTAAGTCACTATAGACGTGTGTGGCTTGGTGTTGTCCCGATGGAACAAAACATCTCTCCTCTTGGCCAATTGTGGCCGTTTCTGTTCAATCGTTAGCTTCAAACGGTCCAGATGTAGACAGGAGGGATCCGAATTTAGTGTTTGACCATATGGAAGCAACTCGTAATAAATGATTCCTTTCCAGTCCCACCAAATGCACAGCATTCTGTACAGCAGAACCTTCTTGGCCGTTAGTCCTGGTTTGGCCACCGTTTGAGCTGCTTCACCGCGCTTTGACTACGATCGTTTTCGCACAATGTTGTCGTATGTGACCCATTTCTCATCCCCAGTCATCATCCGTTTATGAAATGGGTCGATTTCATTCCGTTTGATCAAGGCTTCGCAGATGGAAATTCGATCCATCATGTTTCTTTGTGTTAATTGGTGTGGCACCCAACATCGGGCTTCAAATGGTTTAAAACTGTTTTATGGTTGATCTTTAGCTCTTGGACGATGCTACGACTGCTAACATGTCGGTCAACTTCGATTATTTCTGTGATTTTATCGACATTTTCGACGACGGGCCTACCCGTGTGAGGTGCATCTTTAACATAAAAAATACCTGAACGGAATCGACGAAACCAAGATTACACGTAATTGGCTGTTACAGTATCGGCACCATAAACACCATTTACAATTTCAGCTGCCTGGCTTGCATTTTCGCCTTTATCAAAGAAAAACTGTAAAATGTGCCGAATTTTCTCTTTATTGACTTTCATTTTTAACACCCTGTAACTCACAACTGACTGGACCAAACAAAAAACAGCAAAAGAATTTTTTTAATGCGAAATGTCACCTTTCCAACGAGCGTAAATCTGAAATTGTTTGATCGATACTTTACGAGATATTGATCACTACAGTCATCTATAAAAAAAACTAATGGATTACTTTTTCCCCAACCTAATATATAACTCTGAAAATAGAAGAAAAAATAAGCATTATCCAAAATATACCAAAATCTATCATAAAGCCGACTGTAATCTGAAAGCCACAAAACCTTATCATGTACAAATAGTAACAAACTGATTATTGAAATTGCAAACAAATAAGCCACTATTGATATGTAATCCTGAAGCTCTTATGTACGCTTTGTTTTGTTTATTAGATAGAATAGAATAGAATAGGATAGAGAGAAACACAAATAATGTAAATTGCACAAGATGGTTCCGTTGGTTTCTGTCTGCAAACAATTTGCAAGGCATTTACTTTGATATTTCAGGTTGACGGTGCTGCCATCCGTTATCAATATTGTTATTTGTTACGTCAGAAACGTTATATAATTTGGACGTATACGTTATCCTATAAAAAAAAACTAAAATCATTTGGTAAAATGTCGATATATTAACAAGTTACACGGCCCCATATAGGGTTAAACAGAATTATGAGAATGTACAGTTACTCCGTAGAAGACAACGTCAAATTATGAGTCGATGCAATGAATTTTCATCTTTTTTCAAAATCAAGCAAGTATTCGAGTGGTCTGTTTGAAATACCACATTCCATATAAATAGATTAAACTTCGAACGTTCAGTTCCTCCTTTTTATATTTAATATTGTACGTGACATTAACATGTACCAGTTCTGTAAATATGAAACCGGAATTTATCCTTATGAGCGCTAACTACCAATATTGTTACCATTAAACCGCATCATTTCCGCCATTTACTTGTTTTGACAAGCTACAAAGATTTTCAATTTATAACCATACAAGTTTCATGCAACAGCATAGTTTTCAATACCGTTGAGCATGTCGAATTTTGTGCCTGGAAACTATAATTTTCGGATAGCTCTGATTTTCCGTTACTATTTAAAGAAGACTGCTGTAGAATCGCATCGAATGCGTGTCGGAACTTACGGTGAACATGCTCTTGGTAACTCACAGTGCTTTGAGTGGTTTAAAAAATATAAATGTTGCGATTTTGACGTGAGTAAAAGTTTGAATACAACGAATTGCAAGCATTGTTGGATGAGGATGACGCTCAAACGCAACAACAAGTCGCGGATCAATTAACACTTTAACTGCCCAACTAATAAATTTAAAAATTCCACAATATCCAAGTAATTTATATAATGAAGCAACAATTACTTTGATATTTCAGATTGACTGTGCTGCCAACCATTATCAATATTGTTATTTGTTACCTCGGAGACATTATATAATTTAGACGTATTCGTTATCTTATGAAAAACTAAAATCATTTGATAAAATGTCAATATATTAACATGTGACTTGGAGGTTACACGGCTTCATAGAGTGTTAATCCATGGGACCTAAGTTTTTATCCTCACAACACACTCTGTTCATTATAATTGCTGATTCATCTGTTTCTTCCACCTATTTGTAACTTTCTTCTATAACTATAAGTCATGTGAGGACATCGAAACATAAGATACTAGATAGTATCAATTGGTGTAGATACACCTGGTTATAAACAATACTGTTGATTCTGTTCAAATTGAACACTTATTCTAATTTGTTGATAAAAAATAACTAACTGCTTTGCTCGTCCAACCAAAGGCTATTTTCTTCTATTCGACTGAACAAGAACAATCGTGTTCTACTCGGTTGACCATGAACAATCGCATACCACTTGGGTGAGCAGGAACACATCTATTCTACCGTACCGATCCACGTAAATTGTATTTTATTTCCACGATCAGAGATAGGACTATCCTGCTTGCACAACTGCGACAGTTATATTCAAGAATTAACCTCTTGCACTCCAAACAATTTTAATTTTAAAATTTTGGCATTTTTTGAGCTGAAATAGTTCCATTGTGCATAGTTCATTTCCCCTCGTGTCATAGAAAGTTTATTGCTATTGCACGCGGGTACAACGCTTCAATTTTTAAATTGTTAATTGCAGATACAGTTATGTAAAAGTTCTTTCGAATAATAGTATTGCAATTTTTAGTGTCTTCTCAGAGAGATCATTGGAGCGCTAAGTGTTAAAAAGTTTCCGAAAATAATCGTTTTAAACTTATACTGCTTTCGGTTTCGAATCTATAACTGTTATTTCATTTACAGCACCATTTTTAGTCTGCGTTTACGCCACGGTCGATTTAGGTAACGTCATTTCTGAGAATGTCTCGTAGTTTCCCTTTAACAAATTTATTGCTTTACGACCCGGACATGGCTGTGCGGCGGGTTTTCGTAAGGAAAACATCCGTAGCGTAGGCCTACCCCGTAGTATCGGGCCCCGTAATTTATAAGTCAATGTCTGGAATGTAAGGAACTGCATGATCTTATTCGTGTATCCTAATGATAGGTTTACCCAAATTCACGCACCAGATTGTGAGCATTCAATTTCGAAAAACACTCCGAATATATGAGTCGTTTATTTTGAAAGTAGACTAAGTCAATTTGTACTTAAATTGAGATATTTAAGGGTCTGCTTTTCAATATTTTCTGTATACGTATAGGATACCATTATGTCATACTGTGAGAATACTGAGAGAAAAGTCTAATGATGAAAATATTCTTCATACGTAACAATATAAACATATGTATACTATATATTAGCTCTTTCCGGTTTTTCGTAACTGTATTCAAGTCCTGACTATATCTATCTGACTAATAAGTAGCGTATTCCAATTATCGTTAGTCGACTTTAAAACAGTTTTTCAAAATGTCGAAATATCGAAGTACAATTAATTCTTACATAAATATACAAATGATAGTTGTAGATATTTATTAAGCTTTTATGGGTAACGTGTTTAATATTACATTACTTTGTGATAATAACAAGACTACATCTATTCAAACTTCATTCAATTTTTATTGTAACATGCGGTTCATTAAAGAAGTACATCGGAAAATGACTAATGAAAACATTATTTATAACTTCAGTAATTCCGGAAGAAATAAGTAGGGATCAGTCATTTTGACTGGTTTGGTAGTTCTAGTGTTTACAAGCATGATGATAGCGGCGCGACGTCAAAAAGCCTCCACCACAATATTTCAAGAAATATTTTTCTCAGTTTGAAAATGTACGACCGAGGCACATTACTATCTCATCTATGTCTAATAAAGACGTTTATTTATCTACCTGTACCTTTCCCTGTTTACGAGGTATATCGTCCCTATTCATTTCTGCTGTACGGTCCACGTACTCTTTCATATTTCGCTCAGAAGAGAACATATTCAGATGCGAAAATTCGATTTTGATGAAACTTATGGGAGCTTGTAGCTTTATTGCTTAAACAAAAAACTTTTGTTAAAATTTTCTTGCACGACTACATTTTCCAATGAAAACCAGACAATTTAAAAAAAAATTCAAATTTTTCGATCTCTGGTTTCCGAATGTCTCAAAAATACCCCAACATTGAGGGCTGTTTTCACCCCTTCAAAGTGGATGGTTGCCGATAAAAAAACACGTGTCAAATATTTTTCAAACAACTATAAGCTTCCATAAGTTTCATCAAAATCGGATTTTCGCATTTGCATATGTTCCCATGTCAGTGATGTATTCATTATTTAAAGATTGGTAATTTTGAAGAAAAATATATTTACGATCTTTCAAATCAATGGCTTAGCGTATAAAGAGTAACAAATTCTTTTTTCGTCTACGTTTTTACAACGGTCAACCGTATCTTTGAAAATTTAATGTAACTTTGTACACTTGTAAAACATTTTAGCAAAATCAGAAGCACATACTGTTTACAGAAGCTCAATTTTGGGTAAACAGTTGTACGTTTTGAAAATTGGAACCTCCCATACAATATCAGAAACTCTTTTAAAATTACATTTTTTGAATTGCATCCCTGACGCTGCCATGGAAATGATTAGAGATGAAAATATATTTTATATTGTTAACTTATACAATGTTATATATATTGTTATGTAACACAGATATTGTTATGGCCGTTATTACTGTCCACATGGAGTCGCCGTAATGAGGAATTACTTCATGATGAATAACCCCTAAGAAAATAATAGAAAATAAGGGTTTTCACAGATCTGTTGCACCTACAGACAATCGAAAGCAGTCGAAGTTTGTCTGTCGAACAGATTAGACAGCGAATTCGATCAAATTAATCCAGACTGTACTTTACTGTAAGTAATTACTAATTTATGTCAAAATTGAGCGTTATTTTGTTTAACATTGATTAACGTGAAAAGTATAAAAATTAAGTAAATAAAAACTATATTCCTAACATTTAAAATAATTGGTTTTTATTATTACAAAACGACGAATTCTTTAAGTCCATTAACAGTGGAGATATACAGCAAAAACTTTTCGAGTATCATGATGTCTGAATACTAATGCGGGCCACTGTAGGATGGATGGCGAGTGGATCAGTAATTGAATTGAAAAGAGTTTAACAGTGAAATTCAAAACATAATGTAGTACGAATACATATTTCTTAGTGCATTTTCTTTCAAGATGCAGATAGAGACTGATTTTTCTCGGTCCCACTGATGTGGAAAACGTCTTCAGGAAAAATGAGAGAAGTCCCAAGTGGACGTGCCCAAAACGCGTCGTCTGATTTCGCTTTCCTTAGACTCTTCGCGAGAAAGTATACAGGGTGGTCCACGCAATTGTTTCAAGTCATAACTCCGTTATTATTGCATTTACGAAAAAATGCCAAAGGAGAAAGATAAGTGGTTTGAAGAGCACTACATCTGTAGGCCTTAAAAATGTTTTTTATATGCAGCAGTACATGTGCAATTAACAATTGCGTCATTTCTTTAAACAGAGATGCATATTTTTTTACACAGGTCGATTCTTCTGTTCATTCTACGTAAAAAATGATTAGGGTACCATGGCAAAAAAATTATTAGATCTCAAGGTATTTTCAAAAAATGTCTTTATTGAAGAAGATACTCAAACACTTCATGACTATGTTATAAAGGCAAACACCCTTTCGACATTGTTATCATGACAGAAACTGATTTGTACGAGTAAGCATATCATCATTCAGTAGCAATTCACGTATCGTAACTCGAGTACGAAAACTAAGAATTTGAAAAAGTGTAACTGTATTTCACTAAATACAAGAAAACGTATTTTACTAACAGTGAGCAACAAGATATGTACGACACTTTTGTGTCGTGTGACAAAAATACGAATGCTGCCGCAAGACTGTACCAGGAAAAATATCCAAACCGTTGACAACCATCGCGACAATTGTTTTTCAAATTGAATAACAGTTTGCAACACTATGGTGCATTTACCAAACCCAAAAGAGAAGTTCCAAAACCAGTAGTAGGAAATGAAAACAACAGAGTGAACATACTCGCTCATTTACAGTGGAAACCACAAGCATTTACACGAGAAATATCGAGAGAATGCAATGTAAGCCTCGGTAGTGTGAAACGAATTTTAAAATCAGAGAAGCTTCATCCGTATCGATTTAGTATTGGACATGCCTTACATGCTGGAAATTCAATAAGACATATGCAATTTTGTTAATTTGTTTTAAACCAAATTCAGATGAACGAAGATTTCCCGCGGCACATTTTGTGGACGGATGAATGTACGTTCACCAACAATGGTATTTTTAATCGTCATAATGAACATACATGGGCAAGAAGAAATCTATTCCTTACGAGGAACATACATC